>OZ024910.1:16547947-16660447 GCA_964017125.1 Flabesymbios commensalis
AGGGTTAAAGGTGTGAGGTTACATAATGAGTCATAATGTAGGCCTACGGCGGCTTTATAAAACCCTTTCCGTCCCTGAAATGTGATGGCGGACCGAGTATAAAAATAGATACAACACTGAGGTGCTCGTCTTATAAATTGCATACAAATATATTTTAAAACTAATAATAGGCTAATTTATCGGCCAGCGTATGTCCGGGCTGAATTTTGTACGGATATACATGTATTATGGTAATACATTTGATTTGATATCACAGTCACCAGCAACTGAAGTGTGTCTGTTATAGCAAAACAATTCTGCCGTGCAAAGCCAAAAGGCAGTTCTGCTTACATTATAAGTAAGCAGATACTGCCTTTTGGATTTTCAGGGTAGAATTGTGATCCGTATACCTTTAATAGCCTTGATCTTTTCCATGACACAATATGTGTTCAGGCTCATTTAAACGTGTATTACAGTGGCAGCCAAATGTTGGTGGTACTGGCCCAAAATTTTACCATCATTAGGACTACTGAAAGTTTTTAAACTAGCGTGTTTTGCAACGTAAAGCTTTAGACACAGACAATTTGTATACTAGCATCACGCTCGCCTGCAATTGAGATATAGATGGGGACACTTAGTGACCGGAGATTGAACCGGATCTGAGACCCAGAGTACAGCATGAAACTTCTGGCTGAACTCCCAGCATGCCCGGTCGCTATAAACACAAACACCATCTCAATTGCATGCGAGCGTGACTAGCATGTGCTTATTTATTCATTATGATTCGCCAAATAGTAAGCCTACATGTAGCACACAATATGTTGTACACTGATTGGAAAATGCAATATCATACTATTGGCTGGGACATGGCATCATGCAATATCAATAATAGGCCTGTCCCATGACATATTATTTTCACCGCTCTTATATATCTATATGTGACCCGACCTGACAAAATGAGTCGTCAGTCGCATATTTAAATATTAGAGTTATTAAGATATCCCGCACTTACAGAAAATTACCTTTAAAATGGTATATCACGCAACTCTGTAGCGTGTTTAACTCCGAAAATTTGACTCGACAAACTCAGAAAAATATGAAGTCTGAAATTACGTTTTTATTTGGAGAAAATGGCATTTGAAGTTCAAAAAGGCAATTTGGGCAGTTTTGGAAAATCCCACATTATCGTATTCAAATAAACTAAATAGAAAAAAATATTTTCTTTATAATCATTTGCTAAAGTGCGACCTAAAATTCATTTTGCTGGATCGGGTCACATATATCAACATGAAGTAACATATATTATAATCAATTATTCATTTAATAAATTGTATGTAATTCTTTAGAGTTTACAACGAAAGTACTCGGTACTTGTACTCAAGTACTTTTCAAAGTACTTTTACTTGTACTCAAGTACTTTTAAAAATCCAGTACTTGTACTTGTACTCGTTATTTTTTCAAGTACTTGTACTTGTACTCGAGTACTTTTGTCTAGTACTCGCCCCAAGCCTGCCCTTCAACAATGAATCTGTTTAGAATTAGGCCAATCAGATAATTAGGTCGGGCTCTGATTATGTTTTGACGCAAGTACATTAAGCAGGGGTGGAGGGCGGTGGCTCAAATAGAGCGTGGTGGCAAAAAATCGCTCATCACCCGTGTGCAATATAGGGGCCTAGTCTCTGTGATGTTACACCTCTGACCAAATTAGCTTTGTAGCCGTAAACAAATGTTTTCTCTTCTGTCACAAAAGAGAAGTCATGTAATGGTTCCTGAAAATACATGATTTGAACATTTCGAGGTACATTTACGCAGTTACGTAGGCACGCCTATAAAGGGGTTAATAATTCTTAATTGACACTCCCACAATGTCAATACAAATTTATGGTTCAACAAGGGAACTAAATTATGCCTTCCTTGATGGCTAAATCTATTTGTCCTACCAAGTGCGTAGAGTATAGTTATATTATTTGTTGCACATAAGGTGGGTGTTATATTTGCCCCGCGCCTGTCCTACAAACTTCAAAGCTCGTAAGGTAGGTTTCATCTTGTTATGATACTGAGAGCACGGCGTTGTATTAACGATGAGTCAACGCCGACAACTGCGTGTGATATTATGAAAATCAGTTAAGATTTGTTGACATTCCATATTATGCATATTTTTTAGATTTGACATTTACGCATCCCCGGGCACTAGCCGGACTAACAGTTACTATTCAGTCGACAACTCAGAACAGTTATGTTTCCATAGTTGATTAAAATATAGAGGAGATCTACATGGATATATCTAGAAAAAAACAATAGACCCTCGAACCTTCTTTGTCTGGATCCGGTATCTAGGGGGTTTGCGAGAAATGTACACATTTTTAATTATTTAGACTATTATTGTAAAAAGACAAATCGATCTCGGACCACCTATATGAATCCATTGCCCCCATACCAGACAGTTGATTTCGGTTGTTCTGTCATTAGTTGAAATATCTCCGAAGGTTCAGTAGGCTGATGTTGAAAGTATTATTTTGTTGATTATGGCCCAATTTGCACGATCCCTTCAGATGAAATGTTTACATCTTCTTTCTTTGAAATAATAAAGCGATATCTAGAAACGTCCTGGGAATTGCGAATTGCACTTTTAGGCCCGGATCCCTGATTAAAGCTGCCTATCAGGCCTTCAAATAAATTAAATAGGCATATAAATTTAACAAATACTAAAGCTGTACATATGCACAGCATGTCATCAAAATTATGTTTTTCATGTTTTCATATAAATATAGTTGAAATTATTGTAAAGTAAATAATGGAAAATGAACGAAGTGTCATGAAAAACACCGTGGCATTTCATGGAATTTGAGAGTATGATATGTAGGAATCTTAAAGGGACCCCTTGGGATGAGACATTTTCAATGTTGTATATTTTGAAAATTTAATTTATATGAAGCTATATAGCCTACTGATCTTAGCTAAAAATACGAAAAAGTCAAAAAACAATTTTAAAGCACCAAAAAAGAGCGAAATAGTTGTATTTCCAGGTCGTATATTGCCATGTAAACAAAACAAGTCAGCAATATTAAGCACTTTCCATCACATATTCCCACGTATCAGGCGGTAAGATCAGAGCAGTCGCCGCTAATTGGGGGATAATCGGTGTCTCATAGTCAGGACACGGGAGGACACACCTGCGGCACTGATTGTCTACCCAACGCTGGGCCGATGCCATCAGCATGTGGCCCAATGCTGTGAAAACATTCAATCGTCCTTCAGGTATACAAATAGTTTGTTTGGGTTTCTTCTGGTTTCATAGAAATGTCGATTATAAATATATAAAAATATGAAAATTCTGAAAAAAATAAAAACATGATCCGTGGGATACACTACTTCAGTGCGGAAGTAAAAACGAAAATTGATATCATCCCAAGGGGCTGCTTTAATCGTTATGTGTAATATACATTTGTAATCAATTTAAATACCTATTTTTAGGTTATCTGCGAAACCCCCTCAAGTCAACTCCCTCGACCCACGACCCTCGAGATACAATAAACTCTTGGGTGGTCATTTAGGCGCGATAATAGCAAATAACTACCCTTAATACCTTAACTATACTTTATTGCCCTTGGGAGTCGATGGGTTATGGTTGCGGGGGTTCTGCAGATAACGCTATGTTTTAGAATTCTTGGAATTTCACGTAAAAGCGTCGCCTGCACTGAAAGGGTTAAACTCACGGTTCTTGCTATCATATAGGTTATAATTATATAGTTAATATTAGTTATATACTTAGGCCTAAATTAGGCATCAGGTACATTTTTCAACATTTTGTTTCTAAAATGAAATTATATTTTATCCATCATGTCCATTAGCAGCTGGAAATTGTGTTAGAACTTCTGGCTTCAAATTAATAAAAAAGAGTAGGCCTACAATCCTGAACGATATGACATTTAATGTTGTTTTCTATACCCGGATTCACCTTTCACCGTGGTGGATGCTTTTTCGCTCTCATATCGATATTTACCGTTTTTTGTCGATTTTTTTACATATTCACTTACTTTGTATGATGGGGCGATTTTATTTTCAGACGATTATTGAATTGAGTGAGGTTACTGGCTGTGAAGTGAGAAAATAAAAAAACATTACCACAAAATACCGCCGAGCATGTTTGTTGATCTTTCCTCTTGTCCACATTGTCTGTCATCCTGGTACTCTGGCTCAGCCCACTAATTGGAAAAGGTGATGGGGGTTATCTCCCGGCTGGGTGGCGCGGGGGTCTACACTCTCAATTTCTATACCATTGGCCACTGTTGGCGTATTAAACAAACGGGCCATGTTCATGCTACGCTTGCAGCTAAAGGGAAATAGTTTGGAGAACTATTTAAAGGAACTGGCCCAGGCTAAAATCATAAAAAAATCGGTGATTTTATTTCGGGTTCTTAATATGACCATATGATGTAAGCATGTACATAGACTAGAACTGCAAATTTTTATAATTTTTGTGCTGCGCATTCACCAGTTAGGCTAGATATAGAGACGAAATTCCTGATTTGTAATTATTGACAACCATGTCAAAAATAAGAAATGCGGGAATTTCGTCTCTATATCTAGTCTAACTGGTAAGTGCGCAGCACAAAAATTATGAAAATTTGCAGTTCTAGTCTATGTACATGTTTACATCATATGGTCATATTAAGAACCCGAAATAAAATCACCGATTTTTTGATGATTTTAGCCTGGGCCAGTCCCTTTAATGGAAAGTAAACAGACTATGACAATCGATGCTTGTTTTGCACGCATGGTAGCGCACACAGAATATATATAGGCCTATATATATTTCTATGGTAGCACATGTAGAGATTTATCAGATAAAGGCATCTAGGCATATTTGCCGTGATGCACTCTCCAAAATGTGAATGTTCCCGTTGTAAACGTTCAGGCACATTTTGGGACTAAGGCCTATCCGATATCAGCTATGTGCCTTTATGGAAACTATCAGAAACTGTTATAGTCTACACGAATAACAACATTACCGGTATGAGGCCCTATACATGTATAAAACAATTTTCGGGATGATATTTTTTATAAGGAAAAGATAGGCCCCAAGGAGAAAATATGAATTATAATAGGCCTAGGCCTATGTAAATTATTAAGCCTCTACCTACATTTTATTTGTCATATTAATAAGAACACCCCCTGTGTTTAGAGGCGAGGGGGAGTATTAGAGTAGGCTATTATTTAATTATCATATGGATCTATAGTGTACATGCTATATCGTCGGTTTTATTTTCAAATCAGGGGTGTAGGCGTTTATTTGATTATGGACATTATTCGATTGATTACGGTATAACTAAACCTTCAAAAAATCACTAAGAAATTCATGACTGTACACTAATCTAATCTCATACATTCCTTTCATATAAACACAATTTTTATCATGTACATATGGTCAGATAAACAGCAATATATCAGAGTGACTGAAAATACAACTGTGTTGGAAAGCGCGAGACACTTGAAGATGCGACACTGTAGGCGTGCAAGAGAGACACCAGAAACCCAGATGACGAAAAATAAGAGACACAATGACTGACAAGCGAGACGGAATTATCAAGATAAAAAAATAATAGCCAAAATGGTATCAATCACTAATTCAAGCCTTTATATTTTATATAGGCCTAATGTATTGTAGTATAGGTCTACTCATTACAGGTCACTTCAGTTGTCATTCCGATGTCTGACCATACCTGGACGTGGTGAAGGTGCAACAGCATATCACCAGAAGTGACTGTATTATCGAGTTGTGATCGTCAATTGCTATATAAAAAATATACTTTTCTTGGCTCTCTTGTATTTTTTCACTCTCTATTTTGCTTTCCAGCCCTTTGGAACCGAAAAAAATTGCGTCGCCAAATTATCGCCCTCCTTATCTGCAGTAAAGAGGATGTGAACCATGTGAGATGCAATTATAATGCTCAGTTACTGGGCGTATATCCATTTATGCTTGGTCATCATAGTGGATAGGTTAAGTGACTTTTGACTTCAAGTCATGATGCAAACGATTCCTTTGGCATGGAGTTACCTTAAGGTCATATACAAATATCTATCCAAAGACACAAGTGAGATCGGCTTTCGTATTTCAAATATTAGCATTTTTTCAAAATGGCCGCCAAAAAAACACAAAAATCTCAATTTTCATATCTGTCATTCTCAAAATTACAATTTGGCGTCCATATATACATTTAAAACGTCAGGAAATGAGACAAGATACATACAAGAAAGGAACTAACGATATTTTTAGCTGAACAGAGCCACCAATAGCTTAAAGGTAACATTATTCCCCTCTAATTGGCCGCATAGGCTACGCGTCAAATTTTTTAAATTAAAATGATTTTAAAATACTATATTTGCACTTTTTTCTGTCTAGTAGTCATATGCACGTTGTACATGTACACTGTGCTCCAACTAAGGTGTTATTAGATTATTAATCGATGACGTAATAAACGTCTGTACAGAAACCGTCATGATAACCATGTCCTTCTGTAGGCTTGTGATGCTATTTTTTAAATGTTCAAATAGCAAATATGCTTACTGTATAATTCGGTGGATCTACTACTGCAACATCCCTGCAAATAATAAACTAAACTATGTGATATAAATTCCTGCTTGACTATACCTAATTATTTTAGATTTCTATGAGATACTGGTATGTTATATTGTTATAGTAGACTGATTGACCTTCAAGTTTATGTAAACGTACAAATGCCCCCATGGATACGATGGACTGGAGGTCGTGTTCCATTTGTCAAGGTCATGAAACTAATAATTACATGTTACAAATAAGTGAAAGACAATATTGCAGAGTTGAGAGAATTAGACGAGTTGCTTGATTTCGTAGTCTTTTTGTGATAAATTTGTGATAGTTGTGGTATTTCTCGTAGTAGTAGTTCTGGTTGTGAAGGTGCACAAGATGTAGTGCAGCTAATGATGACTAATCCTGTGTTGTGGCATAAAAGTTGCAGAAATGAAATTGATAACCAAAAAGTAGAGAGAGGGCAAAAACCCGCACAAAGAATCAATCAGCCCAGTCAAAACACGGCATCTCAGCAGCGGAGCAAAGTCTTCAACATAAACTTCATGTATACCATCAAAATCATACAGTAAGCCATGGTGCTTTTTTCTGTGGTAAGGTAGGAAAAAAAGAAATGAGAAAAGCTGTTGGGCGACAAAGATATTATGGCCAGAATAGAGCTGCAGGTGATATGATCTCATTTGATGCTGTCTACCATCGAGCATGCCAATCTTTACAGGAAAGCAGAAACTGGTCGGATGTGATGATACTGGGATCAACGAAACTCAAGTAATAATAGCACATGTTGTGCATGAGTTAATTGAATTGATCATTTTGAAGAGTATCCTGACTCGGAGAATCACTACCTATTGCTGACATGACTACTTTATATGATAAACTCATTGGCGCGTTGGGCTTTTCTTCTAATCGTTGTAATACCACACGTCTCTGTAAAGATATTGAAAGACTGATTCCTGATATCAGATCAAAACGAACAAATCGTGTTTAGTCCCTTGTATTTGATGACCTCGGCAAAGCTGTTCTCGACGTGAAAGAAAATAGAACCACATATTATGTTTCCATTATCTTCAAGGCAGCTAAATACTTTGTAAAGAATATCTTCATCTTTAGCAAGAATTTAGAGGTACTTTTGTTACAACATCTGAATCTAATTCTACGTGAGGGATATCTTTCTCTTCAGCAATAATTTACAGGTTCCTTTCCTACAACATCTGAATCTAATTCTATCCCGCCAATCTTGAAGTCATTTTTACACATGCAGCTTGACGGATCAGGTATTGATCAACCACCACCTGGACATGACAAATCAAAAGTTACAAACCCTAGCAGCGTTCCTCGTCATATAGGATAGCGACAAGCACTGGTATATGTTGCACTTAAGCTTCATCTTCAAACTGGCAGTGCCTCTCTACTGCAAACCAAGCATCAACGAGGACTGTGTGTATCATAGGACAGACTGAGAATATTTAGCACAGATATCACAAAATTAATATTAAAGCACTGGGAACAAATTGGTGTCGTTGTTCCACATCAGGCATCAGGGTGTCACTGCAGGTGGGTTTGATAATATCGACCACAACCAATCACCGACCACAGCAACATCTGCCCTTCATGGAACATACATAGGCCTAAGCATTCAACAAGAAAATTATTCTGAATACAAGCAGGGTTAACATTTTCATAACAGCCTAGATCCTTCAGAAATGAGACAAAAACATGTGAAATCTTTACTTGCTTGTTACAGAACGATGTATCTAGCTATCACCCTTTCACATGACGAAATTTTCCATATCCCTCCTCTCAATATCAGTCATTCATATCCAGTTCCTCAACCTGTCACCAAAACTATTTTCGAAGATGGGTACTAGTGGTTGGACGATGTCAAGAAACTTCTAGAGATAAGATAACCTCGAGAATGGGGAATGGATCTCTTGGGTTGCGTATCATGCCAGCATTACAGAACCATTTTCATTCCCACCATCTTAATCGTACATGTTGACATTGTTTATGGATTCGCCCACCAGCCCAACTATGGCTTGGCATAGAATGAAAATTCCCATACCACAACCAAGTATTTTAATCTTGATCAGACCTCTGTGATATTTGCGGATCTGCCACTTTTTTCTCTGGCCACGAAACGCTAATGGAAATTCCCTCAAACAGAATTTGGTGAAGATTCATTTCTGGTGATACTTGGCCCAATGTATACAGAAACAAGAGGCCAGCCGGGCACTACAATCCACCGCCCCTTTCGCGTGATGGCAATTGTTCAGGGTGGATCCTTCCATGACCTCTCACATTCTGTTTTACAGTAATGGTCTACCTATTTAGCACAGTATGCCATATATATAACGGATAATAAAGTCAATGATGATCACAAGTCGGCCATTTTTTCAATTAGATCAAGTTGGACATTTTTCAGGCAATATCCCACTCTGAAACCACACATTTTGTTTTATAGTAATAGTCTAGTTATCTGGCACAGTTTCCCCTATATTACCCATAATAATGTCAATAATAGCGTCAAGTCGGCCATGTTGAATTTGTCATGTCATGTTCCCCCCTTGAAACTGCACATTTTGTTTTATACTTGATGGTATAGCTATCTGACTCGATTTGCCAAATAGCAGGCATATTGAAGGTAATTATGGCATAGAATCGGCCATTTTAAATTTGATCAAGTTTAAAATTTTCAAGGCATATCCCTACCTGAAACTACACATTTTGCTTCAAAGTAATGATCAAGCTATCTGGCACAATTAGCAAGATATCAATCATATTAAAGTTAATTATGGCTGATAAACGGCCATTTTAAATTTGATAAAGTTGATAATTTTTCAAAGCATATCTCTTCCTGTAACCGCACATTTTGTTTTATAGTAATGGTCTAGCTATCTGGCACGGTTTGTCAGATATCGGCCACATTAACGATAATTATGGCCGAGAGTAATTTTAAATTTAATCGAGTTAAAAAATTTCAGGGCATATCCCTACCTGGTACCGCACATTTTGTTTTATAGTAATGGTCTAGCTATCTGGCAAGGTTTGCCAGATATCAAGCATATTAAAGTTAATTATGGCTGATAGTCATTTTCAAATTGATCAAGTTGAAATTTTTCAGGGCATATCCCCACCTAAAACCACACATTTTGTTTTATAGTAGTGGCCTAACCATCTGGCACGGTTCGACAGATATCATGCATGTTAAAAATAATTATGGCCGACTCTGCTCCGGTATACATGGTATACTACAAAGTAACATCACCCATAATTTCACGGGATATACCAGAACTTGCAATTTGTCAATGCAAAACTGCAAAGCCCCTTGCAAATGTAGTGTACAAAAGCAGCCATGCATGCCCCTCTGTGGATGTAAAAGTACATACTGGCGTCATACTCAATGTATTGTAAACGGAACTAGGAAAAATAAATGATGTACCAATTACGAGTGCTTGTTTACCATTATTTTCTCTGAAAATTGAATTATTCATAGCAAAAGTAATAAAAAAGTATGTTTACCTCTACACTTGGTTCTTATATATCCCCGAGCTATAATAGAATTGAAAATAGTAAAATATTTTATTGTTTTGGCGGCCATTTTGAAAAAAACGCAAATATTTCACATTTGAGGCCGGATAGAGCTTGTGTCTTTGGATATTTTTTTTGCTACGGACCTAAGGTACATTATTGCCAAAGGAAACATTTGCATCATGATCTGAAGTAAACAGTAATATTTTGTGCAGTTAACCTGCCTACTATCAATAATCAAAGACATTATATATATTTTTTATTTTTATTGACCGTTTAGGCTACATGTCAACTTTGACATATTGGTCATTTTGTTTTCTTTATTTCTTTCTATGTTTTTCGATGCGGCGCATCGGTTATGAATATGTTTCTCTCGTCATTATCCCACGAATTTGAACAGTTTGGGTCACTGCATATGTGTGTACCAAGGAAAGATATCGGCCGTCGTGGGACTCGAGCCCGATACCCCCTGAGTTAGCCAATGAGCCAACCTGGCGCCACAATATATGAATAATTTTTATTGGCAACATCAATCAATCACCCATATTATGCCTATATAGGCTATGTCTGTCACTTATTAAGTGATTTTCTAGCGATATATGCCCAGCAAACTTCTGAGACGTTGGACCAATTTGCAACGCTGGTCTACCGTTGGACCAGCGTTGCAAACAGTAAACCAACGTTGGGTAACGTCTCATGTTTTTTATATTTCTATAACAGCTTTTTAATTTAACATTTATAAGTAGGTTAGATATCTTAATTCAATTGGTTTAGAGCTATTTTGTTATGTTTATGATGTAGGCCTGAATAGGTCTACTGCTGAAACTCTTCATTACCGGTGGCAGTAGCCTATATTGCACCGTTGTAGAAAATTCTATTTCATTCTATTCACTTATCTTGTTCAACATTTTTCTTATTGTTGCTTACCAGTTATGTACTATATTGAATCTAATCAAATCAATAAAGTTTATTCAAACAAAGTACAAACATATCAACTTATACAGTGATATTAAAAATACATAAAAGTAAGGCACCTTACATTATATTGGCATGAAATTATTGTTTGAAAGGAAGTAAAATGAAATCAATGACTATGTTCACTTCCCATTTACCGTGTTTAGGCTACGTTGAGTAATAAGACATCTGTGATGGACGCTAAATAGGTAAATTATTTTACAACAACATTCACCTGTTGAAAATGATAATTGAAAAAAAATTGCGCAATCAAATTGCACATGGTGGCAATGTTTCCCACCCATCAGGAGCCCCAGCCACGCCTCACCTGCAAGGCGGGCGTGCTAATCAACGCACCTGCACATGCACCTGCACACCTAACAATAACAACAACCTGCTCAACCCGTCAGACTTAATTGACTTGTCCACGTGTACACTTGCAGCGAACATAACTTGTTTATTTGGTTGAGTGGCGGACCGTAACTATATCAAGTAATATTTTAACCTGTTCAATCTGTGGCATTATTCCAGCTAATCAAATTAAGATAAGTTAGTGTTAAGGTAAATGAAATGAAATGAATCGGGCTTTAGGCCACCTTTGTGCACATTATAGGCTAAACTGGGCCAGGAGAACCTCCTGAGGATGGTGAGATGATTGAGATGACACTGCCCTCCAGACACAGGATTCGAAATTCGAGCCCCGGCGGTCTGAGGCCGAGCACGCTACCTCTCGGTCACGGAGGCTCCCCACAATACTGACTTTCACACGTGGATGGGGAAGAAACATTTGTGTTTCTTTCAAACCGCCGATACCGGGAACCGAACCCCGAACTCTGGCGTGAAAGGCAGCGGTGCTAACCACTACCCTAGGGCCCACGCCCTAGTGTTAAAGGGACTGGCCCAGGCTAAAATCATCAAAAAATCGGTGATTTTATTTCGGGTTCTTAATATGACCATATGATGTAAACATGTACATAGACTAGAACTGCAAATTTTCATAATTTTTGTGCTGCGCACTTACCAGTTAGACTAGATATAGAGACGAAATTCCCGCATTTTTTATTTTTGACATGGTTGTCAATAATTACAAATCAGGAATTTCGTCTCTATATCTAGCCTAACTGGTGAATGCGCAGCACAAAAATTATAAAAATTTGCAGTTCTAGTCTATGTACATGCTTACATCATATGGTCATATTAAGAACCCGAAATAAAATCACCGATTTTTTTATGATTTTAGCCTGGGCCAGTTCCTTTAAGGTAGAACATATGTTTTATACTGGCTCAAAATTGTAGGTCGATATTGTGAGTACTTTCCACGTAAATAGTGAATCAGTAACACCATATGATCCCCCTTGAATGTGCTTTTTAATGTGAATCCCACTATAGGCGGAACCACATAATCTCACTTACAGTATTATAATGACAGTCGCGCTACATAAAGCTTTACATTGTACGGATACATTTCCACACGTAACCTATATCGTCACCTAGGTATGAAAGGGTTGTATGTGCCACTTTAACATATGGGGCGAAACTGAAAGAATTCACGTCGAATCTCGCCCCTTTTTTCGCATTAACCCTTTAACCGCCGATGCCGCATATATTGGGGTTTTCATTTCTTATTAGCACATTAAGTACCACATTTTAAATATGGTAAAGATAAAATATGACATCAACCACAAGATTTGAAAAGAGGTGACCTCCATTTTGTCAAACCTGAATAATTTTCACTCACTTGAAGTTGTAGATAGCGTCAGCGAGACACAACTTCAAGTGGGTGAAAATTCAAATTGAATAATTTGGCGTTTAAAGGGTTATTAATCCGTCGGAGAGTACTAATCAACAATGGCCAGTAATACATTATTTTTAAGAAAGCAAGCATACATAGATTTGAATGAACAGTGATTTATTTGTAAAGCGGCTAGGTTTTTTACCAAATACTTTGCAGGTGTTATGCATGCTTACACTAAACTGCTTTAATGGTGCACGAACACTATATATATACAGTCCCTGAGGGCAGTCATGCGTAACCAGGAGTACGGAAAAAGCTAATATATACATATATATATGTCCAGCATGCTGAGCTACATGTATACTACCGAATATAGACAGGGAGGGGAGAGATAAAGCATGGGCGTGTTTTAATACTCATTGAAAAGTAGGGGATTTTCTCTACGGTTGTGTAAAAGGATGGCTTGGGTGAAATCTCAGAGAGTCCGACAGGACGGCTACCCGGATGACAATAATTTGGCCGCGTTTGGTATGAGTTACGGTGAAGACAATCAGAAAGCACGCGGCACTGCGAGAGAACACGTTGACAGAACAAGAATGGAAGGCGACGCTGCTCAGGCGAATTCTGCCATGCTGGACAGCTATAACACCAAGTACAGGGAATACATAGACCTGGTGGATCAGTTGAGGAGTTTTGGGTTGGAGAGGGAGGTACCACTTCCTCAGGTAGCAGTGATCGGGGTTCAGACGTCAGGGAAGAGTTCTGTGCTGGAGGCGATATCAGGAGTGGCTCTGCCAAGAGGAACAGGTGAGAAGTAAACAACTCAAGCAAACAATTATTCTCGAAAAAGAAAACGTTTCCGTATTTTACTGTATGATGAAGAGATAATGTGAAGGTTGTCTATACCAAACAAACAATAAACGTTTGACCAATATTAGGCCAACATCAAGTCAATGTCCCATTCTTGTTTGCAAGCAACATAATTCCTAATTTTATTCAATAATATTTAATTACTTCAAAAATATACATGTAATCTAATCAGACCACATAAATAGACATGGAATTATATATAATGTCTACCTTATATCGTTTCATATCAGCCAACTGTGTTTATGTGCCACTCGTGTTTTTAATTTTTTTTATAGGGGTCTACGTATGTACATATCTAATTGTAGGCAGATTTCACGTAGTTATTGTTACATATTGACATCCCTGACATGTTTTGATATGTAGCAAAACAGAGAAACCGGTGTCGATGATTGCCTAAGGTAATTAATTATCGAGTCTCATGAGATTGAGTGTTGTATGTGTCATTCATTTGAGAGCAACGTTCACCACGCATATTACTATCAATTAATACTGCTGCAATATAAATACAAACAGCAGTAACTGCTTAGTTGTATTATTGAACACTTGCTAGATCGATATATCACCATCTACCAACAGAATCCTAAACTATAGATAAAACGTTCTTCTAGCGTAATTATGAATGGGAATTGATATAATAGGTTTTTGCGAGCTGAGGAACGTTTTCACTTTTGTGACCAGGCTTGATTGGGCCTGTTTTTTGCACATTTAAATGCGGAATAAACGATTTTCACGTTACCCACAGACAGTACTTTTTACTGTTGTTGGATTTCGCTGGCAACACTAATGTCGCAGGCGGTGGGCCAACATTAAGCCATAATTGGATGAACGTATCGTGATTGCTGGTTGTTTAATATAACAGCTTAGACACTCTGACATGAGCTTAGACACTCTGATGAATTGAAACCAGTTTGCGAGTAAAATCGGTTTGAATTCCATCGTTTTATTCGTTAGGTCGTCCAACAACAGTTAAGTACTGTCCGTGAGTTGTCGGAATCAAAATTGTAATATATAGTCAATATTGGCGAGTACGTTTCTGTTGACGATTACTCTGCGTTTTGTTGCGAAAAGTCTCAAATCAGTCGGGGATTACAAAGATTGGTCTGTGATTGTTTAGGAGTCACAGTTCAACCACGTGAATCAAGTTATTACCATGGGATTTAGTAATCTTTCTAAATTCCCTGAACATGCTGAAGGGTATATCAGATTTTATATTGAGAGATGAATTAAGTTAGAAACGGTGGGAAATATCGAAAGCTTCGTATTCATCTGAGCCTGGAGTTCTATCTTACTGTTCAGAAAGGGTTTTGACGCAGATAAATCATCCTTTTGTGTTCCAGGTTCCCCATGCTGTGTCCATAGTTGCGCAAGTAATGTCATCTTGTGAATGGCTAAGCATTATTGCCCAGCTCGGACCTAGACAGCAGCGTCATAAATTCCGGGTCCGAGCTGGGCTCAGATTTAATAAAACTGCTATGAGATAATGTAATGTGAATAGCGTCAAAGCCAGCACAATGATCAGCTTTGCTGTAGCTGTAGCCTGGTGAAGATGATATAAATATATTTTTGCAGGTGAAAACTGCTTTCAAAAAGTTAAAATAGTGGATTTAACCTGTTAAAGTTGGAAATAGTGTCTAAAATTGGCATACAAATTGGAATTACACGTTTCAAGTCTCAAATTACAAAAAATTGATATCAGAGTAAAAACCTGCACCCTTTACCTTTATTGTTTTTTTACTAACAGCTTAAACGTGATTTTATGAAGCTCTGTTTCTCAATCTTTTGATGCCGTAATATCCAGCTCGAAGTGAATGCACATTTTATGAAATACCCACGTATACTATCACAAATAAAGGCTCGGGACATGAAATACCCACGTATAACATCACAAATGAATGCTCAGGTCATGAATACCCACGTATAACATCACAAATGAATGCTCAGGTCATGAATACCCACGTATAACATAACAAATGAATGCTCAGGTCATGAATACCCACGTATACCATAACAAATGAATGACCATAACAAATGAATGCTCAGGTCATGAATACCCACGTATAACATCACAAATGAATGCTCAGGTCATGAATAACCACGTTAACATCACAAATGAATGCTCAGGTCATGAACTACCCACGTATATCATAACAAATGAATGCTCAGGTCATGAATACCCACGTATACCATAACAAATGAATGCTCAGGTCATGAATACCCACGTATAACATCACAAATGAATGCTCAGGTCATGAATACCCACATATAACATCACAAGTGAATGATCATGTCATAAATACCAACGTATAACATCACAAATGAAAGATGCAAACATGAAATAGGCCAGGCCGCGTATATTATCACAAATGGAAGCTCACAACATGAAATACCCACAAATGCATGCTGAAAACATGAAATACCCGCGTAAAACATCACAAATGAATGCTGAAAACATGAAATATCCACGTATATTATTACAAATGGAAGCTCACACCATGAAATACCAACAAATGAATGCTGAAAACATGAAATACCCACGTATATTATCACAAATGGAAGCTCACAACATGAAATACCACAAATGAATGATGAAAACATGAAATACCCATGTATAAAATCACAAATAAATGCTGAAAACATGAAATACCCACGTATATTATCCCAAATGGAAGCTCACAACATGAAATACCCACAAATGAATGCTGAAAACATGAAATCCCACGTACAACATCACAAATGAATGCTGAAGACATGAAATAGGCCACGTATATTATCACAAATGGAAGCTCACAACATGAAATACCCACAAATGAATGCTGAAAACATGAAATACCCACGTATAAAATCACAAATGAATGCTGAAAACATGAAAAAGGCCACGTATATTATCACAAATTGAAGCTCACAACATGAAATACCAACAAATGAATGCTGAAAACATGAAATACCCTCGTATAACATCACAAATAAATGCTGAAAACATGAAATACCCACGTATATTATCACAAATGGAAGCTCACAACATGAAATACCCACAAGTGAATGCTGAAAACATGAAATACCCATGTATAAAAGCACAAATAAATGCTGAAAACATGAAATACCCTCGTATATTATCACAAATGGAAGCTCACAACATGAAATACCCACAAGTGAATGCTGAAAACATGAAATACCCACGTATGTTATCACAAATGGAAGCTCACAACATGAAATACCCACAAATGAATGTTGAAAACATGAAATATCCACGTATATCATCACAAATAGAAGCTCCCAACATGAAGACCCACAAATGAATGCTGGGAAAATGGAATATCCACGTCGCAAATGAATGCTGAGAACATCTTGATGTTGATGGATTATACAAAACACGTTCCTATGAAAGGATGTTGTTTGCAAAATGAATGAATGTGTTTTTTGTGCACGTACAGACTAAACTGGGTCAGGATGATAGTGTGATGAATCGAATGAAAATACATTGCGTGAAAATACATGTAACTGGTTGGTCACGTCTCGTCGGCCCATGTATGATTTTATTGTAGTGTAAAAAGTTGCTGTCCGATATTATGCCAACCATTTCCCAACGCCCGCAGTGCGCTGTAAAACGTGATGACATGAATTCACATTAGGAATACCAACATATTTCATACATGCTAAATAGATTTATTTCCAGAGAACCACACGAGCGCAGGAATTCAAGATCAATTTTTTTGTAATAATTTCATCGTTTCCATAATAAAAGTAATGAAGAAGCTAAATAATTGTTTTGTATACATCAGATATTGTGTATGTAACGTTTTCACCATTGAAGAAACCTAGACCTCTCTTTTACCTCTGTGAGCCTGCTAAATAACGCTGTAGCCTAGTGGTATCGTTTTACACGAATATGGTCATGTCCCCCCTCCCCAACCTCCCAGTGTCAAATAACTTCCAGTCTATATCCAGGGCACAGTATGAGCACAAGTATATTTATGTTGACAACCTTGGTGGATAAATATATTAGGCCTACATGTATGGCAGTGCAGCCTAGATTTAGCCCTGTAACCCCCCCCCCCCCCCCCCCCCTCCCAGAACCATGGAGCCCATGCTGAAGCGTGTCGGTATTTTTAATATTGTCGGCGGTTGGCGTTACCACATAAAGAATTATGACCTCGATGGAAACGTGATACTAAGTAGAGTTGAGTAAGCAATACTGACGTCATGCTTCAATGGTTATATGGTAAATGCTGGGCGGAAAGGTACCGAGCATTGACATCGAAATGTGAATGGTGAGTGAGTGAGTGAGTGAGTGAGTGAGTGAGTGCGTGAGTGAGTGAGTGAGTGAGTGAGTGAGTGAGTGAGTGAGTGAGTGAGTGCGTGAGTGAGTGAGTGAGTGAGTGAGTGAGTGAGTGAGTGAGTGAGTGAGTGAGTGAGTGAGTGAGTGAGTGAGTGAATGCGAGTGCGGTGAATGAGTTAAAGGGTTGCTTGATTCCTTGATTGAGTAAACATTAAAATAGGAAACCACACAAATTTGAACAAAAGTTGATGCAACTATTACGGTATATTGTAGGCATATGTTTAATCTTAAAAAAAACCTATGGGTCCTCGGCGATGGAGGTAAACACTCTGAATAACTGTAGATATGGGAATTTTAAAATGTTCCAAAGCTGAAATTGCTATCACATATTCCAACTGTACCCACCCTGCCCAGTCAGGTCAGACCGTCAGACTCCCTTGACAACAGGTGTGTGTGATGCAGGTACGAAAAGGAGGGGGTGCGAGCAACATGAATATTCATTATGACGTCACCGGTTTACTGACTGTTGTGTGGAGGTCACACTCAGGTCAGATTGTCTGGCCTGCAGGAGTTGGGCAGGGAAGAGGGGGGCTCTGAACTCATAGCACATATAGTGATATCAAGGAGTCTGCCGGTAGCAGACAACTGGATAGATGAAGATGACTGTACCAGTCTTGATATTTAAATACAATAATTTAATATATGTAAAATATGTTACTTGTTAATATATAATTAGATACAAGTCCACATTATTAACAATCTTCGTGCTAAATATTGTGTATCCAGTCTTAGCTTTGCAATCTCTTTAAAAAGAATGTAGTTGCGACCTACGTTCACTAAGCAACATCGTCAGGCGATCAATAATAGGTCTGATGGGTGTATTGAGATTAACATTAGAGTTCCCATATGCCGACCCAGACGTCCCCATTTAAGTTCAGATCACATTTTTTAAAATATCCTCATGATGAAACCTGAAACAGAGATGACAACGTATAACCACCATATGACCGAAGACAACAATTTAAAATAATCGCGAACGTAAGAAGCTGCGAAATGGCCGAAATTCGTGTTTGCGTGAAATTTGATAGCCGCATAATTAATAATTAGGCCTAATACAGTATTCAATTTTACATAATATTAATTTATCATCATAATTAATCATTTATCATCGACCGACTTATTTATGATGGCCGTAGACCTATAACATGGTTATTTAAAGTAAGCGGAAAGAGCTCACTAACACATTTATAATGATTTCAAATTGAAAAAACAACTATGGTCTTCATTTTTTATACAAATACATTTCAGCATTGTAATGGTTACAACTTTTATATATTTCTAGTCCAGTCACATTGTGGTTGAAATTCTCATCTCAATGTGAATGAAAATGAGACGAAATAATAGGCCTAAGGGGTGTCAATCACTGAAACAGAGAAAAAAGTTATTTTATGAGTTTCCACCAATCATATTTTTACATGATATTTAACCCCGTTCATAGTGGTTTATTATTCATACAGTATATATCCATAAACTGCCAGAAATCAGACCCTGTTACACGAGGGCGCTGCGTTTAGTGAAGCCGCCACAGAGGAATTACATCTAAACACTGTGCAGACGTGATTTACACTCCAAGCTAAACAAACTATTTATAAAAATATATTCTCTGCTGAAAATAGATGAACTGTCTTGTGCTGATTTTTATTTACATTTTACCAGGCACAGTAACAAGGTGTCCCATAGAGTTACGCTTAAAGTTTAACCCCAACAGAGAAGATGCATGGCGAGGGCGAGTTTACGCCAAAAGTGACAAGGGCCAGGAATATGACGTCACTATTGGCTCTCCGGAAGCTGTGGCGTCGGAGGTGGAAAGAGGTGATTATAAATACGTTACATAGCCTCAAATATTCAGCCGCCAAGCTATTTAACTGACATTTTCACTCACTAAGTTAAAAAAAATTGTTAAAACCGTGTCTTGTTGACGCTAACCACAACTTCAAGTTCAAGTGGGTGACAATAATTTAGATTTGTCACACTAGAGACTATTTGTTTTAATTTTGATGATCGGAGTCATAATTATTTCACCTTTAAGTGATAAGGAAATGTGTTGAAAGCCGTTTACTCGTGGCTGGTGCTAAAGCTTAAACGTAAAATAGACCGGACGTGCATATTATTCTGAATCATGTGAATAGGGAATGAAAAATTGCTTCATAATAGTGATTTGATCCCAGCAGACATAAAACATGGGTGGGACTATAATATTTATACAACGTCGGACCAACGTCTTTGACGTTGATTCAACATTGTATATATATTATACAATTGTTGTGTGTTTGCTGGGAGATAGGGCCTACTGCTGATTTTTTACACAATGCTGCTGGAGTAAAAAGTTCAAAGTTCAAGATTAAATTATAATATTTTCTTGCATTCATTGTCCACGTGTTCTAACAAAAGTGCTGTTTTCTTAGCTCAAAAGTTTGTTGCTGGAGAAAGCGGGTTTTCTAGTCTCGGAGTGATCTTGGAGATCCACTCTCATTTTGTTCCGGATCTCACATTGGTGGATCTACCAGGACTCATAGAGGTTGCCATGGATGGCATGGAATCTAAATCTCCTCAAATGGTTAGATTTAGTACTTTTTACCTTTTTGTTAATAAAACATACAATAGGGCCTAAATACTGAGGTTATGCATTACTAAAATAATAAAAGTTATTGCATCTAAATTGTTGCAAGTATTGTAATAAATGTGCTTGTTTTAGTATATAATTTCGTTTTATTTTAACATGTTTAAGTTAATAGCATGCATATTTTACCGAACTAATCCTGTTGTATATAGTCTTGTACTATGTTCATTTTATTGACGCATAAGTCTGCATAGACTTATCGTCGTCAATAAATATCTATCTATTATAATTGCGATTGCGATTAAATACACAATATTGAAAGACAACAATGACATGCGAAAAGTAATATTTAAAATAATAAATATTAGTGTACGTGTATATATGCATACATATCTATCACTCAAAAGAAACAAAAAATGTTTAACTGTATGTTTATTTGTGTGCATGATTATAGAGAAACATGCATATAAATGGATGACCGATGAATATACAATAAATAGTGAACACTGCTTCAATTATTTATATGTCACAGGTGATTATGTATTTAAAATATAGGCCCACATAATATTCGCATTAACATATAATCATGATAATTTTTACTTACATGCATATAAATTACAAACATGTAATATAGGAATCATTTATTTAAAAATACATTCATGTTTATCTAATTATATGTACGCATATACATAGATAAATAGTAAATCTAATTATACAGTACGTTTTATTAGTTTGCGACATAAAGAAGGTTGCATTTGAATTCTAATTGATAAATTTCAACATCTTCGAGTGGAAATATACAGCATGGTGATCCAACATCTCTTTTCTCTGTGTTTCAATATAAAACCTATGTTTTACAGGTTTTGGACATATTAAATGTATATATGCAGCAGAAGGAAACCATTTTAATGGTTGTCATCCCTTGTACAATGGAGATAGCTACAACCAAGGCTTTGAGGCTGGCACTTGACGCTGACAAAGACGGCTCCAGGACACTTGGTGAGGAGATATCGTCCCCTTGGATATCAAAGGATGTATCTACCACTAAGTGGCAGATAGTCCTTTCATATTCAAGGGGGGGGGGGGAAGCGATATATAATATCAATCCTGAGAGTGCTAATCATGTCTCCGAACATTTTTTTTTAGCTTTTTTATCTTCCCCCCTAACAAGAAAAAATGAAGGAAACATGAGCACAATGTGTGCTAGATTTGCATATTTTTTATTCAAATTGTGTATAGGCCTATTTAAGTAATTTTGACTGATTTGAAGATAATTGTGGCTACTACGTTTTTCTATCTTTTATAATGAATTCACTCAGATATACAGAATGAGTTGATCTGTCAAAAACACTGTTTGTCTGTGAGGTTTTCTAACTACTAATTATTTTTTGCAACAGGTGTTTTGACAAAACCTGACCTGGTGGACAGAGGGGCAGAGCCTGACATAGTTAATATGATTAGATCGCCAGAAAGGTATAAAATCCGTAAGGGCTTCACTATTGTTAAACTCCGGGGTAAAGAAGATGTCGACAATGGTATGCCTCTTCATGTGGCTTTCGCACAAGAAAAAGAGTATTTCAAGACCCACTCACATTACGGGTAAGTTTTGTCGTATTATCTAGACGAGTTGTGAACTCACATTTTCCACTAACAACCAGAGTCTCGTATGTGTTACCCTCATTTTAGTGGCACAGACGACATTTTGGCTGCTAATGCGCGATGTGAAGATAACTACACCCCAGCCAAGTATCACAAAATCTGATTTAGAATTAGGCATATTACACTAATTTGCGTTACCTGATACATTTTACAAGAAAACAGATACTTCAGATATCTGATTCCATGAGCAATCTTGTGCTACTCTACTACTAAATCATGGGACCGATTAATTTCAAAATGCATATCGATTCTATTATGGTATTGATAACGTATATCACTTAAAAATCAGCTCGGTAATTATATCCAACTTATTCTTAAAATTATCTGTTTAGATTTAAACCAAAAAAACGTAAACTACTTTAATGTTGATTGACAACAAAACAGATTCTGAAATATCAGTTAAAAAAATGGCGCGATCTATCTTCATTTTTTTATTTCAATAAACTCTCCAGATCTGTGTAAATATTGTAAAAATATGGTAAATTTTGTTAATTTCATCTTCTGAAAATATTGCGCATTTGTTATTGGCAGTATGTTTCATTAAATGGCTTCTAATATGCTAATCTGATTATTGGAACGCATTTTGTAGCAAGCTACCAAAGCACGTGGTTGGAATAGACAGTTTGGCCACGAAGCTAACATACGAATTGGTGGAAAGAATAAAAGTAAGTCATTTCATTTCTAAATCACCGTCACCTTTCTGATCGCTTAATTATTGAAATTAAAAAGTGATGTGTCTTGCATAACATTTGATTTTGACATTTCAGAGCGTATTGCCTGCATTGAAATCTGATGTGCACATGAAACTTCGTGATGTAGATTTTGAGCTGGATGACCTTGGCAGAGTCATCCCTGACACAGACGATGGCAGACGTCAACTGCTAACTGATGTAGGCTTAATCACGTATCATCCCTAGGGCTATGGCATTTTTCAAATGCCTTTTTGTTACCACTTTGAATAAGCTTAAAAAGCAAAGATTGTTTCCACCAGAAATAATACAAATGAACTGTAACCTGTAAGTAATTATAATTTCTACCGGAAAGAATACGAATGAACTGTAACCTGTAAGTTCATGTAATTATACAACTAAAATGTTCACCCACCTTAAGTTGTGTCTGGTACCGCGACACACACTCAAGTGGGTGACAATAATTAATTGTCCAGTTCATTTTTTTCTTGTGAAACAATTTTGATTTTTTTAAACTTTTTTCAATGTGTTATTAAAAAGGTTTTAAAACGACAATAACTGTAATTATTATGGATCTGATTGATCTGAATATGGATAAGTGTGTTACAGAAACCCCCTTTTGATTATCCCTTCGAACATCCTTATTATAAAATGATGTGGACAGGTCTTGATTTCCATCAGAGCTTTTCTCACAAGATGACGTATGATAGACATAGGCCCTACCCTATAGGAATAATTCACCGAGGTTTACATTGGGACTATTTTCATGTTCCAGCTGCTAAATGAGTTCACGGATAAGGTGTGGAAAATCACAGAGGCCATATACGAGCGTCACTTACCAACTGACCAGAAACTTCTTCTGTTCACGAGACCTTACATGGAAGATTTTGCTACTATTGTTTGTGAATTAATGCCAGGTGTGTGACATCTACTTACTGTGTCGTTGAAGAGACAAAAATTGACAGTCGTTGCCTGTAGCACGTGTTATTCATCAGTTGCTGTCCTCACACTGAGCCGATATTTATGTTAACCCTTTAACCTCCGGTGCCGTCCATATTCGCTTTTTATATTTTATATTAGCACATTACAGATCAGCTTTTAAACCCGTTAAAGATAAAAACTGACATTAATCAGCAAGATTTGAAATTTTTTGACCTCTATTTTGTCAAATCTGAATAATTTTCACTCACTTGAAGTTGTGGATCGCGTCAGCGAGACACAACTTCAAGTGGGTGAAAATTTAGATTGAATAATTTGTCGGTTAAAGGGTTAAAAAATGTAAACTGATAGTTGATCGTCGCTACCAGTACACCACATCTTTTCAGCGTCTAAGATGGGTTCAGTATAAGAGCGGCTATCGTATACTCTCTGCCAACCTTAGGGATGGAAATGAATTAATATAAATTTGACAGTTTGTTTTAATATCCCACAAGAGATTTTCTGTTCCGGCCAAAACCGGGTGTTGAGCCACTGCTGGTAATGTTAGTATAAAAATTGCAGTGGCTCATCAACGTCCCCAGTCGGCTGCAATCCAGCAATCAATGTATCGAATGTTGGACTAATGCTGGGCCACCGTCTGCGACGCTGGTCCAGCATTAGGCCACTTTATTTAATTTCTCTGTTTTCGATCAGAAAAAATCCAAAATCTAATGAGGGAGGGCGGAAAAAAAACATTTGAGAAAAAAAAACATTGAACCTTTTTTTGGAAAAGTTAATGAGGGCGACGAAATTAAAAAAACATCGGACATATTTCTGAAAAAGTTAATGAGGGCGACGAAATAAAACAAACTTTTGACCTATTAAAAAAAAAGTAAATGAGGCGACGAAAAAAGAAGCAAAAATAAAACATATGAACTTCTTTTTTTTACGAAATGTTTTTTTATGTCCCGAAAATGGAAATCGGCAACAATCTGATGCGCGCGCTGGGCAGAAAAAAACACATGTTTTTTTTTGGTAATACGCGGCCTAAATCTAATGCGCGCGCTCATCTAAAACAGAGAAAAAACAGAGTGGCCTTAGTCCGTCATCGGATCTATGTCGCGTTTTTGCTGGGAATACCCAAGAGATGACATTTCGTCAGGATACATGTACGTGTGAAAATCCTCTGTCTGTATATTGTATAGCTTCATTTGCCTTCTACGGAGATTGACAAATGGTGGCTGGCTTTGTATGAGTGAACTGTATAGGCCTGGCGTAGCAGTCACACATTACCAGTATTCGACTGGGCTGTTTTGGTGTAGCACTTTTTTTGGTGCAGCAGTTTTTGTATTTGAGTGGTCTTACACCCAAATTGGTGCATTAAATTCTTGCACCCATTAAAAAGAGGGTGCACATAGGTGCAGTAAAGTCACGTGGTCAGTTCAACTATAATCTAAGGACGTTATCGGTTGCCGCATTCTACACTCTACCTTTATCAAATCGTATTCGGCTGGTACAGCACTTTTTATCCACTGCGCAGGTGCGTGTGGTGTAATTAGTTTGAACCCAAAATGCCCAGTCGAATAGGCCTATTACCATTCATATTTGTAATCATGTTTTAGATGGGGCGGGGGCCCTGGGATAGTGTTTAGCACCGCTGCCTTTCCCGCCAGAGTTCGGGGTTCGGTTCCCGGTCTCGGCGGTTTGAAAGAAACAAAAATGTTTCTTCCCCATCCACGTGTGAAAGTCAGTATTGTGGGGAGCCTCCGTGACCGAGAGGTAGCGTGCTCGGCCTCAGACCGCCGGGGCTCGAATTTCGAATCCTGTGTCTGGAGGACATGGTCATCTCAATCATCTCACCATCCTCAGGAGGTTCTCCTGGCCCAGTTTAGCCTATATGTGCACAAAGGTGGCCGAAAGCCCGATTCATTTCATTTCATATTTTAGATGACAACAATCATACACTGAAGGATCGCATTGAGCGTGAGATTCGTGAGCAGCGTGGTATGGATCTACCAGGATTCCTCAGCTACCAGGCGTGTAGGAATGTGATCCAGAGGCTGCTAGAGGGATACATGCCTCCTGCCAGAGATTGTCTGCATAAAATCAACTCTGTGGTTGAAGAATTCCTCAGAAAAATCTGTGAAGAAAAGTTTGGATTATTTCCTTCTTTAGAATCAAGGGTCAAGGTGATATATCTTTAATTGGGCCTCCACTTACATGTAGAGTCATAGAAGAATGGTAGTTGCGAATAAGCAGTCGTTAGTAAATCTCTCTAAATCTAAATTTGCTTACAAAATCGGCTGGGTTATTATGTTTTTCTCTATTCATATATGCCAATTGTTTTCCAATGGAATTTGGATTTATTTCTACAAAATTGTTTTACAATGCCAGTATTCGACCATATTCGACCTTATAGATGTTGGGCTTGAATCTTTTGAGCATACAAATAAAATTAAATAAAACCATGGCATGTAAATATGTAATGCTACATGTAGTGCTAATATGGTTTTCTTTCAGCTTCTTGTGGATGACATAATACGTGAAGAGTTCCAGTCTTGTGATAAAGCACTTACTGAGCTGTTTGAGATAGAGATGATGGTGGTGGTACCTGACTTACTCTTTTATAAAGGTCTAAATGGAGGTGAGGAGATTGGTGGTGGTATATAATATATAACGCTTTGCTCGGAAGCTTGATTAAAATAATAATGAAATTCTTGAACGGTGTAGGCCCCTATTTATAGATATACACTCCTCAAGCGCTTATTCCAGATGTTCAGTCTAAGATTGATTTGCTTTCTTTGAAACATAATAAGCTTTATATAACTAAGATTTAAAATGTTCATCAAAATTTCAAATAAGTTGATCCTTTCAATGGTGGCGAATGATTTCTAATTATTGACAACCATGTCAAAAATAAGAAATACGGGAATTTCGTCTCTTTATCTAGCCTTACTGGTAAGTGCGCAGCACAAAAATTTGCAGTTCTAGTCTATGGACATGTTTACATCATATGGTCATATTAAGAAGCCAAAATAAAATCACCGATTTTTTAATGATTTTAGACCTGGGCATGTCCCTTTAAATCCCAAGAATTTGTTATTCGTTCCATTTTAAACTAGACAGTCAGTCAGGGACTGCAAACCTCCGCAGAAATTATTGATGGTAATCTGGGTCCTGCATCCGGATCAACCCCAACATTTAATGGATAGATAGGTTACTGCTCTGAGATATAATATGATATATGTACTGCCTAGGAAAGGCTCGTTCCCTAGTGTTGTATTCATTCATCAAGTGGGTAGTAGAAATTCAATGCAGATCGTCATGACGTGATAGATTAAACCTACTAAATTCATTCATAAAGATGGGTGGGTCTAATAACAGTACACAACATTTGTGAGACTGGCGTATTAGAGTAGTCTTCCCTGAAGTTACCTCAAATGTAGTTTTCCATCAATCCATGGGATCTGTATCGCTATCTGGGTTATTACATACAAACACAGGCAGCAGTGAATAAAAGATTTGAAATCATAATTAATAAGTTACATGTATAAATAGCTATCTTTGAATAACAAAATCTTGAAAGAAATCTACTCCGTCGCCCAAATGCTATTCGGCGCCAATCATTATGCTGCTACATTGGGGACAGTACAAACTGTGAACTTTGTGACAGTCACACATGAGAATAATTATGTTAAATCCATATTTTAAAGGAGTAATCCACGAACAGTGGAACAAATCTATACCCAGAAAGCACCACGAACATAACCATGATAACAGAGATAGAGGCAACAGGGGTACAACTAAAAGCAGAAACAGACATAGAGTTGTCCAGACCTATGAGACTACATCTTACAAATAAAGACTCAAAAGTTACCTGTTTTTTTAGTGTTTTGTAGCTAACATAAGAATATTCCTAAAAATTGCATTTAACACTACGCAAAGAGCTTAACAAAGTACAGTAAATTCTAAATAAACAGGGGTATTCATGTAAACCATGTTAATACTCGGCGAACTTTGCGTGTGATGCCATCTATTGAAACTCCACTCAGCCCAGGAATTCAGCCCACTCAGCCTTATTTTTTCCAATAACTGATAATCAGTGAACTAAAATTATATCGGGATTCACAAAACTGTTCCTCTTGACATATACTTCAATTTTTTTTGCTAAATTGAAAACACGTCACTTGGACTTTAAAAGCGGGAACCTGTATCAATAAAGGCGACGTCCTATATATTTCACAAACATACTGTACAATGATGATAATGTATAAATGCTGGTAGAAATGTTGTCAACATTGAATACTGTATTATTATATACATGGTCTCACATTATTGGAATCAAACATCTCAACCGACACATTATTAGAATTACCATATGTTGACCAAAATAGAAATATTTCCAGGTGGACATAAACGACTTGATTACATCTCTGTTGTTCTGTACGTGATATCTATGTATTTATTACGAATAACTAATAGGTGAATTCAGTTTATTTTATATATTATTCTATATTTTATATATTACTCTATACTTTATATATTATTTTAGTAATTTTTAGTACCCATCACTTAGTGCATGTCATCTTACTAGCTTCTACTTAAACGTCTGGGGTTTAAGGTTGAAATAAAATGTTTCAAATATTAGTGGGTAAATATAATAGATCCTTATGCGTAAAATTGCTAACATGCAAAAGTCCCCGGACCATTTGCGTACCTGTACGTACATCAGGTGGTGATATAATATAAAGCATATAAAACCATCTCCACAGGACTGTTTGGTCCCACGCATCCATCCGCGATTTGATATGCGCTGCTCCACTGGGACGCCACTGTCTATTATATAATATAAATATTAACGGCCATTTTGGATTTTAAGCTTATTACATTATGTAGATCAAATAATATAAAACAAATCATGCCGATGCAATCAATAATAAGAGCAAAATATTCAGATTTGTCGGCCATTTGGAATTTTAAACCCTCTAAGATTCATGATTTCGAAATTGGTCTGGATTTTTTTATGCCTCATGGAAAACAAATCAATCGAAAGCACATCATTCGGACCCTAAGATTAGTTTTGAGCCAACCATAATTCTTCTCAGAAGATATCAGATCTTCACTAACAAAACTCATTATACTGATGATGATGTTGTTTATATGACAGAAGAAACAAGAGACAACATCTCGATGACGACAGAGGACAGCTCATATGCAATCCCGAACGTCCAAGCCAGAGCTTCTCCTGTGCCAATGATAGGAGGTCATCCAAGTCAACTACAAGAACAAGATCACCAACAAAATAATGCTGCTACTAAGAAATCATATAGCTGGTTTACTTCTTCTTCTTCAAGAAGTGGACGAAAACAACAGCAACAACAAAAACGTAACGCCAGTGTTTATAGTGGTATGCACCTTTAGCATTTCGAGCACAATGTGTGAATGCACATACGCTTTATTCTGTTTGTAGCTGTGTGTTTTGTGACATAGTGAGCACTGGTGAGTGAGGCAACACCTTGTGTATGAATAGTCGTCCCGTATTAGTAAGTGAAATAATACGCATACTTTAAACCCTACACTTACTACTCTGACATAATAGTATGTAGACACATGTATAGAAACAAAACGATTTTGATATACATCATCAGCAGTGAGACTGTGTATTGATCTAGTATCCCCAGTAGATATAACCTAAGTCTGATTCCCATACATTATACTAGCTTACATATAGTTGAATAAGGGTTTGTCCCAATAGGATGATAAATTAGGCTAAGTAGTCAAAGCTTACCTCGTGATAGGTTTTGTAATCATATTGCGCATTATTGATTAACTTCTCGTATCTCCTAATGGATGTCCAGCTTCTTCGATAGCCATCGGGAAACCCCAGGTAAATAAATTTCCTCGGATCATATTCCACCACCAGAAATTAATTTTCCAATGACATCGTTCAAACCCGCCACTGCAGATGAGGTTAAAAAATTAATCCTTTTTTCCCAGGACAAGTCTCTTGATCTGGACCCATTGCCTACAAATTATTGAAATCTTGTCTAGATGTATTGCTAACTCCCATCACCAACGTCGTCAATTTGTCTTTGGAATCCGGCTCTCATCACATCACACCCTTATTAAAGAAGCTACCGTCTAAGGATGCCATGAAAAACTATAGACCAGTTTCAAACCTAAATTTCATTTCTACAATAATTGAAAAAAATATTTCAAATCGTATCCGATTCCATCTAGACAAAAACAACCTGTCAAACCCCAATCAATCAGCATATAAACCTCTTCATTCTACAGAAACAGCCTTGCTAGAAATTCACAACGAAATCTGTATGAGCATGGAAAGTGGCAAGACCACAGCATTGGTCTTGCTGGGCCTGTCAGCAGCCTTTGACACCATGGTCCATAGCAGCTTGTGCAGATGTTTAACAGCAGCAGTGACTAAAACAATAGCAGCTTCACTTGTGTCGAGCAAGTTAGACTATTGTAATTATATCCTCTATAACATCCCACATCGCAAAATAAACAAGCTGCAGTGTTCAGAACTGCTTGGCCAGGGTTGTGATCCGCTCTATGCGATTCTGCAGTTTTACACCTTTGTTACAATCCCTACACTGGCTCCCTGTTCAATTCAGAATAAAATACAAAATATGCACCCCACAAAATTATCAAGTAATATATACATGTCAGCCAGTATAACTACATAATCTGCTTAAACCTTCAAACAGAACCCGTAATCTCCGCTTCTCAGATGATGATCAACTAGTTGTTCCCGGAGTGAGTTCTAAGATGGGTGAAAGGGTTTTTCGGTTGCGGCCCCCCACCTCTGGAATTATATCCCTCTTGTGATTAAAAAATCTAAATCTTCACAGTCATTTTGAAAAAAATTGAAAAATTTATATTTTGGCCAAGCTTTTCCATCCTAAATTTATATGTGTCCCGGCATGCTGGATCTACGGATTGGAAAGGCAAGCGGACAATGATAACGAGCCTGATCATTCCGATTTACAGCGCCTCTGAGCTCGGGACACCGAGGATTTAGGCGCATTAGAAGTATTTCATTTCATAATTCATTTGTAGCAATTTTAAATCCGCTATTGTTTCATTTCAAATCACTAACGGCTGAAATCATTTATTATAACACTAAACAATAACACCTGGGAATACACTACATATCCCTTAAAATCCCACATTCACCCTTAGAATAGATTATTAAAGCGTCTTCAAACATTTTAATTGACACTTTAATTATAGGTTTTAAAATGTCAAACATAACTGCCTTCATTATAATTGAGAATCGCTTGGGTTCCAATTCGGCAAGTCTGAGTGTTTCTACTTGAATGTGTTGACAGCGGTGACTCACTGCAAATAGGGTTATCTAAGCTTTATAAAATACCTCCTGGGCTTACAAAATGAAACATGACTTCTGTCTAGAGATATACACACAGATTAGTCATGTTTGTATCATTATGTCTATGGGATTTGTATTTACTTCAACATAATGCAAAGACTGAAAACATTATTCACCAAATTTCTTTTTGTTTTGTTTTCATCAATTTGTTTCTAGGTACTATTATTCATATCCTTGTATATACTTTTTGAAATATTTTGCTTGACGTTAGGAAATATGATGTCGTGTGTTCGTGTAACTAGAAAAGTATTATAATTATAAAAATAGCGTGGTGGAACAATGTGTTGATAATATGAGGTTCGAGCCATTTGATACCGAGACGACTTATATAAGAAGGGCGTCAAATTAACACATTACCCGACTAAATTAACACATAGCCCAACCAAATTAACACATTGCTCGACCAAATTAACACATTGCCACACCAAATTAACACTTTGCTGGACCAAATTAACACATTGCCCGACTGAATTAACACATTGCTCGACCAAATTAACACATTGACCGGCCAAATTAACACATTGCCAGACCAAATTAACACATTGCTCGACCAGATTAACACTTTGCCCGACCAAATTAACACATTTCCCGACCAAATTAACACATCGTCCGAACAAATTAAGATATTGCTGACCAAATGAACACATTTCACGATGAACGACCAAATTTAAAACTTGGAGGCCAGAGCCAGAGGTTCGAGCCCGCGATCTGCGACTTTCCAAGCAGGAAATTTTAACCACTACACCAGGGCCCCCGCCTCAAAATATTTAAACAAAGCAATCTATTTTCAATATCAAAGTATTTAAACAAAACAAAAAAAAAAAGATTATTCACATGTTTTTGCCATTTAAAAAAACAAAGTTATCCGCTACCTAGCTAATAGATGTAATATTTATAGCACCTATCATCCCCTTTTCAGTTTGTATATGCTGAAGCTATAATTACGAGTAAAATATCTCAATTTTATTGCGTAATACATAGAAACAATAAATTGATGAAATTTAAAAACACAATTGTTCAAAGTTTAATTTCACAAAGAAAATGACGAATGATACAATGTATATTTAAGTTTATTCACATATTAGGCTACTGACACATTTTGCCTTTTGCATGGGACAAAATTAATATAAAGAACATTTGTTTATACTTAACCTCATATACCATGTCGTATATAATTCTATTAAATATACATAATTTGGTCGAGCCCCGCTCCGGCCTTCAAGGTTTAAAGAAATAAAATGTTTCTTCCTGACTCACTCGTAAAGATTCAATATTGTGGGGAGTCTTCGTGACCGTGAGGTAGCGTGCTCAACATCGGACCGCCGGGGCTCAAATTTCGAATTTTGTGTCTGGAGGGCAGTGTGATTTCTTTCATCTTATCATTCTCAAGAGGTTCTCCTGGTCCAGCTTAGCCTGTATGTGGACACATTTGGCCTAAACCCCCATTCATTGATAATAGTCAGATTCCACGACGTAATAGTGTCTAGTCATTTTGGTCTATTTATGGTTCTCGTTAATTTGTCTAGGTTTAACATAGAGCAGAATATAATTGAATAATATCGGCAAACCATTGATGATGCATCCATGACTCTGTACGACGAAATGACGAAAAGAGGCGTATACACAATATTTTGCAAAACGGGCGAAAATTGACACTTACATTATTGTTGACAATGAAATTCTAAATGTTGCAATATGAAATATGCACTTATAAACTACATTTTCTACCTGACGATGCAAGACTCATTTTGTCGTGAAGAGTCATAACATTAAAATAATTGATTGATAACGATTGATAACGACAAATTGATAACGACATAATTTATGATCAATCTTTGTGTATAGGCCTACTCTCTACACTTTGAGTCATTAGTCAACTAGAGTGCATGAAGCATATGACTTGTTTAGAAATTAAACGCTGAGTACAGTGCTGGAATCCTTGTCCTTTTGTGTTATGTATACCTTTCTTGTTTTAGATGACACTTTGAGGCCTGTGCCGGACTCGCAAAGTCTACACCACTTTGACCTTCCAGAGCAGCCACATATCCCACAAGCCAGAATAGAAAACAGAGAAAATATGACATTCACATTAGAACGCATCATCAGTTATTTCAGAGTAAGTTGATATTGTTTTAAGTTGAGGAAAATGATAGTTATTTTATTCGGGTTGTTCACTGTATTGCTCATAACAGAAAGTAAGTCATTAAAACAATTGAGTTGTGAGATGTGATCTCGCTATCATTCAAATTTTGCAACAAACCCTCTCGAATTTTAACATGCTTGCGACAGTAATCATGTTTATTCCGAACACAAATCACCGGTTATTTCACCCACCAGCACAGCAGATAAGATTATAATTATAACAGGTGTCAACATTTTTTTGTAACTGAAGTAAATAAGGCCCACAAAGCAAGTCAAGTATGAGCTTTTGGCCATTGTGCATGGTGACAGTATAAACTGTTTAATATGCCTACTGGACTCATTGAGTGTTATATGGTCCACAACGTCAAAACCACATTATTATTATTAGGACAAAATTACAGCAGAGATTTATATTAAATCACCATATCACACCCACTTCTCTTTATCATGTTTATTGAACCTTTTAAGCCGGAATTTACCATTGTAATCTGTATCCTCTACAAGCCGCGAATTGCTGTCGCAATTCTTGACTTGTAGCGGATGAATATGACTTGAAGTGGGTGGCAAATGAAAAAAAAAAACGCTTGTTTTTATTAATCAGTTCCATCAAAATTTTCGTTCTAAAACCCCCAGGTTACAGGAAATGAAATCATCCTTTAGAGATGCAAAAATATGCTTTAATGCATTGTTAGGGCTCAAAGGGCTGATATACTCAATCATTCAGCATATTTTATTTTGATGCTGGGCCGGCGTCGTCGGCATCACATTAACCCTTTCAAGCCTGAGTTTACCATTGTCATTTTCATCCACTACAAGCCGCAAATTGCTGTCGCAATTCTCGACTTATAGTGGATGAAGATGACTTGAAGATGGTGACAATTTACCGAAAATTGTCATGTATTGGTAAAACAGTTGCATGGAAATTTTCATTCTAAAACCCCTAGTCGTTTGAAAATTAAATCTGTTTTTAGGGATGTAAAATGATGCTTTAATGCATCGTGAGGGCTCAAAGGGTTAAATAAACACTGGCTCAATGCCCGATGCTCGATGGATATAATACGGAGGCGCATCTTAACCGTTTTTGCCGCTTTTCTTTCTTTCTCCTGCACAACATCAGCAGCATTCTAAGAATGCTGGATATGAAGACAGCTGTCATCATTGTACAGGCCCTAGTCATTTCCCGACTTGACTACTGCAACTCTCTGCTATGTAGACTCCCAACTAAACTCATAAAAAGGTTGCAGAGGGTGCAACATGCAACAGCTAGTGTGATAGCTAAAACCGGCTGAAGGGACCATACACGTATCTCACCAATTCTCTTCAAACTTCATTGGCTATCGGTCAAATTACGCATAAAGTACAAGATCTTGCTATTGACAGTTTGTAGAGTCTGCAGGAAACCCTGCCCTCTTTTAGAAGTTCGTTAAAAACTCACCTGTTTCGACAAGCTTTTGGTGACCTCATGCAGTAAATGACTTTTTTTCTCTCTCTTTCGAATGTTCAGCGCCCTGAACAGCTTCCAGCTGGATACATGCGCTATATAAGATTTCATTCATTCATAATATACTAAACTTACTTCTAAAATATCTTTTTCTCTGCAGACGGCTCTGGATCGGTTGATGGGAACGATCCCGGCGCGCATCCACTACCACCTCGTTCACAGAATGGCCAAAGAAATCAAGAGCAAAGTCTCCAATCTTGCCACAGATCCAGAAACTTTGAATAACCTGGCCGAGCACGAGAGAACGGCACAAATCCGCGAGCAGCTGGGCACGAGGAGGGAATGCCTGCAGAAATCACTGGAGGAACTCAACAGATTCTAAGTTAAACACACCTGTGCGCCTCTGAGCTCGGTCCGCTGAGGATATAGGCGCCATTGAATGCTCATTGATTCCGTATTAACCCTTGTCCTGCTGAATTGTTTATTTCCGTTCTTCTTTCATTTGAAGCTGGAATTGCTGACGCAATTTCCAGCTTCAAATGACGAAAAAATACTTGTATTTATTGATGAAAAATCGACATCTTCTAAATTGCATTATTTGATTAACAGAGCGTCTGGCGCTACTTATTTGATTAATTTTAGTGACATGTCCTTGTCTTTAGAACATGCTCAGAACCGTATGTATCAGTCAATCAGCGATATTAAGACATACGCTTTTTTTACTTGTATATAATGTCCAGATAACCAGCAATGCAGTACCAGCCGAAGGGGACGTGGCGCAATGGCTAGAGCGCCTCTTCAGTCATGCATGCGTCCCGGGTTCGAACCGTGTGGGTTTTTCAGAGAAACATAATTTGCTTATCCCTTCTCAATGTGACTAGACGATCACGTTAATGGCGGCCTCGTCGAGCTAAGGTTGAGACCATGTATCGACGTTAATTCTCCGCGCAAAATGCAGTACCATACATTGTACATAAATGTTTGGTAACGAACGTTATTGTGTTAATGTTAACTATTCGCAATCGTGGAAAAAGATCAAACTTATTCTCCAATTCAGTCTGCCAACTATCCTTGTACATGGCTCATACCACCACATAAATCATTTAGTTATCGTCTTATGTAAAGTAAAAAAAGATAAACAAATATGCAACTGAGGCATTTTTAGCATTTTTTCTCATTACAATTCATGTATGAGCATTATGATGCCTCTAAGAGACGTATAAATCATGTAATGTGTAATATATGTAGGTAATGTGTTAATATATGTAGGTAGATTCAGATTCGTGTGACTATTCGTGACTTTTGAAATAATCTCTATTGGTGCAAGTGTGAGTGTTGTTTTACACAATTTTCACCCACTTGAAGTTGTGTTATGACCAACAACGGCAAGTGGGTGAAAATATCCAAACAGATAATGATCAGAAATACAAACTGCACATTGTTTAGTTTACAAATGTGGTGGGTGAACGTTTGAATTTCAAACAGGCCTGGTTTGAAAAAACAAACAAAAACAAATCACATTAAATGCCGTATATCAACACTCCATTGGCCACCCAGCTTAGGGTACACCCGATGTTGATTTCATGCTCGTATACCGGCCACGACGCTGCCCCAACATTAAAATAACATTTGATCAACTATAAAAACAACATTACCTGCATTTATATTATCAGGAAGTATCACAAATCCAGGATAATATTACTTAGGAAATATGAGACATTGATCCAATGGAGGGGGGGGGGGGGTAGCATCGCACAATGTGGACCAACATTAACTCTTCAACCGCCGGTGTCGCATATATGCGGTTTTTCATTTTTATCAGCACATTAAGTACCACATTTTAAATAATGTTCAAGATAAAATGTGACATCAACTAGCAAGATTTGAAAAGATTCGACCTCCATTTTGTCAAATCTGAATAATTTTCACTCACTTGGAGTTGTGGATCGCGTCAGCGAGACACAACTTCAAGTGGGTGAAAATTCAAATTGAATAATTTGGCGGTTAAAGGGTGAAATGAACATTGGATTACATCATGCGTTTGTTGGGTACGACGAGTTATTCCGACATTCCACCAGTCCAACACTCATACCAATTATGTCATAATAGCTCACCCGTCAGCTTTTTTCCATGATAAAGGCCATATCGATTAGTAAGCATATCTTATCTGAATGTTGCTCATTTAATATATTTTTTTTTATAATGAATCTGTTATTTAGACAAATAGATTAATATTTGATATTATAATGCTGTTAATCCGTAGTTACTGTTGTATGAAATATTGTTATTCTAGAGATCTTAAGTGACAATCGCATCGTAACCTTCTGAATGGTGATAATGCAGACTCAGTAAATATTTGAAATATCTTCCCTGTGTTTTACGCTTATTTTTCTCTCACTTGAACTTGAATTGCTAACACAATGCTCAGTTTCAAATGAAATAATCAAGTATTGATTACTTTTAGATCTATTTTTAAGGAATAATATACGCCTGCTTATGTACCAGTAAGTGAAATATTATATCCATATTTGATCCCTTTGAAATAGTCAAAGTGATGCAGATATTTGTTTTCCAGAATTTATACATTTCTCGGGTGTGTTTGGGACACTGACGATATTGGCCGCTTTCTATAATTCTAATTGAATGAATGAATGAATGAATGAATGAATGAATGAATGAATGAATGAATGAATGAATGAATGAATGAATGAATGAATGGGACTTCTACTTTAGAACATGCACTTTGTTAAATACAGGGATTATAGGATGAAATGCTGTAGCAGGAGACCCTACTAGAGACTGTGAGATAAATCAGATAACACTGCCCTCAACACACAGTATGCCACCATTTATATGACATAAATTACATAATAGCAAATTAAATGCGAATGTGAAGGCGATAATATCAAATGAAGAAACAAAGACTTTTTCATGACTATAATAATTTAATAATTATAATATACAATGCTAGCATGAGATATTCACGAATAAATACGTTTGAAACGAGTCTATGAAAAGTGTTTGTTTAGAGCAGAGCTAGTGTTCTCAGTTCACCATGACCACATTGTCTCATCATACGAAACAACAATGATGACATGACATACACAATGAATAATAAATAACTTGATAGTGTTGTTTCTAAAGAACAGCTAGTGTTCTCAGTTGATCATGACCACCTTGTTTTATCATACGTCCTACACGCTTCAGCTTCTTGTTAATAATCCTTTTCTGAGATTGTGACATCTCTATCGCTGGACCTGACGTCTGTTTGTCTGTATGTCGTGTTGTCTGGTCATTATCAGAGGCGTGTTCAGATATCATGGTGGAATCCAACATGGCCGCCACACTAGAGGAGATTGCCGTCTTGATGTTATCGTGGACTGTACTGGATTGTTGTGAGTTACACATCGTGAATTCGTCGTCACTGAGAGAAGATATATCTTCAGATGCCATGGTGGAATCCAACATGGCCGCCACACTAGAGGAGATTGCCGTCTTGATATTGCCGTGGACTGTACTGGATTGCTTTGAGTCACTGATGGTGGATTCATCTCCACAGAGAAGAGAGAGATCTCTCTGGAAGGAATCCGGTAAGGTATCCTGACATTCAGCTGACCAATAACAGAGATCAGACACAATCTGGTGACGATGATGATACAGTTTCCCAGGTGCCATCAAGTCACTCACACGTTGATGCACTTTTTTCGCGTATGACTTAGAAGACATATTGTTGAGAAGATAAAGGATATAAACAGAGAGTGATGTAAATATAAACTGTGGTTGATCAATGTGGAGACAGACAATGATTTCAAACCACCGAGGACGCGTAGCTATATTCACGTTAAAGAAGCCATGCTACTATTCCGACCAATCAGCAATCGAGAATTGATGGTGTGGATCTCGCACCTTCGGAAGCCATCTTTGCTCTCATCACACTACTATTGGGGAGGGTGTTGTTGTTCTTGTAATCTGCTACCTGTTGAAGAAGCCATGTGTGACTATATCAGGCGGATTAACCCTTTAAAGGGACTGGCCCAGGCTAAAATCATCAAAAAATCGGTGATTCTATTTTGGCTTCTTAATATGTCCATAGACTAGAACTGCAAAAGTTTTTTAATTTTTCTTCTGCGCATTCACCAGTTAGACTAGATATAGAGACGAAATTCCTGATATCTAATTATTGACAACCATGTCAAAAAATAGAAATACGAGAATTTCGTCTCTATATCTAGTCTAACTGGTGAATGCGCGGCACAAAAATTATAAAACTGTTGCAGTTCTAGTCTATGGACATGTTTACATTATATGGTCATATTAAGAAGCCAAAATAAAATCACCGATTTTTTTATGATTTTAGCGTGGGCCAGTCCCTTTAACCGCCAAATTATTCAATCTGAATTTTCACCCACTTGAAATTGTGTCTCGCTGACGCGATCCACAACTTCAAGTGAGTGAAAATTATTCAGATTTGACAAAATGGAGGTCAACTGTTTTCAAATATTGCTGATTGATGTCATATTTTATCTTTAACATGTTTAAAAAGTGGTACGTAATGTGCTAATAAAAAATGAGAAAACCCGAATATATGCGACACCGGCGGTTAAAGGGTTAACCTTTGAAGCGCTAAATCATAGAATCTATTTTTTTTTAAATTTTTTTTACCCACTTAAAGTTGTGTCTCGCTGTCGCGACCCACAACTTCATGTGGCTAAAAAATATCTCAATTTAAAATGTACAATTTAAAAGAAATATATGATATTTCTACTTCAGATTTTATTATTTAAAGGACAAATAAAATGGATAAAACCGGCTATAGACGTAAAGATTAACACCTTATGTGATTCAAAAAAATTTGCATGGTGATGATCCATTTATTAGAACAAATGTTTACATTTATTAACCCTTTAACCGCCGGTGCCACATATATTCGTGTTTTTATTAGCACTTTAAGTACCACATTTCAAATATGGTAAAGATAAAATGTGACATCAACCAGAAATATTTGAAAAGAGTTGACCTTCATTTTGTCATATCTGAATAATTTTCACTCACTTGAAGTTGTGGATCGCGTCAGCGAGACACAACTTCAAGTAGGTGAAAATTCAAATTGAATAATTTGGCGGTTAAAGGGTTAAGAGTGCTTCAGGATCGTACTACAATATACATAAGTGACTTATGCCAATATTGTATACTTATTTTCCATCTTTTATGAGTGGATGATCGTAATCATCGCGCATCGCACCGATGAAAATCGTTTTTACTCACTTTATGTGCAAACTAAATTGCCCATCTTGGAAAATCCAAAACATTACACTCCTTTGACGTTGTGGATGTGGTCTGCGAGATATAAATTAAAGTGATCGGACATTTCAATTAGACAACTCCGGGATTCTAGGTTTAGTTTGCACAAAACATATTGACTATTTTAACATACCGTACAGACAGACAGATATTTTATTGACATAGATACAAGTCATTACAGACTGATTTGTCATAATAAATATATTATGTACAAGCCTAGGCCTTGACACAGAATGTGGCCAATAGGTATTTAAATTTCAATTGAAGCGACACAATCAGGCTAAAATCATCACAAAATCTGTATTTTTATTTTGACTTCTTAATATAACCATTATGATGTGAACATGACAGTCCATAGACTAGAATTACGTAATTTTTTTTTAATTTTTGTGTTGCGCATTTACAAGTTAAGCAAGATATAAAGGCGAAATTCCCGTATTTCCTATTTTAGACATGCATGGACTTGCATGTCCGAAATTTCTCACTTTGAAAAGCTAATTCTTATATCGGCCCGTGAGCCCTGTTCATGGCTTCCCTATGGTTATTTTTTACCGTGATGGAGTGGCTACTCCGAGTTGAAATGTCCTGTTCGTGGAGTTAAAATTGACTCCAGGTTATTGAGCTAATCATGAACGGTAAATAGAAATGGAAGTTCAAAGAAGTGTTCCGATAAGGAACTATAACAGCCCTACCCTTATCTACTTATTGTACTACAGTCGAATTCACATTAACCTTACGGTAGTAAATGATTTTCGCCGATTTGTCAGTCAATTCTCAACCAATTTTCATTAAAGTTCACACACGCTATTTTCCATTCATATCGTGACTACCCGAGAAGTTTCGGGAAATTTTGAATAACATTTTAGAAGTTAGACCATTTGACATGTAGTAAATAAATAAAAATGCTGCCCTCTATATACCAATTAGCTCCGTCTAAGAATTTTATTACACGTAAAATGGGCTATTTTCTACAAAACTTTGCGAAACTGTCAGAGTAGTCACGACATAAACATAGGGAGTGTTAAATTTCATAAAAATTGGTTGAGAATTGATTGAGAAATCCGCGAGATTCAATAATCCTGGTTGATAAATTTAATGTGAATCTGACTATATTCTAATTATACAACTCAAAACTTTGCATTTAAGATATTGTCTATATCGATTTTACAATTCACCAAACTTTATGTAAATATCTTTACATATTAAGTTTTGATACAAAAAATTGACGTATAATTTTTTATATCGGGTCTCAGAGGGTTAATGAGCCAGTAAGTCTGCGCTCGCACCTGTCGCGACACGTCGGCAGTGAGAGGAGACGTATCAACACCTAACTCTAATAGCGGCAAATTTACAGAGGCTAAAACAACTAGTTAGTTGTCAAACGTGATAGAGCAATGTTTTTTTTATGAAAATGAAGACAACTCCGGCTACCTATTAATATCCAGCTTATGTTTCGCGCATTAATAAGTCCACTTGTTTAAGCATTATATATGGGGAACTCGGCATCAAATCACTTTTTAAAAGAAGCACAGAGTAAAATCATTTTTGGCCAAAGGAAATCCCATAACACAAATAATAATTTATGAACAAGAAATCTTAACCACCGCAGCTCGTTTTTTCCACAAACAAATATCAACACGTCATACACAATCATATTGATTGACTGAAGGTCATTTATTCATCACTGAAATTCATAATAGAATGTTTATCCTCTAATACAACAATCTGATAATCATGAAATACATATAAAACGAGAGAATACATGTAAACTACTTACAATGCTATGTAACATTGATATACATGTATATATAAAGTGAAAAATACATGTAAACTCGTTACCATATACGTAACGAAATTAATAAAGTGAAATATAGGAAAAAAAGGGGAGGGTGTTACAAAAAAGCCACAGTATCATGGTACAAGACTCCCCCTATTCCTTTAAAAAGAAGCACAGAGTAAAATCATTTATGTTCCGAGTTAGAATTTCGAAAGTCAATAGAATAGGTCTATCTATATTATGAAATATAAATGATTGCTTAATCTGTATAATTTACATATATAAGATAATTAGTACCATGAACATGTAATTATCATGTATATTTCTTATAGTTGTTCTAGTTAATAATTGTACATATTCTTGCACATATCAACATCTCTTTATATAGTGTATAACAAAATGTAATAATACGAAATTATTTTAAGGACCTATAAGTCTGCATCTTTAAACAAAATTTAAAAAATTTCAATTTACAAATAAATCTCGCATAAAAAATTAAGGGAAATGTGGTGAATTGTTCTAAAGTTGCGTACTGATCAAATACAAGGGGCATCTTGCATTTTAGTTGAAATCATGTGATAATGTGGATTAGGTACTACATGCATGTTCAGGAGTGTTAATTTTAACGTGAGCGCTACGTGGCAATCTTAAATTTTAGTCGATAAAATATGTGCTGCACCTGTAAGGCTTTGGAACTTATTACGCACAGGACTATGTTTTCATTCTCAAAACATTCAGTCGTAAAAAGTTTAGAAGAATTAGGTGCCTACCCAGGAAACACGAGACGTTCACCAACAGTGACCCAACATTGGGTGAATTGGGTGAATATTTCGTGCTTTTTGGTATAATAAGCTCATGTATGTCATCAATCATTTTAATTAGTAGTTATAATATATTTAAACCCGCATGCAGAAGAAGAACCTGCGGCTGGTTGCCCGTGGAAAATAGATCAACAAGAAAAATATCAGCATTGTGCGTGCAATTAACTCTTTAACCTGTTAACCGCCAAATAATTCAATCTGAATTTTCACCCACTTGAAGTTGTGTCTCGCTGATGCGATCCACAACTTCAAGTGAGTGAAAATTATTCAGATTTGACAAAGTGGAGGTCAACTGTTTTCAACTATTGCTGAGTGATGTCACATTTTATCATTAACATGTTTAAAATGTGGTACTTAATGTGCTAATAAAAATGAAAACCCGAATATATGCGGCACCGGCGGTTAAAGGGTTAAAGGTGTATTAGGTGCCCCGCCTGATGCGACTCACCGATCTCGACACCTATGTCATATATCTATAAATCGATAAGTGAACGCATTCAAGAAAAGCGCTGCGGGTTACGTGTGGGAGTGATATATACCCATCAATTGCAGACATAAGTGTTGGTTGAAAGAAAAGGTAAAAACACGACCAAACTAATTTCTTATAATTAACTTATATTCATGTAAATAATTTGAATCTGCATGCAGCATGCATGTTCAGGCAAATCCTGGTTTATGCGAAAACAAACGAATTATCTTGCATTTTTTGTGCAGATATAAGTCTTAATGAAGAAGGTACAAATGACGTTTTGGTTAAGTATCTTGTCCTAGACTTTAATTACATGTACATTCAAACTACTCTAGTCTATGACATGTTAGTTTGTCGTATTTTGGTTACTCTAAGTTAATTTGTTCCTTCTTCAGTTTAAAACAACAAATGGTCAGTTTCTGTACGAAACATTTTAGACTTTAAAGCAGCCCCTTGGGATGACATCAATTTTTGTTTTTACTTCCGCACTGAAGTAGTGTATCCCACGGATCATGTTTTTATTTTTTTCAGAATTTTCATATTTTTACAAATATTTTTAATCAACATTTCTATGAAGAAGTAGCCCAAACAAACTATTTGTATACCTGAAGGACGATTGAATGTTTTCACAGCATTGGGCCTCATGCTGATGGCATCGGCCCAGCGTTGGGTAGACAATCAGTGCTGCAGGTGTGTCCTACCGTGTCCTGACTATGAGACACCAATTAGCGGCGCCTTTTCTGATCTTACCGTCTGATATGTGGGAATATGTGATGGAAAGTGCTTAATATTGCTGACTTGTTTTGTTTACATGGCAATATACGACCTGGAAATACAACTATTTCGCACTTTTTCGGTGCTTTAAAATTGTTTTTTTGACTTTTTCGTATTTTTAGCTAAGATCAGTAGGCTATATAGCTTCATATCAATTAAATTTTCAAAATTGACAACATTGAAAATGTCTCATCCCAAGGGGCCCCTTTAATTACATTTATTTATTCATTTTAATTTTTGCAGAAATGCATAACAAGAAATGGATAGCTCCGGCCTCTTGATTTTAGACACTACGTCAACAAAATTGCATGTAACTCAAAAACTATTTCACCTATAAACTTGGTCCTGGTGTCATCAGAAAGAGCGATAATATCTTTAAATGGACATTGTTAGTATGGAGGCCGGGACATGTAGGCCTATGTCCCGGGGTCCTCTGTGATAAAGTGGTAGCTCATAATTATTAAATTAGCTTGTAGCTGTGACAACCAACATACTTTTTTGATAGGCTGCTTGGGTTTGTTGTTGTACCCCTTTGTAGAGAACTAGAAACTGTTGTGTTATTACCAGACAGACAGACAGATATTTTATTGACAGAAAAGAAAAGTCATTACAGACTTATTTGTCATAGAAATGAAAGAGATATATGTACATGTATATACAAGATTGTTAGTTTGTTAAAATCATATGATAATATACATGGTATGACATACACAGCTAAAATCATGTTAAGTGGCATTGCCAAAATAAAAACTGGGTATTTCGATAATATAAATGACTACTACTAAAAATGAAATAAAAGGCATTGCCAAGATAACATAGAGGTCTATCATTTTGTTTCCCGCACCAAAACCAGAGATAAAATAGCTACTACGTATGACATACTAATTATATATAGTAGCAAAAAAGACACTCTGGAAAGCGTAGAAACCTAAAATATATACAAGTGCATGATTATGCTACAGTAACTGGAGTGTGCAATAAGCCAATGGTAAAAATTATATGGTATTTTTTAAAATTAAATATAATATCATGCAAGTACAATAAATATGGCATAAACAGGTAGCTCCGTGTCACGTGACCATGCAATCACAGTCGCTATGAGCGCGGAGATTCCCTGAGATTGACTAGTGGTGCAAACTTAACGACGTAATAACAGTAGTAATGACGGTTAAAAATTATTTGTGCAATTCACACAGGACATGGCCCTCGCACAAAAACATTAAGCCTTTTTATAATTCACTATATTGTTTAATTCAAACTGTTTCAATCACGACCTAGTTAGAACCACATACTCGGTGTTACAATCGAAGAAAAACATTCCCGACCTCATGGAGAAAATCAGTTGACTTAGCAACTCTGAAATCCTCCATAAGGCCCCACCTCGTCTGATAACAAAGGCGACGGAAACGTCCCTAACCGGCCCCAAAAAGCCAAATAATAAGATCCGAGAGCAACAACCGTCTTGATATGTGGTAATACCCAAGTCAGATCATGAGGGCATGATAATATGAATAATATAGCGACAGGTGACAGATTTATTATACTCAGTAGTTTTAGCCCTTAATTTGTTTAAAGCAACCATAAATAAATTGCGCTAGTGACTTCACCACTGTTATGTCTCTAGATGTCATAATTCCTAAAAACATTTCATTTGTCGGTTGTATATTGATAATTGCGGCTACAGAATCATACAAGATTTCGCGTTCATTCTTCATAGCGCAACAGTGATTTACCAGTATGTGGTTCTCAAACGAATACAAGTGCACAGTCATACAATACACACAGGAAATATACTGGTATGTCTGTATAATGTTTGGTAGAAAATCTAAGCTGGCTTGCGGCACAAAATACTGTGTGTTAGCAACCAGCACCTGGATGAAAATGTCCCGAATAGCTCTCATCCAAGCAGCAGAAAAGAGCAGATAAAAATCGCACATATAGCTAAGCACACATAATTATTATAGAGTACATATTGAGAAAAATATGTTTGCTCTTAGGAATCATATGTTTTCATCGGACATTCCAAATTGGATGTCCCAAAATAATTAAACAGGCTCATATGTCACTAAAAATATCATTAAGATAAAGAGAATAATATGGTTGTCATTTTTGTCCAGGTAAGTTACATTATATTATTTGAATGAGACTTAAATGAGTTAATCTGAAATAAAATGAAATTATTATCTAATCGTTAGTTTTTAAAGAGCTGTCATAGCTATGATCATCTCATTGTGTAATGTCATTATCCTTTAAATTTATATTGATTTACAACAGCAGTAACGTTATGTCAATAAGCTCATGGAAACTGTTATCTGTATATTTAATTTAATGATACAAAACCGAAACATCTACCCAATGCTGCGACGCTGGTCCAACATATATTTTAACGAGCATTGGCGAAACGTCTGCAACACAAGTAAATACGAGACGTTTATCCCATGGTGGCTTAATATTGATCCAACGTCATAGACTTCAGACCAACATTAAACCAGCACTTTTAGAGAGGGGAGACGGTTAGTGACGAGTTCATTTGACTAGAGGGACATTTAAGGCTAAATTACAGACGTTGAACCAATTATCTTGTTCAATGATAGTCAACCATCTACAATGCTGGAACACCATTTGGCTCAATCTCTTGTGTAAGCCCATGCTGGGCGAGATACCAGCATATTTGAATCTTATGAAGTTCAAACTCAATGGTGGTCTCAAGTGGACATTTTCCTTTGCTTACCACTATCTCCAATGCTGGCCCAACATTTAGTAAGTCAACGTCTGATATGAGCGTGGTGTAATTGACAATAATTTATTTAAGGTGTTCCAGGTATATGCCAGTACAAGCATCCCGCATAAATTGAAACATGAGTCCACAATAGACCCCACAGCTCAGCCCCACCCCCACGTTCAACGCCTCGTGGCCATTAATTATGTTCATTGACTGGAACATTCTCTAGCTGGGCGGGGGACCTGGTGCAGTGGTTAAAGCTGCCAGCCTGCTTGGAAAGTCGGAGATCGCGCGTTCAAACCCCGCTCTAGCATTCAAGTTTCAAAGAAATCAAATGTTTCTTCTCTGCTTACTCGTAAGTATTCAATATTGTGGGGACCGGGACCGAGAGGTAGCGAGCTCGGCAACAGACTGCCAGGGTTCGAATTTCGAATCCTGTGTCTGAAGGGCAGTGTCATCTCGTTCACCTTACCATCCTCAGGAGGTTCTCCTAGCCAAGTTTAGCCTATATGAGCACAAAGGTGTCTCCATTCATTTCATTATCTGGTATACAGAACAGTATACAGTCTAATACTAAAATAATGTAAGAGGTTTTTATTTAAAACCGAGATCCAACATCCTGCAAATATTGGTCTAAAACACACTCTGAAAGGACGACCACCCCACCGCACCCCACGAGCAGGGTGCCGCACCCCACGGGCAGGATGGCCACGGGCAGAGTGCCGCACCCCACGGGCAGGATGGCCACGGGCAGAGTGCCGCACCCCGCGGGCAGGATGGCCACGGGCAGGGTGCCACACCCCGCGGGCAGGGTGGCCACGGGCGGAGTGGCAGATTGCCACCCTCCCGACATCTAAAAATCCCGCAACGCATATAATATACCAGAAAATTAAATTTAGAATTTGTACTTGAAAAGGTGTGAATGGTGGCCATTTTAACTCAGATCAGCGATTGTTTTAACTGATCGACAGTTAGTCTACATTATTAACAAATTAATAGCTGATTGCATTAAAGTCTATAATTTTTTTTGTCGGGTGGCTAAACGGTAGGCCTACTATATAATCTTGCCCATAGCAAACTATGGGTCATTTAAGAAATCTTTGTGAGTGTTCTAGGTCTCTTTATTGGGTCCATTGTTGTCCGTTAAAGGGACTGGCCCAGGCTAAAATCATTAAAAAATCGGTGATTTTATTTCGGGTTCTTAATATGACCATATGATGTAAGCATGTACATAGACCAGAACTGCAAATTTTTATAATTTTTGTGCTGCGCATTCATCAGTTAGGCTAGATATAGAGACGAAATTCCTAATTATTGACAACCATGTCAAAAATAGGAAATGCGGGAATTTCGTCTCTATATCTAGTCTAACTGGTAAGTGCGCAGCACAAAAAATATAAAAATTTGCAGTTCTAGTCTATGTACATGTTTACATCATATGGTCATATTAAGAACCCGAAATAAAATCACTGATTTTTTGATGATTTTAGCCTGGGCCTGTCCCTTTAAAGAATCATTCAGCTTCAAAACGCGCATGCCTGGGACGGTCAAGTGTAGGCCAACAGTAGCCTATTGAGTACAGATTGACGGCATTAATATAGCCACTGAACTGATTACAAGATACTACTCAAACGAGACATTGATCCAATGCTGTTTTAATGTTAGGCCAACGTCTGCGACGCTGGCCCAACATTGAACCAACATTAGATAAATGTACAATGTTTGAGAGAAAGTCCGCCTGCCCAGCAAACGCAAGACATTTGTATGACATTTATGCAATGTCGGCCCAACGTCTTCGACGTTGGTCCAACATTGCATAAAGTCATACAAATGTTTTGTGTTTACTGGGTGACAATACAAACTTGGGGGTCAAGCAGTTTCCAAATCCCCGCAGTAATACAGTCAGTTTGCTTGCAAGTAGGCGACCAAGTAGGGGCAAAAGACAAGGGCTTTGAATTATTACCTCATAGATGTCGCTCAAGTATATATGAACTTGCTGTGATTTGAGAACTTGCTCTTAATGAGGCTTTGGGTATGAAACGCATATTTAGTATTATTATGGAATAGGGCCTTGGCTTACCCACGGGCACTATTGCCTTCTGGGGGACCCTTGTCCCGCGAATTTTGACAGTTGACTACACCTTTAAGTACATTATTTTAGATCTATTATTGACCCACATCTCGTGCAGACGACAAACCACCTTTGCACATTATAACTAACCCTTTCACGACTAACAGACAACTTGATGTTGTTCTAGGATACGCCTGAGCACATTTCAAGATGGATTGTTGATTTTTTTAGTTTGCGTCAGAAAACAATAGAATCCAAACATTTTGCTTTGTCTTCACTCGAAATGATTCAAGCGTAAAATGGGTTAGATGGTATAAACCTGTGTTACTTTTCGATTGAATATCCACATACTCATTTTCAAACTAGGTAATTATGTTGTCAGTGTACATTGTTTATTTTTTCTTTCATAGATGTGAACATGTAAAACAAAACAAATAGTAGTCATGTGGAGGTTTGCAATTATATATAAATAAATGAATTTAAACAAACAAAAAATCACCCAGCTCATATGATATAACAGAAGACGCTCAACCAATGCTGCTTTAATGTCGGTACACCATCTACGGAGCTCAACCAGAATTGAACTAACATAGATATAACGTTTTGTGTTTGCTAGGAGGAGGCCCGCAGATGTAAATAATATAACTATCCGTCAGTCAGTCAGTCAGTCAGTCAGTCAGTCAGTCAGTCAGTCAGTCAGTCAGTCAGTCAGTCAGTCAGTCAGTCAGTCAGTATATTATGGTGATATATTTTTTAATTAATAAATAAATAAATAAACTAATTAATTAACTATTTAAATAATTAATTAAATAATTATTTGAATAATTAATTAATTAATTAAATAATCAATTAATTAGGTCAACATGTAAATAAGGCACAGGAGCGCCCAGAAAATGAACTAGGTCTACATGTATAGGCGGGACATACATGGGAAATGGCAATTTTACCTCAATATTTGATGGATATTACTATCCAGCAACTACCATACAACATTTCTAATATTATTAAAAGCCGCAATTAAAAGATACATTATCGCTCTCTCTGATGACACCAGTACCAAGTTTATAAGTGAAGTAGTTTTTGAGTTACATGCAATTTTGTTGACGTAGTGTCTAAAATCAAGAGGTCGGAGCTATCTATTTCTTGTTATTATGCATTTTGCTGCTATGCATTTCTGGTTGTACATGTTGTGGATCCCAGAATTTTAAATCTCCATAGGCCTATGTGAGAGGAGCTCTCACACTTAATCAAACTGAGACTGACAAATCAAAACCTACGAATTTAAAATCAATTTTGACTTTTTCATGCCAGTGTTGTTCGAGGTGTGTGTTCCGATTATTTACGTGTTTTATTTTACTTTGTAATAAAGGTTTTATGCATCATTGATTGTGTTTGACAAATTATTGGTTTAAAATATGTGATATTTTGCCATGGACGTAAGCCCTACAAGTATCAATTGCTTAGACTAAATTTCACTTTTACATTTACACTGTCCCAGTCATATAATTAAAATTGACGGATTGATTATTTTCGTGTGTCAGAAGGAAACACGATGAAAAGGAAATCATCTGTTCTCAAATCTATTCTTAATTTCACTTTAATTTTGACCTTGATATTTACTTAACCTTGACCTTTATGTCATATAAAATAGTGAATATGATGTGGAACATCATTGGAAATGTTTTAAAAGAAACTAAATGAAATAGACTGAATTATTCCTCAGATGACAATTAATACATGAGACGTCTGTGGTATAGCAAACCCATGAGTACACTTGTCTAGACCATAATGATCCCGGTTTTGGAGATACAGATTACATTATGCCATCAAATTAAAGCTGTTCGATTGGTGTATCACGTTTTTTAATGTGAAATAATTTTATGTACTTTGAAACATTTATTATTATCTTTTTGCTCAGAATTTTAAAATTTTGTTCACATCTGTCCTCGACTTAGCCGCATCACGTGACCTTGACCACTAATCATCTCAGGGATATTTTTATCATGTAGGCTATACGTTGAATAAATGACAAAACTCAATATCAATAAAATCGATCTACCGATTCTTGAGATATTTTTTTTCCGGATTTTTCCGTGGTTTTGCTAATTATGGATAATAATTAGGTGCTAATTATGTGCTAATCGTTTCAGAATTGACTGCGCTATATCAGGATAGAACGAGTACATGTTACTGATCATCTGGGCAAAAAATTGTATCTTTTTCCAAAAGTGCACACACTCGCTCAATTTTGACCCTAACAGCCTGGACTAAGAGACAAGTGAAGTAGACTTAGCTGACAACGACAAGGAAACACATGAACAAAAGGAACTTTCAGAAATTCCGGCCGCGTGAATAATAGATCATCAACGGATATAATACACATTCACGGATGGATAGTTATCATAATATATACCAACAATGCTGTAAATATTTATAAAAATATATATTACTTTATTGCACAAAACGAACATCAATGCTATGTGTGTACACATGTTCATGCATGCAGAATAAATATTTACATATACTCCTAGTCGTAAAAATGAAATGAAATGAATCGGGCTTTAGGTCACCTTTGTGCACATATAGGCTAAACTGGGCCTGATCATCCTGATGATGGTGAGATGAATGAGATGACACAGTCCTCCAGACACAGGATTCGAAATTCGAGCCCTGGCGGTCTTAGGCCGAGCACGCTACCTCTCTGTCACGGAGGCTCCCCACAATACTGAGTTTCACACGTGGATGGAGAAGAATTTTTTTGTTTCTTTCAAACCACCGAGACCGGAAACCGAACCCCGAACTCTAGCGTGAAAAGCAGCGGTGCTAACCACTACCCTAGGGCCCCCGCCCTCACACCTAGTCGTATCTGGTGTTTTACTCTGTGCAGACATATCTGCAGTACAGAAGCGCTTATCCGACTTCCGTGTTGACTGGGGTCGAAATTTTGAAGATGCGTTGCATATCTGCATTAGACTGATTCTCTGTCCTACTCTATCTGGCGTGCCGACTTATCGCCAGGTGGCGCACGTAGAGGAGGGAAATAGTCTACATCTACATGTGCGTAGGCCTACACTAAAACAGATCTTCATTTAAAATAGAATGGGGAATTACCTCATGCTGTAGTTCACTTGGCCTTTAATCAAATAGAGATTTCTAAATTTACAAAAAATAAGTAATTAAGTAGGGGGCCTACATAAATTAACGACAAAATTTATATTTTTGTGAATATTAAATAAGTAAGTGGTATTACGCCAATAGCATTGGCGACATTTGCTAAGAAAACATGTTGCAGCTATGTCGACACCCTAATAATTAGTGAAGTCGGTCCAAGGAGACCTATTGTTTGTTTGATCTGGGCTCAGCTGCATATTTATTTTTCACATCATTACGAGAACAGCCAGTTTTAATCATATCAGTAATATTAAACAGCGGCTCAAAAAGAACATAACGAAAGTGAATCAGCAAAACAAAGATACTTCTTTAAGGTTCTGTGTTGTTTGGTACATTAAAGAGTGTCACGTTAAAATGGAACTTTTTTCTACATTAACCCTTTAACCGCCAAATTATTCAATTTGAATTTTCAACCACTTGAAGTGTTGTCTCGCTGACGCGATCCACAATTTCAAGTGAGTGAAAATTATTCAGATTTGTCAAAATGGAGGTCAACTCTTTTCAAATCTTGCTGGTTGATGTCACATGTTATATTTAACATATTTAAAATGTGGTACTTTATGTGCTAATAAAAAATTAAAACCCGAATATATTCGGCACCGGCGGTTAAAGGGTTAACATGTTTAGCATACGGATACTGCCTTTCGCTAGTCTAAGAGTATCGTGTGTGCCGCACTAATAATATTATTTGTTTGATGCATAAACACATGTTTATATATGACGTGTACCAATCGATGGAGATATGTTTTCAGTTCCATCCAATTTCTTGACAAGAGCAACAGTGATTCATGAGGAGAAAAAATACAATTTCAGAGTTTCCTTATAATCAAACAACACAGTTGTCGTGGTCTGCAGTAGAGTTCTATACTTCGACCCCTACATCTAGTGTTGGTGGGCAAAAGCAGGAATGAAGGGGGTAGTGTAATGTCTCGTCAAAATCAACACTTAATGGATTATGTATGAGCTTTTGAGATAGTCTCACTTGTTCCATTAGTGACTCAATGCAACAAAAGAAAATACATTGATCCAGGGCTGGTTTAGTGTTGTCCAACGTTAAAGCACCCCTAGGTCAATAGGTCAATGTCTTGTTGGTTGTTTCCAGTGGTCGATCAGGTCTACGGTTCACTGAGAATTTAAAAGTTCAACAATTGAAGCACCGCACTGGCTTGAAAAAATTACACATTAAGTAAACAATATCAAGTCACGAATCGCTTATCTGCACAAAAAAACGATAAATTGAGCAATAATCCAATTTAGAAGAGGACAAAAGAAGCACGTTATTACGAATATGTATAGACACAAGAAAATGTAGCGAAATTGATTTATAAATATCACATAGGCTTCATTGCTTGCCGGTTTTAAAATTGCAAGGTCAGTCATGCTCGACCGTCCGTGACAACCTGCGGGAAGTGTAAATACATCTACACTAAGCCAGCTGGTCTTATGAGTTCTTGTGATTCACTCGACCATATCAAAGTTAGACTTGTACAGGTGTCTCCAGTCAGTCACCTCTTGGCGCTCTGCATTGTGGGGTTCGCTTGGAATCGCAGGGCAGTTAGTTCAAGTATGTTTTAACCATTATTTTTATAACAGATCATTTAACAAGATCAAAATAAATATAAATAATAAAATAAATATAAAATAAATCTGACTTGTAAAATGTATCTAGCGTATAAGATATCGGTAGCCAATCTCAGCAGAGGCACACCAAACAGAGATATTGAGTAGCCACCTGCTATTTTGTATTTTCTCCTGTGAATTTAAATTTGTAAATTTTGTGAGCATGCTTTATTCTGTGATCAATTAGATACGTTCCTTTTGATATTATATTTTAGATCACTGTATATTTTCAATCACAAATAGGGCCTACGAATATAATATATTTAGCACAACTTTGTCTTATATATATTGGGCGGAGTGCTACATAAATATAATTAACTATTATTTTTAAGCGCAACTGATGATTTATTTAAGCACTGGAATTACGATGTTTTTGAAAATCTTTTTATAATAAAACGTTATTTTGAGGAATGAATAAATTAACCTTTTTTAGCGCGGGGACCGTCTTTATACGTCAGAATCTGACGTCTGTAGACGGCAGATTCTGACGTATAAAGACGGTCCCTGCACTGAGAGAATTAACATAGTTAGACCTATATTGGTCGTAGATCCAGGTATTCAAATGAACCAGAAAGGGCTAAATAATAAGCTTATTCCAGCAGCTTATAACCCGTTTCTACCACTTATTCTCGTTCTCACAGCTTACATATATAAGTAGTTCTCATAACTTCTTTAAATCGTCTTCAGGACTTTTGTATGTCCGGGGATCGGTTTTTATAATTGGAAAATTATGCATTTATACGAATAAGAAAACACTGTTTTTAAACATATAGATAAGCATGCATTACTGACTTCTTATTCTGAATTGGCCGGCCCCGATGGCCGATTTGGTGCGGTTGTGGCATGAAGTCCAGAGGTATGTGGCTAAACGAACATTGATTTAACGTCTTGGGGTGTTTACTATAGTGAACAGAGCAAGCGATATTAATGGTGTGTTTCGTTTGCAGTATGAAGTTTTCTTTACTTGTGCTGTTTCTGGTGTTGTTTTCGACTAGTGTTCATGGAGACAATGACTGTGAAGTTGAGGAGTAAGTATAAATTTATAATGTTTACAAACATGATAAATAGGTTGCAGCTTAACCATTCCGTGTGCAACACGCCCACCAAACACAAACCATTTATATAACATTTGTACAACGTCGGTCCAACGTCTTCGACGTTGCCCCAACGTTGTACAAATGGTATACAAATATTTTTGGGCGGACATGTACTGATGATCTGCAACGAGAAAGTGGGCGGGGGCCCTAGGGTAGTGGTTAGCACCGCTGCCTTTCACGCGCAAGTACGGGGTTCGGTTCCCGGTCTCGGCGGTTTGAAAGAAACAAAAATGTTTCTTCCCCATCCACGTGTGAAAGTCAGTATTGTGGGGAGCCTCCGTGACCGAGAGGTAGCGTGCTCGGCCTCAGACCGCCAGGGCTCGAATTTCGAATCCTGTGTCTGGAGGACAGTGTCATCTCAATCATCTCACCATCCACAGGAGGTTCTCCTGGCCCAGTTTAGCCTATATGTGCACAAAGGTGGCCTAAAGCCCGATTCATTTCATGTTTTTTTGCAACGAGAAAGTACGTGTGAAATTCTATTATGGATGCTTTGATCCCATTTGATCTGTAACCGTATCATCCGATTCTAAGTCGGAGTCGAGGGATCAGATGACGCTGATAGGGCTCAAATAGTACGTTAGCAGCCTCAAACTCACACATTGTCCGGCCGAAAAATACATTGTCACTATTACGTTCAAAATGTAACTTAAAAAAAAACGACATCCACAAAATACATGCATATAGATTTGACTAACAGGACATCGTCCCCTTGGAGTAAGAAGGAGCTAAACATCCACTTACTTCTGAATTTTGGTGGTACGCTAACACTTTAGTTTCAACTTACCCATGTACGCTGAAACGGGAGTAGGCCCTATCTGAAGAGCCTATACTGGGCTATGAAATTTTAATTATTTTATGTATTAAATAATTTTCACTTACCTGAAGTTGTGGATCACGTCAGCGTGACACAACTTCGTGTGGATAAAAAAGAAAAGTTAATGTTATATTTACAAGGTTTGTGGCAGCTTTGAAATAGTTTAAATATTGTTTGAATGCTGTTTGAGGAGAGGGCAATGTGAAGTAAGATTTATTGGGGTGCACAGGCTAATTATGCATTTATTATTATTTATGAATTAATTATCCATGTTATTGTATCAAACTGTTTTAGGCCAGACAACCATGTGTACTCCTTTGCCTACGGTATAAATGGAGCACCATTTATGGATGTGTGAGTATATTGTTAGCAGCCTAGAGTTCCAACAATTAAAATTGTATTGCATCTTTAAACCCAATTAAAAAAAAACTATTTACGTACATTTTATCTGTGTCTTATATACTATCTTGCATCTGCAACTATATTAGGCCTAATTAGTTCATGATTTTTTCAAAACGGGAAGTGATTTATTGACTTGGATATTGAGAAAATTTTAACCAAATGAGTTTTTCAGTGGTGTTGATAAACTAAACTGTCATTGTCAGTGAATCCACTCTCGCTGTTCCAGAAACGAAGACGATGAATTGTTTGGTTTTTCTTACAACGTAATACGTGAAATCTGCAAAGTGATGAAAAAGACATGCGTGCACATAGTTCACTATGACTATTCTCTCTGCTGGGGTGCCTCTTATATGTCAACTGGTGAGCATAATACTAGTAAACATCATACACATTTGTATGATGTGTGTTATCCACATTCAGTATTTTTCGTGAACAATTCTAGGTAGGCCCAATCAGTATACTGCTGTGCGAAACGAAAAGGCGTCAACTTTACCTTTTGGCTTTGCACAGTAGTATACATACAAATGAAATGAATGGGGTATCAGGCTACGTTTGTGCACATACAGGCTAAAACTGGGTCAGGAAAACCTCCTGCGTATCGGGAGGTGAAAGAGAGGATACTGCATTCCATGCAGCCGCAGGATTCGAAATTTGTGGCCTGGCGGTCTGAGGCCGAGCACGATACCTCTCGGTCACGGAGGCTCCCCGCAATATTGAATCTTTACGAGTGAGCGGGGGAGAAACATTTTGTTTCTTCGAACCTTGAAGGCGGTAGTGGGGTTCGAGCCTGCGATCTCCGACTTTCCAAGCAGCCACTGCCCCAGGGCCCCCGCCACATCATAGGCCTACAAAGACGACGCCCGATCGTTTTATTACTGCAATTTAGACACAGCATCTAGTTGGCTCAACACGAGACTGATTTTACCTTCTTACCCTTTGTGGACATTGTGATGCCTGAGTTAACTCGATGGCCGAGTTGTAATCACTCCAGTCCGTCATATCATGAAGATAATATCTCCATGGTCATATACACACCCGGCTACATACTCCCCTCTCAAATATTTGCTCGTCCCCGATAGTGTAGCTGTTAAACTCCCACAATGAAACAATTGTGCATTTTATAATAAACGCATTAAATTTCTACCATTATTAGTACATACCCTGAGGTTTATTTTAAGATGTGCAGGTAAGCTAGATTTGACCCCTGGTGATCTCCAGAGGTCATTGACCTCGAAAGGTGAAGTTGAAAGTGTGTATTAGAGAAATAATAATAATTATAAAATGTTTTTTTTTATTTCACAAGTGTAGCAAATTATCAAAGAGACTGTTGTTAATTATAAATATAGCAACAAGGTCATTGCAAGGTCGTACCAAGGTCATTTCAAGGTCAAAGTGGCAAAAATAGTGAAAATATCTATTGTTATCTATTTTAATACTGGTAGTGGTGTAGTCATCGATTACAAGGAACTGGTTGTGACATTCCTCCTCAATTTAACTGAAAGATAAAAAATACAATTATGCCGCAGTGTGAAACATCAGCTTGGGCTCCCATGGCAAAATATTGATACACAATTGAGTTATGACGGTTGACATGGACTGGGATTGTGTTTTTTATAATGTGTTATGTGTTATGTGTACGTTGATTTAGTTGGTCGATCAGTCCCTGTTATATCTGAACTGCTAAATATTTAAAAAAATTGACTCGATTTGCCAAGAACTTCCCCAACCATTACTTTGTGGTTCTAGTGCAGACCACGTTTTTTTATTGGATTGACTCTATATTTTCCACGTAAACCTGTTTTAATATGTTATCATTTGAAAATGTGGTAATACGCTGCCAATACTTTATGATGCATTATGATGCATTTTTATGTCTATTTCCATTGTAGATCTGTCCAGCTCTGGACGAGCCGCAATATTAATGCTGGTCCCAATATGTATTTACAAAGGAAATTCGTATGAATGGATTCTCTTTTTATAGATTTATAAGATCTAAAACATGTGGAAAAGTGTTAGAGCCGTTGCAGGTTGCAGGTTAATTGCGAAATCTCGATTCCTTAGAAGTCCCTTCTTAAGCATATACAGTGCTGAGCTGGCGCTTTTGTGCTTGTGGACTCCTAGGTAGGCAAACGTGTCTACTCTCTTTTAGTTAATATTGTTGTATGTAAAGGTATATATCATCTAAATCATTCACGTTTGCCGGGTGGCCAAACAAATGTATTCGATTGGGCAATAATATATCAATTTTGACGCGAAGCGTATTAAAATTGATGTTTTAATAAAGACTGTGCCGAAATGGAGTGGAGTTTGGAAACCCCATTTAATGTCGTTACCATTGAAGGCACAGTTCCTTTCATTAAAACAGTCTGTGGTATCACCTCCAGGAATCAATAGATAGTCACAACCGCTTTGTGTAACTATCACAAACCTATCATCAAAGAAATCCAGTGCACCCGGTCATACACTGAGCGGGTTCTGATGAAGCTATTGGGCTGAGAGACAATCTCGGATCATTCTGACTGTCTCAGAATTTAGGGACCAGGTTAAATGTATAAAACCTCACACCAGTGTCCCAAACTGTGCACACTGTCACCATGAACAACAAAACTGCGAAATCAACCTTCTTAAATCAGGCGAAAATGTTCGTGGCACTACTGGCGGAGATGGGGAATCCTTACATGAAAATCAGTGCAGATTAGCAATTCATTGATACAAAAGCCATCATTGATGCTGCAGTGGCAGCAACAGTCGGGACTATCAAAGTTCTGAGTAAGGATCGGTACGGGAAGTTTTGACATAAATGCTAGTGTTTTGTACAAAACATATCACACAAATACTCGACGTAAACAAAATTACCCATATTTAGTCGACCATGGCGCTGTTAAATACGAGTAGATCTTTGTAATGTTTGCTACAATAATAAATGTCTCTGTGCATCCAGGTAATATTTATCTGTGTTTGATGTGTGATATAGCTGATGTGAATAAACGTATTTCCTCTATTTTTTATAAATACATAAATAAATGGTTTCGCTAGTCAAAATTATAGTATTCCGAGGTCAATGACCTCTAAGAAGGTTAAATCCAGCTTGTTTCCATGTCACAAAATGATTCAGTGTATATGTAATTAGATCGTGTTATAAATTGTCTGTGAATATTATAAAAATCTCTACATTTTAAACATAAGTGTCATAAAACGATATGTTTCTGAGTCAAAATTGTAGTGTTTTAAGGTCAATGGAGTCAGCAATGAGGTCGGTTACCTCGCCATCTCAATATGACACTCAGGGCACGTGCTTGATTGTGTACCAATTTAGCTGTGAATAAAAACATCACCACTAACATCTCTAATCACTAACAGTGTTGAAATTAATCAAAAGTGGACAACTCTACCTCTCACTTTAATGTGAACCCATCCATGTACAAGAGAGCTCCTGTCGACATACACTAAGGGCGCCCTTTCCAGAGGTGACCTTGCTAGGTCAAGTTAAGGTCCATTCAAGTTCCAACTGGTTTTATGTAAAAAAAGTATATTTTTTATGATTTTGCCAGTTTAACCTTGAAATGACTCGATATGACCGTTATGTTGTTTTCGGACTGTACCCCAGTAAAACACAACCCCAACCCATGTCAACCTTCATAACCCAATTATATATCAATATTTTGCCATGCGAGCCCAGTATGTTTCACATTGCTGCAAAATTGTAATTTAGAAAGGAGCGTAATAAGCGGAATACCTGGGAGATATCACCCCTCCCAAGGTTCATACCGCACTCAATATCCTAAATTAATGTGGAAAATATATCTGATGTATAATTTTTCAAAACCAGTCCTGTGTAATAGATAACTGCCCCACTAACAGTGTTGAAATGGATATTTTCACTATTTTTTCCATTTTGACTTTGAAATGACCTTGATATGACCTTGGTGCTATACTTATGATTACTGACAGTCTTTTAGAGTATTTGGCACAATTCTGGAATACAAAAACATTTTATAGACATTGTAATACACAATTTTCATCACCTTTTGGCTTTGCCAGAATATATTTTGAGCTTTCGAGGTTAATGACTTCTAGGGGTCATCAAAGGTCAAATCCAGTTTACCTCCACATCTTAAAATGACCCTTAGGATATGTTCTACAAGTGGTAGAAATTTCATGCTTTTATCATAAAATGCACAATAGGTTACCTTGTCTGCTATACTACGAGCAGCATTCAACACTCTCGTGGATCGAATTCATTTTCCTGCATACCTCATGCATTTTTACAGCAACCTAGAATATCTTACTGAGGCACTACATTTGAAACAGTGTTGAACCTGCCCTGCTCGTGGATCAAAGTAGTAGTAGTAGTACATTTCTTATTTTTGTGTCATTAAACATAGTATACAATTTATTTTAGCTAAAACATATGACATTGCGACGGTGTTCGGCTTATGAGACACATAAATTACTAGGTAAAAGGCTTTCTTCTATTATACATAGTAAAAACAAGCTTGGTGAGCGCATACAAATATGTTCATTATAAAAAGAATTAGCATTAAAATCAGTATTTACTAAGAGTTGGACTCTTAGGTCATCATAAATATCACATTCAATTAAAAATTGTACTTCATTTTTTATCTTATTTTGATTACAATATGTACATATATACGTTGGTCTAAATGTTTAACGGACCGAGAGAGGTAAATGCCAGATCTTAGCATGGCTAATAAAGCGACATTCATGTCTTGGTATGTTTAACTTCACATAATTTTCCGTTACAAGATTACTTTTAAAACATCTATATGTTCGTTTATTGTCATTTATTACATTTCGGTCGTTGAATAAATCATTTTTCCATTGTTGGTTCTCTGTTGTTTTTAATATTGAGAACGATTGTTTGATTATGGCTGGGGTGAATTTGGGTTGAATAACTATAAGAAAATCAAGATTAAGCTCAAATCACCTAAACATGTAGCCTGATATCCTAGGCTACCAAAGAGTTAACTCGATGGCCAGAGTAGTAATGATCCCAGTATACAGTCCGTCATAATTATACAGACCCGGCCACATTTAATGAACAAACTCAGGACAATCTCAAGGCGAAGAAATGCGAAAAAGTAGTTGATGGGTGGTAAAGCCATCCTATTCTGTTTGCAACACTTTCTGTTCGCCATCTATTAAGAATTCGAAACACATTTATAGCGTAAAATATTTTCTGTCCACTTCTACTAGGTGTATAAATTGTGATGTACATGTAACTATTTGATGCATAGGACTCAACAATGGCTGGTGGGACGTTTGTGTGGGCTACATGCAGACCTCTGTAAGGAAATCGGTGTACGGATTTGTTGCGACGATTTCAGAAGAGCCAATATCGCACGTCTATGTGAGGAAGGACAGTACCATGATGTCCCTAGGCGACGTGAACCAGGAGGCCGACTATATCGGTAAGTTTCTGTTCTATGTATCTCAAATCACTTCACGCTTCGCTCGTGTTTACCATGGTTCTCAACACTTTCAGATATTATATCAAGTTGTATGCCACCAGCGGTATTCCGTGTCTGGCCTAACTGGGCAAGATGGGGATACAAGAGACACACTGGCATGTGCAACAGTAAGCCTTAGATGGGAACAATTTGTGCCCTATGTGATTCGTTTGAAGGACTTTACTTAAAGGTAATTCAAGGGATGTATGTTGAAACAAAGAGTACCATAAGTTTTTACTATTTTTCCTTTACGCATACCCTAGTTGTATGTCCTTTTCATAATAACAAACTAAAGCGTTTAGAAGTATTTATTAGGTTTCTACGTTTACCAGAGTGTCCTTTTTTTGCTACATGGTGTTGATTTTATGTGTACACAAAAACATTTTTATTTTTAATACTGGATATTGTTTTATATTATTTACTGTCATTTTATTATTTTATTATATAATTTTAATTTACTAATATGGTTGACAGGCCTTGTAGAGATCGCTTCGACCTGTTCCCGTCAACCAAAGTTAATAACATGTTAAAACAATACTCTATCAATAATAATGATATTGTACCATTTTTGTATGTTTTAACTGGAAGTCAAATAAACAAAACAAACATTTTATTGATTGAAAATAGAAAGGGTTAGGCTGCCATATTGTATAAATTATTGTGCCTAATAATATACAACGTCAAATGAAAGTAAAATTATAGTAATTTTCATGTTCAATAATAATATATAATAATTGTTTTGCAGCTAAAATTCCTATTTTTAAAATACATAAATTACAGGATTTGTGGACCGCTGGTGGACTGACCACGTATGCTTGGAGAAGAAAACCAACATCAACGTGGGTGGCAAAGCAAAGGATCACTACAAATCTGTGGCCGAATTAAAGGAAGCACTCGTTAACGGCGAGGTGGGTATATATAACTAGCCTGACTGCTAAATATGTCCTAATAAATAATTAAATAAATAGATATATACATGTAGATGTACCATTATATTATAATGAGTGTTCCAGCTATGCACAATTCTATGAAATACTCCAAGCAAGACATCGAGACCATGGCTATGGATTGGTGGGCTGTTATTAAAGTGTCGGGTCAACGTCACAGACAATAGGACGTTAATACATCTACTAGTCAAACTTGAATTCATCTGACCCTTTTTTTAAATATCGATATTAAGAGAGTTAGTCCCTGTTTAAAAAATGTGGCTCTTTGCAGCTTCGGTGGTTAATAGTACAGATTTTGATACCAATTTAAGTCGATTCTGTGGTGACTAGTTGTAGCAAAAGCATCGAAATTAGGAAAGTAAAGGTAACAAGAATTCCATACGCTGGCAGTAACAAGGCTCTACTGGAAGCAGGGCGCTATTTTTTCTAGGTTGTTCAAGAGAGGGTGGGGTAAGAGCTTATTCTGGGCTAAAACAAACAAAAGCAGGCAGAGTAAGATGTCTTTTTTATTTGCTATATTGCAAGAGAACAGGCTGAAGGCTCAAATAATATATAGGGTTATATACATTTCTCCACTTAAAGAGTGCTGAGAGGCCCGAGTGAGTGGATGTATGGGTAATATTGGCGTCTGACGTTTTAGAGCAGGGCACATGGATTGTAGAAATATAAAAAGTCCCGCCATTCTTAATCAAATATACTTGAACACCGTTATATAAAGTAACGAGCATACACTGCCACCAGCGCGGCTCAGATCGATATACCTATATGTAGACCACCTTGAACCACCTATAATTGTTATTATTATATCTATAAACTCACCCAATTCCTAAAGGTTATCGTATTTTTGTAATGATAGTTTTAATACCCCTGACATCGATCGAGTATCAACCAAAATATTTCGACATTAGGTTGGCATAGAGTCCTAATTTTAACAGTTAAACCTACATTTTCAGGCACAGGGAATCCAATGGAATCAAGTACAATGAGATACGAACAGCGATGAGATAGTTACAGCTTTCTTCAACAGTGTTTATGTAATAAACGTGTTGTAAAACATAGTACAAATTTTCTACCATAACAAAGCCTGTGTCACCTCATGAGTGTGATAAAAAGTAGGACAACTGTTACAACTGGTTCATAGAGGGCACATTTATCCAGAGCATAACTCATATCAGCTGACACAGCAGAGATGGATCGTCGGCTCTGCTCTATCCAGAATAAAAGACGGAGGACAGTCCAGCAAGATTCCTGGCTGGGCAGGCTACAACTCACTGTTGTTTTAAAGCCATTCAATGATGAGGCCTTACCACTACTCCCAGAGGTGGCTAGACTGAACGACAGCCCTCTCACTCCGCTGAGGGACTGAATTCTTTGGGGCCTCCGGTAAATAATGGCAACTTGCCAACTCGAGGTGTTGGCAGGTTGCCAGGTCCACTCAGCGACCAGCTTTGGCGGAATCTGAAAAACGCTGAAACTGCCGCAATGGTTTTGATAGAAGGGGAATTCCCGCTGACCTGGTTTTTTACCACTGCATTATTATCCAAGCGAGAGACGAAGGTTAGCAGTGTCTACACATGGACAGATGACACTGCTGAAGGAGTGTAAGAGGTGGCACACGAATGGCCAACCCTATTGACTGTGATCATGCAAGCAAATCAGCTGAGGTATTTAGCAGTTGGAAACGCTCATCCGACGGTAATTTGATTTGATATGGCTCTCTGGGAGAAGGTGGTACAGCTGCTAGATGCTAGGCCGGACTTGAAACGAACAATTGTCCCCAGACTGGGCGAACTACACGTCATCATGGCTGCTCTGTGAGCTCTTGGTGCCTCCATAGAGAATTCCGTGTATAGAGCTGATGATGCCTGGATGGAAGCCGATGTCTATGTTTATGCCACAACAAGGCATATATGTAGCACTTTATGAGATGGCACTGTTTTTTTTCACGGATAGCCCACAACTGGAAAATGCTTGTCTGGAAGCAGCGGATACACTCCTCAGAAGAGGATAAATGCAAAAAAGCCGTACAAGTACAAGCCGTATCTGTGAAAGAAGCCAACACAACGCTTCTTCAAGCCCTGACCACTGCTGAAGTAGTCTAGACATTCCATGACTGGGAGACTGAGAGATCAAAGAATACCATGTTCAAATCAATGATGAACGACTTACACCGAGTGGAGACAAGCCTTTTCTTCATAGCAGGATCCCGGTATGCTGACCTCGCACTTCATCACGAAGCAGGAGAAGCACTGAGCAAGATGTTCTTTGCTATGGACAGCATAAAGTACAAGCGACTCTGATCGCGGATCATTCATCTCATCAATAGACTACAACGTTTTTATTGTATTATAATGTCACTTAAAAGACGTGCCGAAAAGTGACGTAAAGCAATGATTTACTACTACTACTACTGATCGCGGAAAATTGCAGACATGTATGACCTGAGAACCAACCACCCAAACATCTGGAGGGAAGTGGAAGCTGGCAACATAGTATTATCTGTCACAAAGAACGAAATCCCGTTTGTGTCCATTGGTGCCTACCACGCATGCGAACATCATACCAAGCTGATGAAGGTTCGTACTGGACTCGTCAGCATATCCAACAACGCCAAAGCCGGACAGAGGTTCTTAATAGCTGCACCTGAACTGTCGTTCCTGTAAAAAGAGTTTAAAAGTCAGTTTGATGTGGGAGCTGGAAAGGTCACAGAGCACCATGACCTTGGACCAAGTACAGTCAAGAGGGAGCATAACGCAATAAACAAAATAAAGGTTGCGATCCTGAGTCATGGCAATCCATTTTCCACTGAAGGTTACCAGCGCACAATCTGATCACTTATGCACACATCCCAGATGTGTACGTGCTACAGCTCTTGAACATTGACGCCACTGGGCAGAAATTATATGAAGAGTATGTGTCGGAGCGAATAAATGAGGACGTCAGCCTGTGGGCACCAGTGAAGAAGCAGAACAACAAGAAGTGTGAAAATCCGTGACAAGACTGTAGATGTGAAGGAGACCAAAGATCTTTATGAAAGGCTGATGATCCTCGCCAGGTCCAACCGAGACAGTGACCAGAAACAAGCCATCGGGAACTACGAGTTCACGATGACACCGAGGGCACTGCTGCCATGCACTGACAAAGCAAAATGAATGCACCTCCTTGAGAAGTTGGGAACAGCAGAACCACCCGATGATGCTCATCAGCAGCTACAAGATACAAGTGGTCTGCAGGGCGATGCAGTGGGTCTGGAAACAATGGACTTTACACACAACACACTGAGGTGACCCAAGTTGCAATTGCACTGGTCGACGGTAAGGTGCTCGTACAGAAGCTTACAAAAACACAGTCACGGTAGTGAGTAGTGACGGTCAAGGACCTCAGTGAATATATCAATACTAGACTGATGTCTATGAGGTCATTCTGGTGTTTGACACTTACAAGGCTGACTCCCTGAAGAGTGCCACAAAGGAGAAACAGAGACAAGGGAAGAATCCGATTCAGTATCAGTTCAGGAATGATACCAGCATCAAATACATTCCAATGAGCCGTTTCCTTTCACATAACAAGACAGACGAAGACTGGTCTTACTGAGTATCTGGCAGTAAGCACCCTGGAGTACAACAAAAACTCGTTCAAGGTTTGAAAAAAAAATCTGCTCCGTGATTTGACCATGTTGACCATCGAAATGAATAGCGATCGACAATAAATTTCTTATCAAGATACGCTAGTTCACGAGCTTTCAGTGCGCGTAGGTGTAAGATCGCATCTTGTTTTCACTAATAATTATTCAATGTGTAAAACATTGGTTTCTTATAAGACCAAACTTGCTATAAGTTTCCTATGTTCTCTTTCTAACAACACGTTAAATCGGCTGTTCTGTGACTCATTCCTGTGACATAATGGTTTTAGGTGGATGCTGTTTTCGCTCCTGATGATCAACTTCGTAATGACGATCGTGTTAAGAGATTGTCCACCAGCGCCATACGATGTGCACATGCTGGAACCTCTATGATGATGAGAAAAGATATGGTCGACAAGTTGAAGTGGATGGACGAAGGTTTGAAAAAAATACAACAGAATGGTGTCTATGACTGGTTCTGTAACATTGCTGAAAAAGGTAAATGTACTTGTTAGTTAACAAATATCTCTAACCCTTAAAGTGCTGTTTTTTTACATGAGCCAAGAGACCAAAGGTTTTTTTTTCATTTGAAATCATCATCAATGTCTAAGTTAGCTCTTTCTGCCTCATTTGAATACGTATGATATAGGTCTACGGCCATTAGAAATATGTTATTCTTTCAGTGCAAGGATCGACTTCAGACGCTGAAACCTGACGTCTATAGAAGTTAGATTCTGATGTCTAAAGTCGATCCCCGCACTGAAAGGGTGTACTTAATCATTATGCCTATGCTTCACAGTATTTAATATTGATGTGTATAACCAGTAGGCCTACATCACAAACGTGTGTATTAGTGACATTTGCACCAGTTTGTTTTTATATGATTTAAACCATGAACAAAATGCATACTTCCGAATTATATTGGGAAGTTTTAAAGTAAATGGAAAACAACATGCGTGGTAATAAAAACTATAATTTATCGGGAACACCACAACAATTCCAACTATGACTAGGTGTTTTTTATTTATTCAAAACCACATAGATGGATTTCTGAGCACTCTTAATTATGCATTTCTTGACAAAAAATGGCTAGTGTGGATATATTATTTAATGTTTCACACACAACTGAAATTCACTGTAGTTTTGAAACGAGAAATATATGTGTCCTAACATTAGCATGATTAGAGAAAGCCATAGAGATAATACTAATTACCATGCTGTTGAAATTCTCATATCACTATTTGTCGGTGTATTCCAGGAGTGTGAAGTTTCCTCATTTTTCTCAATAACCCCCCCCCCCCCCTCCCCTCCCAGGACTTTAAGTGTATCTGTTAATTCTGTTTTGATTTTTTTTCAGATGGTGATCCAAGATGTTTGAATGACTGATCAAATCTTCAGTGAGATTCGTGTATAGTACAGTCTTCAATTGTTTATGATTTGGACCACATGAATTTAGCAGTACTTTTCAAGGTGTTGCAATAGAGTGTAGGGCCTACAATACACTGTGCGCCTACTTGACTGGGCCCATACCTGTTGAGAATCTGAAGATTAAACTCCCTATTATTTCAGTATTTTTCTCATATAAATTTTAGGTAAGATACATTGTAATAGTTTTTATGGGATAGGCCATTATGTATATATTGTTTTGACCTGCTAAGATTATTATCTTATCTCGTGATATGCAATGCTAATAAATCTACAGTAATAGCAACCAAATTGCTCTGAACAAACAACTCACTCGGATCACCAATGCCGTGTTCTATAAATCATGCTGTTTTGACGCTGAATGCATTTAGATATACATGCACAGATGACTTCAGTAGTTTTTTGTCAGTTATTGTTAACGAGAATTGTATTCTATTATTTAATTGTACCTGCTAATATCCTGAATCCTCTTGTCGAAACGTACTTGTATGGTGTCAAAAAACGAACACAATAAATGTTTGCATATGGTTATGACTTATTGTTATACAATCATTATCTTATTATCATATAGTAGGGCCTATGTATTATTGAACTGCAGAGTAAAATGTTTTAAAGCTTTTAAACATTATTAATGCATATGAATGCATATTGTTATTCTTTTTTTCCAAAATGTGTACGTTATTTTAATGTCACTGGAACAATATGTCATTGTGGATCAACGTAAGAGCGGAATATAAGACGTCTACGATGGGATCCAATCTCTGTCTGTCAGCAAAAACGTAAACGTGTTGCACCCCCCCCCCCCCCGGGTACCCTATGTGCTCTGAAAGAATAGGATCTAATTGTGATCATTATAAGCATGATAAGCCCGGCTGCAACTTTGCCTACATGTACAAGACAAATTATAATTTTGAAAAGTAGCAGGGGTCAACATAAGTGTAACCGATTTTGCACATTAATTTATCCACATAGTGTAACTAACTTATATAGGCTGTACCGTAACAATAGACACTTTCATATAATATACATTTTTTGTACATAAATTAAAATCAGACAAGCACAGACCTGAACATAGATTATGTATGATCACATATCTAGCCATAATAGCAGAAATGTCCATACAACAACGTGTCTGAAACTAGAAATAACGATTAGTGGCGAATAAATATATAAATTAAAGGGACTGGCCCAGGCTAGAATCATCAAAAAATCGGTGATTTTATTTTGGCTTTTTAATATGACCATATGATGTAAACATGTCCATAGACTAGAACTGCAAAAGTTTTTAATTTTTGTGCTGCGCATTCACCAGTTAGGCTAGATATAGATACGAAATTCCTGATTTCTAATTATTGACAACCATGTCAAAAATTAGAAATACGGGAATTTCGCCTCTATATCTAGTCTAACTGGTGAATGCGCAGCAGAAAAATTTAAAAACTTTTGCAGTTCTAGTCTTTGGACATGTTTACATCATATGGTCATATTAAGAAGCCAAAATAAAATCACCGATTTTTTGATGATTTTAGCCTGGGCCAGTCCCTTTAAATCACCTGGGTCGTTTTACTGCACTTATCAATAATATTTACATTGCGGCAGACCCCACATCTGTGTACGTTGAGCATGCTGTGCATGCGGGTGGGCTCACAATGCGTACTCAGAGAATCGTGACGACCCACTTCCTTTAACAGCGAACATCTATTGAGGATTCTCGTTACTTTATTTTTCTTTTACTTTTTTTGCATACGACAGTGTTGCGTTATATTTTTGATGTCCACAACATAATGACAGCAGGAAATTATGCCACAACATTGAATTATCTTGATTTTCAAATGCAGACACTCTTTTGATTTTTACACATGACAAAATTCACCAATTTCAATATGATGCCGCAACATTGAATTGACTTGATTGTGAAATGACGACACCTGACAAAATTCACAAATTTCAATAACATCACATGATAAATGAAAGCATTACAAAATTTGAACAAGACGTTATTTACCATGCTTAAAGTGGATAGCCAATAACGTTTGCTGTGTGGGTTTCTATTGAAAAAAAGTTCTGTAATTTATGCAATTATATTTACTGGTCAAAAATACGGATACTGTAGTAGACAAACGCTTCCACTAATTATAATTGCAAATAGATTTAGGATTAAAAAACAAACCATACTTTGTTTGAGAAAGACTTGGTCCACTAAACTGTGTCAAATTTAAAACATATTTCCTGAAACCACACCCTATTATTGTTATTGTTAATAACATAAGCCCAAAGAAGTGGGAATATTGGTTTCTGAACTTACCTAAGTGTAAATGAAAACGTTGATGAATAACGATAAAAAATACTACTAGTCAACAACACGCCACGTATACCATTTCAAGGGTATATAAATGAATCAGGCTTCAGGCCACTTTTGTGCACATACAGGCTAAATTGGACCAGGAGAACCTTATGAGGATGATGAAATGAGTGAGATGAAACTGCCCTCCAGACACAGGATTCGGAATGCAAACCCTGGAGGTATGAGGCCGAGCACGCTACCTCTCAGTCACAGGGGCTCCCCACAAAACTGAGTTTTATGAGCGGATGGGGAAGGAAATTTGTGTGTTTTTCAAACCGCTGAGACCGGTAAACGAACCTCGAACCCTAGCATGAAATGCAGTGGTGCTAACCACTACCTCAGGGCCCCCACCTTCGAGGGTATAAAGCAATATGCAAGTAATGGGAGATAGGGGGAAAATCCCTTTCATGCACTGCAACTATTACGACTTTAAGAATTATGCCAGGGAACGAAATATACATAACGTAATGTGAAAAAAGGGGAAATTTCCTTACATGCACTGCACCTATTCCTTTAAGTATTGTGCCAGAGCACGAAATATTAAAGCAGCCCCTTGGGATGACATCCATTTTCGTTTTTAGTTCCGTAATGAAGTAGTGTATCCCACGGATCATGTTTTTGTTTTTTTCAGAATTTTCATATTTTTTTAAATATTTTTAATCAACATCTCTATGAAACCAGAAGTAACCCAAACAAACTATTTGTATACCTGAAGGACGATTGAATGTTTTCACAGCATTGGGCCACATGCTGATGGCATCGGCCCAGCGTTGGGTAGACAATCAGTGCTGCAGGTGTGTCTTCCCGTGTCCTGACTATGGGACACCAATTAGCGGGGACTGGTTTGATCTTACCGTCTGATACGTGGGAATATGTGATCTAAAGTGCTGAATATTGCTGACTTGTTTTGTTTACATGGCAATATAAGACCTGGAAATACAACTATCTCACCCTTTTTCAGTGCTTTAAAATAGTTTTTTGACTTTTTCGTATTTTTAGTTAAGTTCAGTAGGCTATATAGCTTCATATAAATAAAATTTTCAAAATTGACAACATTGAAAATGTCTCATCCCAAGGGGTCCCTTTAATATAGAAACCGGGAAAAAAATTCCCTTACATTGACTACACCAATTCCATCGAGCACTTCTCACGTTCATTGTTTATTCTTGGCATCACAAATATACGACACTCGTCCATTTCATGATAATTATGTCAATACCAAAATACATATACAACAAAGCGAAAATTATGCAGACCTACAAAGGTCAAGACTACAAATTAGGAAAACAAATGAAATGAATCGGGCTTTAGGCCACTTTTGTGCACATATAGGCTAAACTGGGCCAGGAGAACCTCCTGAGGATGGTGAGATGATTGAGATGACACTGTCCTACAGACACAGGATTCGAAATTCGAGCCCTGGCGATCTGAGGCCGAGCACGCTACCTCTCGGTCACGGAGGCTCCCCACAATACTAACTCTCACACGTGGATGGGGAAGAAACAATTTTTGTTTCTTTCAAACCGCCGAGGCCGGGAACCGAACCCCGGACTCTGGCGTGAAAGGCAGCGGTGCTAACCACTACCCTAGGGCCCCCGCCCAATTAAGAAAACAAAAATGCCAGCAAAACATACACTGTAAAGATAACTGATTTTAAAGGAGTAGTTCACTGTGTACGAACAGTGGGACACATTACAATTATTTGATCAAAATTCATCCCTCATTATTTTTCATTTCTATCTCATCACACATAATGCCTACATCTCCCATAGATTTACTTATATTATGAGCCATACGCTTGGGTCAGCATTTTCCAAATGAACAAATTGTAGTAAACATTATATTTGATATCATGACAAACTCTTTCAAAATAAAAACGGTTTTTGAAACATTGTATTTTCTAATTTTACATATAGATGTAGTGTCCTTATATTTTATGACATTTTATATCTATCTTTCCTGATTTTGGACCAAGAAAAGATCGCGTAATCACAAGACATTGATATTAAAATGATCCAAATGTAATAGTTAAACCCAAGCTTCCTGGAATTCGCCTTTAAAAAAAAACGAGCATAACTCTACTACTTTTCAATGATATGCGTGTATGAACTTGTGTGGTGAGACCTGAAAAGGGAAGCAGCCTGGATGTTTGGATGATAATTAATATCACAGCAAGTTGAATATATGTTAGGTAAAACAACAATGATTATAACGTAATAACAATAAAATTAGTGCTTAAAGTTCCATAAAGTGAATCTTGTGCCTAAACAGAATTCCGTATTTTAAAATGAACTTATATTTGTTATCCTCAGTAATTTTATCCTGTTTAAAACATACGTATATTGCGCTAGTGACATCACCATTGTTATGTCTCTAGATATCACAAGTCGTTGAAATTTGCCGGCTGCATAGTGATAATAATTATTGTGACTACAGAATTAAACAAGATGTCGCATTCATTGTTCATAGCATTAGAGTGGAGAATAAGATGTATTTCTTTGTCAATCTCGTTTGACTCACACCTTGTGCATATCTGTTGGTTTATTGGAGTTATTGGATTATCGTATCGTCCTTTCCTTATTTTTAAATCGTGTGGAAATTACTGCTTGTAATTTGCAGTAATTAAATACCGGTGAACTGCTCATTACATTTATCTCGGACACTGCTAGTCGGATGCGGCGGCTTATATGACCTGCCCCGCCTGTTGATTTGCTAACGAGGTCCTGCCCGTGATCCTCCACGTGGCCGGATCGGGATCACCCCACCCCAGGGGTGATAACCTGCTCACTGACTCCTTACTGGACAGTTTGTGTCTGCCCAGCAAGGTGTCTACTTCAGAGAATACACAGTACTTAGTTAAAAATTTATATTGTCATTGCATAATTTCTGAGATTTTAGACATACGTTAGTATGTTTTATGACGATGTTTATGCACAGTGTCTTGTTTTAATTCACTGAATTAAATATATGTATAGTTAATTCTGGTTATCTGTTTCACAATTGCAGATGACAGACTTATCACATTGGATCACGCTGTAGCCGTTGCTAAAGCCAGTGCTTTCGCACCAGGAACTGCTAATAATTTTAAATCACAATGGTTATCATATTACGCTTTTTGTAGATATTATTCATTGGTTCCCCTCCCTTGTACTTTAGAAAACTTATGTCGTTATATAACATTCATGGCTAGCTCTTTGAAGAGCAACCAGTCACTGAAAAATTATGTAAATGGTTTGAAAGTGCTACACAAATGTTATTCTATGTCTGTTGATATTTTCTTGTCTTTTGATGTAAAACTTGTATTGCAATGTGCTCGTAAAGAAATGGGTATTATAAATCATGCCAAGTTGCCCATTTCTCCTTCCATATTGCTGGCAATACGTAGGTTCATGGATTTATCAAAACCTGACCTTGCAGCGTTATGGTGCGCTTTTCTCGTAGCATTTTTTGCATTTTTACGGAAATCAAATCTCGTTCCCAGATCTAGATCAACGTTTGATCCGTTAATGAATTTGTCTCGTGGGTCGTTCCAGAGGACGACTTACGGTTTATTGATAACCTTAGAGAAAACGAAGACAGTCCAGTGCAAGGAACGCTTAATTCAAATCCCACTCACATGTATTCCTGGGTCGCTACTTGATCCAGTGGCGGCTTATGATCACATGTGTCAACTTATACCCGCCCCAGCTACCACACCTGCTTTCTCGTTCCCCTCAGCATCTGGGCTGTCTACTATTCACACTCCAGCTTAACTGCTAGGTTGCGAGCGCTCTTGAAGGACGCTGGATACGAGCCTTCTAGATACGCTGGTCATTCCTTTCGTCGGGGTGGTTGCACTTGTGCTTTTTTTAGCTCAGGTACCCACGGAGCTTCTACAGGCTCATAGAGACTGGCATTCATCTGCTTACTTAAAATACCTCACGGTTTCGATCAATTATCGTCTTCAGGTAACAGAGCGTATGTCTCGTGTTCTTAATTTGTATTAAAATATTTTATTATTCCCTACGGGTTTGGCTGGCAGTAGACGTTCCCTATAAGTTTAACGTCTTCTCCTTGGCCGCTTTCGGCTTCTTACGATGGCATAGTCATGTATAGTGTAACACACTAACATTGCTATGTTATCGCTTGTTATGTAATGCTTGGTTACGTGATTACATAATAAAGTTATATTGCCAACCAAACCCGTCTGTTGTTTTGAATGTTTCTCAGCTGTTTAATTGAGTGAATAGTGGATTTAATTGTGTGGAAATTACTGCTTGTAATTTGCAGTAATTAAATACCGGTGAACTGCTCATTACATTTATCTCGGACACAGCTAGTCGGAGTCGGCGGCTTATATGACCTGCCCCGCCTGTTGATTGGCTAACGAGGTCCTGCACGTGATCCTCCACGTGGCCGGATCGGGATCACCCCACCCCAGGGGTGATAACCTGTTCACTGACTCCTTACTGGACAGTTTGTGTCTGCCCAGCAAGGTGTCTACTTCAGAGAATACACCCTCCCTCCTCTCCCTCTTAAAATTGTATTAATATATTTTTACGATACAAGTGTTAACGTTGATATTTTACAATACATTTTAGTATGATGATGCTTCATTATTAGACAATGTTTTATAAAATGGCCGCTTTCGGCTTCTTACGATGGCATAGTCATGTATAGTGTAACACACTAACATTGCTATGTTATCGCTTGTTATGTAATGCTTGGTTACGTGATTACATAATAAAGTTATATTGCCAACCAAACCCGTCTGTTGTTTTGAATGTTTCTCAGCTGTTTAATTGAGTGAATAGTGGATTTAATTATGTGAAAACATTCCCTATCTCTCCATTGCTGTTATGAGATGATTTCTCTTTAAGTGTAAGATATATGGCCCAACACGCAAAATTATTTTTACTAATGAATATGTGCGCAGCTTACTTGGAACTCTCGATACAATGTCTGCACCACGAATTAAATTTGAAATTATTTTTACTAATGAATATGTGCGCAGCTTACTTGGAACTCTCGATACAATGTCTGCACCACGGCTTAAATTTTCTAACAATTGAATCTTTAAAGAAAAGTATGAATTTATTCGTATTTCCAATATGCTGCCATGCTTGATCCAGTCCGCTTAGTTCGAAGACAGAACTAATACGCGAGTACCAATTTGTGAATTCAGTACCATCTAGCTCTAAATAGTAGCATATCGTAGGCCTGCACAGAGTGGTTTTATGCTAGGTCTAGAATTCCACACCAATATTTTCACTGCCTTAATATGCTGCTGGATTATCAAAGGAAATTGTCCTGTGTACCATTATATTGCAGAAATGGGTGTTGGCTTTCTAATCCCCAGAGTTGACTTGATAATTTGTAAAGCAATTTTTTATAGATCATTAACAGTATCGCCGGTGATATTAGTCCTGGGGCTGATTCTGAGAACTAGTCTAAATCCAGAGTTTGCTGCACCCCCTCAAAGAACATAGGTTTCTCACTTTTTTTTCTTCATTTGGTATGTATGTAACTAGTTTCAAAACATTACCCCTCTAAGAATGTGTCCGAAAGGAAAAAAAATCGCCTTTTAAAAAAAATTATGATTTCTCATTTATTTGCAGAATTTTTTTTTTAATTCTCATTTATGCCTAGGTAAACACCAATTATTACACTGCACTATTTTATATATATATAAGTATACTGTTAAATACGTACTAGGTGAAATTTGAAATAATTGGTCTGGTTTTTGTCAGCTACAAGTGTACGAATGGCAATATTCTCATTTTCATCAGAGCACTATGACCGACTGCAGGAAATGGTCCTCAAAGGGTCTTTCGGACACATTTTAAAAAGGGTAATGTTTTTAAAATGGAAGCTGGTGAACCGAAGAAACAAAATATACCATAAAACCTATGTTCTTCTAGGGGTGCAACAAAATCCAAGTTTTCAGAATCAGCCCCAGGACTATATACGGTCGATATACCACCTGATCCTAAAAAATTATAACAAAATGTTTCTCAACGGTTTTCTATCCTACTGGATATAGTGAATGACAAAAAAAAAGTCTATCAGAATCTGATCCATAAAAGTCCGAAAATCCAAGATGCATGCCGCCATTGGCCGTAAAAATCGGTAAAACCATCCTAAATTGCCTAAACTTTTACAATTAAACCATGATTCTTGTTTATAATACATGCTTTTAAGAGTTGGGGAACTCATTATTTACAATAACATTCTGGCATTGTCAAAAATCTAAGATGGCGGTGGGACTAGGGGGCAGAATCCAAGGTCAAAGGTGAAGTTAAAGGTAAACTATGATTTTTCGACAAATAAAGGTAGGAACAAGTGTAATACTTTTTTCGGGTAATTTTACCTAGAAAATGCATTCCTTATATTATCTTCATGATTCAAGGTCATATTCAATGTCAAAAGGTCAACTTCAGGGTCAGGTAATCGAAGAAATTATTTTTACCAAATTAAGCTAAGAACATGTGTAATACCTCATTTTCATGAGATATGAGATGTACTTAATAATAGCGGGAAAAAAGGCGATAAAAATCTGACAACCGGAAAGGTGTTAAATCCAAGATGGCCGCCAATGTCTAGAAGAAGGAAATTGCTATGAATGATGTGGTGTATAACTGCTGTTTTATGTCTACTCAAAGCATGAAGTATCGTAATACTCACTGCACAATGTCCTGATATCCAGATTAGGGCCTATAACCATTATACAAGCTGCATGTTTTGTATAGTGATGTACCGGTAGGTATAACTTGTACAAAGTTCTTGGATATAGGCCTACAGCAGTTATTACGACCTTTTTAACGTAATTTGCTCGAAATTTGTGACACATCACAAAAAACAGCAGTATTGGTCCATATTGTAAATATTAATTTGATGGTATTTTCTAAACGCAATATGTTAGCCTTTCTCAAATATAACATTGTAGACCATACACGCCACAGTTGTTATGGGAACAAGGCTGACTATCCATTGACTGGGAGTTATAATTTATTATGAAAAAAACAGTGAAATTCAAGGAATACATTTACATCGTGCTTACATAATTTATTTTAATTTAGTTTTTTTATCAAGTTATAACATGTGTTTACACTTTTCCAACACCCCTCTCCGGCCATAAAAAGTAAACTTAGATGCTAAGCTATTGGTGTGCAACCCCACACCTCTAAATTTCCAGGGAGCTAAAAAACATATAGACAACGCACAGTATCTCGTTCAGGTGTAGTTTAACTGGATAATTTAATTCTGGTAGGTCGTCAATGATTAAGTATGCTCAAAGTGAAAAAATCATTTTAACTTTGTGAAAAAATCATTTTTAACAAGGAAGTATGCAGATACGAAGGCAAATACGTTAAATGGCAAGGCATTGATGAGGCTTAAGAGAACGATGGAGAGGCGTTTGACAGCGACGTGAAGGCATGACGCCAGAGATGCGTTAAAAAGGGCAGAAGAAAAAGCGTTAAAGGTGGACAAATATACATTGGCATTGGAGAGGTGCTAAAAAACGACAAAGAGGCGGAAAAGGGCAATGTGGAGGAGTGAAGGACGACGAAGAGGCGTTGAAATCCGACTGGTGTGTTAAAAGGCATTAAAAGGCGATGAGGAAGCGTTAAATGACGATGTGAAGGCGTACAAGGGCGACAAGGAAGCGCTAAAAGGTGATTCAGATGCGTTAAATTGTGATGGGAAAGCGTTAGAAAGTCTTGAAGAAACGTTTAAAGGCAATGGAGATGCGTAGAAGAGCGACTAAGATTCGTTTAAGTATGAAGGGATGCAATACTAGTCGCAGCGAGGCATTAAAGGGCAACGAGGAAGCGTTGAATGACAATGGAAAAGCATTAAAGGGCATTGGGGTGACTTTAGAGGGCGATGAAGAGGCGTTAAAGGGTAACAAGTAGGCGCTAAAGGGCGACGATATGCCTTCAATCGCAACGAAGAGGCGTCAAAGTCCGACACAGATGCATGAAGGGCAACAAAACGATGTTAAAGTGAGCTGTGTTTGCGTTAAAAGGTGACAGGTATGAAATAAAGCGTGATGTAGAGGTGTTAAAGGTCGACGAGGAAGCGTCTAAGGGCATCACAGAGGCATTAAAGGGCGACCAAGAGGCATTTGAGGGCAACAGAGAGGCGTTAAAAGGCAACGGGGAGGCTTAGCGATGCTTAATCGCGACAACAAGGCGTTTAATAGTATGCCCTAAAATGCGTTAAAATGTGATGGGGAGGCGGGTGATTGGGAGACCTTAGAGAGAGTCTAGGGCGTTCAAGAGCGACGGTAAAGCGTTGAAGGACGATGGGAAGGCGTTGAAGGAGATTTTATCGATTTAAAAATATATATTTGTATTTGTTATACGTAATATTGTCAGATATTTGACCTTAATTTGACCTTAAATTTGACTTTGAAGGTCACCTTGAATACCAAACATAATACCATAAAATAACTTAGCAGTCCAAATCACATGAAAATAAGGTATTACACATGCTCTTAGCTTTATCTGGTAAAAATCATATATTCGATTACTTGATCTTGAAGTTGACCTCTTGAGAGTAGTTTAAGGAATGGACTTTTTAGTCAAAATTACACAAAAAAAAATTATTACACTTGTTCCTACTTTTATTTGTTGTAAAATCCTATTTTTGACCTTGGATTATGCCTCGCCGCCATCTTAGATTATTAATACTGCCAGAATGTTATTGTAACTAATGAGTTCCATCAACTCTAAAAAACATGGATTATTAACAAGAATCGTGGTTTAATTGTAAAATTAGGATGGTTTTACGATTTTTACGTTCAATGGCGGCCATTTTGGATTTTTCGGACTTTTATGGGTCAGATTTCGGTAGACTTTTTTTGGTCATTCACTATATCCAGTAGGATATAAAACCGTTGAGAAACCTTTTGTATATTTTTTTGCGGGTTTGAGTGGTTATTTAGATATATCTACCCGTCTAAATATATATGTCACTGCTACACGAATCGAATTTTACATAAATATATCATTTAGGCCTACTATAAAAAATTACTTGTGTTATAAAAACACACATTTATCTTGGCGGTTTTTTTTTAGAAAATAATCCATTTCAAGGGATTTGGTCGACCATATTGGATTTATGCAAATTAGAAATGTTACCTCTGTATAGGGCTATCATCTGTAAGTCCACCCATTAGGCCTACTGACATACAGTTCAGACTTTAAACTTATAAAAAGGGACTGCCTAGTATCAGCAAAAATGTATTATGCATTTCTGGTATCAGTGATTATTATTATAATATAGGAAATTAGCGGCGAATTAGGAATTTTCTCTAAGAGGCATTCTGGTGCATTTGTATAGTATGTTTATCTAGATAACTTTCAGAAATGCTTCGTGCGAAAAGAAATTATGTTGAAATTTGTGCTGGATCACACACTACATTGACTTGGGGGGGGGGGGGCCCTCTCCCACTGGTCTACTGGTGTATCTTGTGAAATATAATGGTCTGGGGTTTTTATCAGCATGCCCACTCAAACCACATATCTGCATATAGAATACCGGTACACGTATACGTTATTTGCTGGGTTATTGTTTTTGATAATTTCCGTGTAGGAGAATGAATACGCTATTTTTTGTCAAACATTCTACAGGCCTACAACACGCCACCACTCATTCGCACCTCAGTCATACAGGCCACATACTCCCCAATAGTATTTAATTTGTATTTAACAAAGACTCATGAGAGACCAACAGCTGGGGCACATATTACAAAGAATCTTAACTTTGATCCTATCTCAACTTTCTCTTGTTTCCATTAAAAAAGTTTAAAAAAACTTTTTATATGGAAATGAGAGAAAGTTGAGATAGAATCAAAGTTAAGATTCTTTGTAATATGCGCCCCAGATGCCATCAAATAAAGGCTGATATATGTGTCAAAGTGTTATAGGGGCTGCTAATAATCTTATTGTGGATGCACGATGTCGCACTTCTGACGCAGGCAGTAAGAGTGTGCTGTGCGCCTTTGCTCTATAGTAAAATAATTGGTAGGTTTGTTATGTTTCGATTCCTGTCCTTATTTTCCTAACTTAATAAGTCAAGACAACTCCATATCATTCCCATTTATTAGAGGTTAATAGTTATCATAGCAAACCATTTAAATACGCAAAACCATTCGACAGTCCATGAAATGTGTGTTTTGTGTGATGAGGGTGGTGGCGTTACAAAGTTTCCTGGATCTAATGTCATCGTTATCATGTTGTTTTATTACCGTCTAAAATCTTCGCCAGTTTTTAGAAATTTCACACTCTCTGCTTTCAACCAGAGGTTTTTCACTGAACGATTGTCTCAAAAAACCATTAGTACATTATATAACGACATGGACTCGAACTGATGTAACTCGGCAAAAGAAGTTTAACCAATATTGGTTTATTGCTGACCAATGATCGTATGCGACGCTGACCCAGCATTAAACCGGCATTGGGCCAACGGTTCGTGTCCACTGAGACACGCGTAGGAGCTTTGCTGCAACCAGGTGACAGGCAGAAGTGGTTACAAAAAGTAATGCCACAAACACTCCCAGCAAACACGAGGCGTTGACCCAATGTTGTTTTAATGTTGGGACGACGTCGGAGACGGCGGGCCAACATTAAAACAACATTGGGTCAATATTTCGTGTTTGCTATACTGTACGGGGTGGACCAATTAGAGAATGAAACCACGCAACATCAGATTAAACACACCTCAACCGATGTGTGATCAATGTTGGGCCAACGTCGCAGACGGTGGCCTAATATTAACCGATATCGGTTAAACATGTCGTGTTTTCTAAGCATTGGCATATAATGTTCAATGTGGTATAATAACAATTTGACACATTACTAAAAGTATCAAGTATAAAATAGAGCTAAATATACACTGTATTTATGTCACTCGGAAAAATACCAGGGTGAGTAGCATCACAGAAATGAACTTTCAGTACCGGTACACAAAAATATAAATATGAAGAAATATACGCGATACAGACATAAACATGGGGTATTTGTAAGCTTTGAATGTTAACAAGTGATACATATATAGTATAATTCGTCTTGGCACTGAACTTAAAATAGACTAGCCACCACCTAGTTTTACACATAGTTGGCAAAAGTCTAGGCTTGTCTGGTGCATCAACAGTACTTTCATTTTAAAAATAGTGTTATCGGTAAAATATCATTAGACCAACACAAGGTGAATTCAGCAATTTTTAAAGCATCCAACAAGGTTTGCTTTTGTGACAATCTTGACCAAGGTGATGTAATTGACCAATCAATTTAATTATATATTAATTATAAGAATAGCTCATTACATACTAGAACATACAACACGCTGGAACTAATGCTATGAAACCTATGGGAAAAGCCTACGTACTATGATAGCCAGATGTGGAGATGTGTATTTCCTTCACAAAATTGTCTAGATTAAAATTACATATTTGACAATAATTTTTGATACATTATAAACTTATTCAGCCGGATGTTATTAAGGTACAAAACAGTTATGGGGCTTAGAATATTTACAGAATTTACAGAGGATAGTTTTAAATAATTGCAGGCACATCCAAAGTAAACCGTATTATTTACATGAATAAACACTTGTATAACTACAATGGAGCACTTCGATTAGGTTGACAATAACATATAAAATGGGAGGTGGTAATGTTGATGACAAGCTACTGCTGTATTTAATAATAATAATAAATAATAATGACGAGTTGTTATATAACGCACATACAGTGCTCTGTGTGCTTCACATACATTAACCCTGGTCACTGGACATGTTGTTCATCGATGTACCATTTCAACTCCCTTTCTGAAGCATACAGCACTGCAGCCATTTCGGCACTAGGAACTAATCGCACACATTGCTATCTCTGTCCTAACAGGTACTCATTTACACAAGTGAAGCATGTGAGGGTAAATTGCCTTGCCCAAGGCAACATCGAAAGAATGGCTCAATATTGAGAGAGGAGAAACATGATATTCCTACAAATATACATCTATCAATCCTAAGTCTGATCGCAATATATAGCTTTATGTCGGTAATATTCAAAGTTCACATTAAATAGCGACAAATCGAGAGAAACAAAAGCTACGTAACCCTGCATAGATATAATAAGGTGAAAATACAGCAAATGTATACAAAGAGCGAGTAAAAACCTCACCGAACTCACAGAGATATTGATAATAAAATTGATGACAATTAGCTGAGCAATTTGTGACTACTTTACAATCACAGTCGTTAGTATTATTATTCTCACTGTCAGCCTTTATAATCTATATTGTCATGATTTGAGCAGCTTGGTCACACATTTCTAAAGCAGTTGCTTAAGTAACTATTTACATTTCAAATCTATTATGCTAGTGGGACCATTGTACAAAAATATAAGATTTATGTCACCTTTACACAACAATTCATGCACATATAATATAGGCATAGCTTTGTACATGAATACATCAAACAAATGCTACCATTATTTATAAGTCAATACAACGAGATTCATTGAGATTGATTTTAAATACGAGTGCGCAAATGTTATTTTCAGGTTGATTTTATCCTTCTGTGATAATTACAGATATATCCTCTGTGCGAGTAGTTAGCTACATTATGGTGTCGTTCATACTTTATACTTTGATATTGCTTGATATTGCTTTATTATCTGTATTCAACCTGTTCAATAGGCTTTAATGCAGAATTACGTTGAAGATGAGGCAAAAGTCCTTGTGAGTAATTTCTTCTTAAATTACCTGTTGATTTCAATGAGATGCTCCTTGATTGTTTCTTTTTTTGTGCTAGTCAAATTTCACAATAATCAGGTTATAATGTATTCATTATAATACAGTAAATACGAGTCGATACTGAATGCCTTTATCTGAATACAAATTATCAGGTATACGTAGTTTCACACCCACGTCATACTGTACATAAGATGGCTAGCTAACCTGTTTATGGTGGGTTAACGTCTTAGACGCTGGCTCAAAAACGATACATTTCAAAACGTTAATAAAGAAGACTCAATATAAATTATAACCTTCATTATATAATATATAAAGTTGCATGGGACTTTCTCTGTGGCTCATTTCTATGCAGGCAAGATCAGCTTAAAGTGTAAAATAAATGCAGCACACAATAAAGTTCATTTGCACACTGATCGTGTTGATAGAAAACATTGAATATATAAATGCATGAAATAAATATCAGCTTTAGCTGTTTAATTTTACATCTCATTGCTCATTCAAACTGTTGCCATCATAATATCATGTTACCATGGTTACCTAAGTCATGATGTTATAATCAAACGATATAATAAATAGTATAATGTTGAGCTACATGTATCATTTTAGTTAGGCTAATCTTATAACAGTATAAGGAAATATAAATACGGTCAATTTTGAGTTAATTTAACATTTAATTCATAATGCGATGACACTTTTTGTCAACTATAACATCTTTGCCGTTTCACCCTGTCAAGAACACTTTTGATTTTTGACCTTATTGTATAATACAATATATTACTAACAAACGTGATGTATACCCATTATATGATTGGTTGCCATCGTGCCTGCAAATTATAGAATGCTTATAGGATAATCCCTTTGGGTCATATATGTACGACATATCGCAATATTACACACTGCCATCGCGCAGATTATACTTCAAATATCGTGTGTATCAGTTGACGGGCTATGTGATAATCATTCACGTCAGACATATTGATGTACAGACAGACAGACAGACAGACAGATATTCTGTATTGTTAAGGCACACACTGCATTGTAGATTGATTGATTGACACTCCTGCACTACAATTCTGTGAAACTCAATGACCTCGACCTCCTTTGTTTTCACCGAGCTGGCTAATATACCTTTTTCAATAACAACACGCCACACGGTGAGCAACGCTGAACTGTTTTAATCAGACAACTGTTACACACTTATCAATGACAACACGCCACACAGTGAGCAACTCGGAACTGTTTTAATCAGACAATTGTTCACTGCACAAACTCGTGCAAGCAGTCTATACAATGAAGTATGGGGGAGGGTTCTTATATAACCTTGTTTTCACCGAGTGACGTTACTGCATTTCACAGAATGAAGTATGGGGGAGGGGTTGTTATAATATAAGTGACGTCACTCGGTGAAAAGAAGGTTATATTATAACCTTATTTTCACCGAGTGACGTCACTGCGTTTCACAGAATAACCATGATAATGCATCAACAGCATTTTACATTTACTGCTCTACAAAACCGAAAGGTAGTAACTGCTCACGTGAAAAATTATCATTTACTGCCTTGTGGCCATACAAAGCCATGTGCTATGGCGGTAGACTACGTCCTACCATCGTCATGAGCGTACTAGACTCCGAAGAAAACCCGAGACTTCAATTCGATGTTAGCCCTTAGCACACTGATGTCCACTACAGTATACATTCTGTGTTTTCATTAGCACCTATATGATCAGTTGCTAAAAATAAAATATGCTTTCAATCTTGAAACACATATATATATTGGGACTTAAATTTTGAAAATCAGACAAATTTCCAGTCACTTGAAGTTGTGTGTCGCGGTAGCGAGACATAACTTCAAGTGACTGAAAAATTAAATTTAATATCTCAGTGCTCTAAGGGTTAGGCTAAGGGTCACTCTGTGACGCTGGATCAACCTCAGCCTAACATTGGGTATGGGTATATCGTTTTACCATCACGATCAACAGTTACATCTGCTATTCAGCCCGGATTTCTCTTCAAACAAAATGAAATGTTTGGCTGACATAAATAACGAAAATCATTATGTATACATTTCTTCCTAAATACAGTTCTAATCCGCGTCGTATAAAATGTCAGGCAGGATAAATATTTACACACGATCATATCTTATCATATCTTATCCTTACACAATCATTGCCTCATTTTCCGGTACAGTTATTGGTTTTAGTGAGGACCCGGTAATTTCGTTGTACCGCTCCAATATCTGCAGTTCTTTGTTGAACATGAGTTTCCACGATGCTTCGTCCTCGTGCGTGTACCCAAGCAGATGAGCCAGTCCGTGTGTAATAAATATCTACAAAATAACAGATGGAAGTGACATTATGTTGCCATGGCAGCACCGGTTTAATCTTCGGTATCCATGACATACATTTTTTCCAGTGAATTGATATATTTGTCAAATACAAAATAGCTCATACTTATATAAATAGAATAACACGTCTGATATTCAGGGTCATTTATCATTTTTTTATTAAAAGAGTGTATCTGCCACTGTGAATAGTGGCAAATCGCCCATTCGATGTCAGCTGTGATATTAAGACTATTTTGTTTAGATTCACGTGTGCCAGGCTCATGTAATTATCTATTTAACTGATGAGCAACTCGCACCGCCCCCCCCCCCCCATAGGGGGGACCACCATCGAAAATACAGAATCACGTATTTGCCATAACTTGCTCGATTTTGGTGTCTATACCCACGTTAGTTTAGGTATGAGGAATCCAATGGCGCATATAAAATGTGTATATGTTATATCTTGTAGATCATGTAGATACTTTGAAAACAACACAATTATTTTTCATGCGTTTTCTCATGTTTCTAGCATTGTTTTTATGGCGAATGCAGAAAAAATCTTTTTCAGATTATTCGGGGGGGGGGGGGGGGTTACAAGGTATCTATATATCGTGATGCTACTCTAGAACATTAATCGCTCTATTATATCTGCCACTCAATTGACGAATGACAGATAGTCCCATGTGATGTGAGCAAATCGTGTGTTCAAATGATTTTGCAATATATAAAGAATGGTTTTACTAACTACGCACGTAACTTAATACACAGAGCACTGTGCTGTCTGTTCCGACCAAACACAGACGGCACGCGTGTATCAAAATGCGGACAGCTCTCCCAGCAAACACGAAGACTCGACCCAATGTTGTTTCAATGTTGGTCCAGCGCCGTTGGCGGTGGGCCGATATTGAAACAGCATTGGGTCAAGTGCTCGCGTTTGCTGGGCTCCACACAGGTGTCTGTCTACACCCACCCTTCCGCCACCATAATATTCTCGCCAGCCGATCAGGGTACTTTTAGCAAGACAGCCGGCCAATCACAAGCTTACTACAATACTTGAAATTGAGAGCGGGGGACATATGACGTCAACCATCTGCACATTTTAACATGCGAAGGAGCAGTGTCTAGGGTGAGCAGTGTAGTAACTTAAATAACAAATTATATCTTCAAAACATCCTAATATGGACTAATTTATGGACATTTCAAGATGAAAAAAGGTAACAATCTCAGCTTTGTACAATCAGACGTCACAGGGACAAGTAGCGTGTATGTTCGTAAAATTTGAATGTTTTGAAAAAATGGGGTTCGATGGAAGAAATTACCAGATTAGTGATCAGGTGATGAATCTCCGATTTCACAATATCAAAACAATGTAATATTTTTCAAATCTAGAAATATATTTTGCGGCAACGTCTTAGCTAGGGGGACATCCACCCGTCCTTTTGGACGGGCAGTTTCTAAAAGGATGGGACGGGCCGAATTCTAGTTCCCATGTAATGGACGGGCAAAAATTTGGCCAAAGAGTCCAGAAACGAAAAGAAACCTAAATGTGTTTTTCTTTAATTTCAGTCTGAGAGTGCCACAGAATGCACTCAGATAACATCAATTTTTCCAAAATTTTCTGCAAGGGGTGGAAAAACACGTTCGCCAGTGGCGATTAAAACTACCGGGGGCGATGTGAGCTGGTTGCCGAATCTCCCTGCTGGCGATCTGTAGATTGTAGGCCATATAACATCGACCGGCGATTAGTTTTAAATCACAGATCGCCTGCTGAATTGGCTATTAGGTAATTAGTCATTAATACCAGTCAGATTTCACTTTAATATCTTTCCAAGCCCCGAAAAAATCACACAAAGAGTATTGTATCAATCACTATTTAAAGGGACTGGCCCAGGCTAAAATAATCAAAAAATCGGTGATTTTATTTCGGGTTCTTAATATGACCATATGATGTAAGCATGTACATAGACTAGAACTGCAAATTTTTATAATTTTTGTGCTGCGCATTCACCAGTTAGGCTAGATATAGAGACGAAATTCCTGATTTGTAATTATTGACAACCATGTCAAAAATAAGAAATGCGGGAATTTCGTCTCTATATCTAGTCTAACTGGTAAGTGCGCAGCTCAAAAATTATAAAAATTTGCAGTTCTAGTCTATGTACATGCTTACATCATATGGTCATATTAAGAACCCGAAATAAAATCACCGATTTTTTTATGATTTTAGCCTGGGCCAGTCCCTTTAAGTATTAAAATAGACCTGGGCGGCGCATCTAGCATGTCTGGCGTCGATTAAACCTGTAGTGCTGACAATATGAATAAGGCCCACACGTTCAAACTGTGCATGAGCTGTGCATCGCTGCATCAGTTTCACCCAGTATTCAGTGTGGTTCGAAGAGAAAATTAGCGGGAACGATGGCCACCCCATAATCCAAAACATGCCAATAAAATGTCAATGAAGTATAGCAGAAAACGAGCTACAGTGCCTAAATGTAGTTGAAATGTTGCTGATTCTAATGAACTAAATATTGGGGCAAATGGATCACATTACTTGATTACCTGATTACTTGTACACAAAAACGGGCCCTGGATAATAAAAATTTGCAAGCGACCTTTTACACCTGCAGGACGCCTCAATGAAAACCACTCGAAAAGAGCAGGACATATAGTCCCGGCTTCGGGCTTTCTTCTGTCGCGATATTGCCATGATTGTGCAGAGAGCGAAGTAAAGCAATATTAACTCACGCACTCACGAGCAATCAAGACAAGCTCACAGATAATAATATACAGTGGTGAGCATGGTGAGTGGGGACTATACATTCTAAACAATAATGGAATACTAGCAAGATTAGTCAAGCTCAGAAATGGGCATTTTTTAATAAAATATTTTTGTAATATTCAGTAATTAGCCAGCAAACACGAGACGCTCAGCCAATATTGATTTAATGTTGGCCCATCGTCTCCGACTCTGGGCCAACATTAAATCAACATTGGCTTAGCGTCTCGTGTTTGCTGGGTACCAGCTTCAAATGACGAGGAAACACAAGCCCACATTACCCTGATTACCAGATTACAGCACCTAAAGAGTTAAATTGATCCAGACCCGACTAAACCTACCGCCATGGCGTCCTCTAGATCCATCTTATCTTCCTTACACCTGTCTGCCAGGTAAGACATGCCAAGAAACACATCCCCTATATTATACTCGTCCTTATGTTCAGGATAAGGCGCTTCACCAGGCTGCAACCCCTGGAAAATGTATATAAAAAAGTACATGTATCTATGATAATAGGCCTATATATACCGGTGTACTTAATACATTTTAAATACAGTTTTAAATTCCAGTCTGTACGAATATTCCGGTGTATCTATGAGGTGCGTTATCATGGTTCCGAGAATATTAACCATGTTAACATTTTAATTATCAGTGTGTATAATACAGCTAACAGCAAACCGAATTCACCAACCCCCCCCCCCCTACAAGATACATAATACATACATGATACACATTAATCGTGTGTGTTGGATTACTTTTTACCATGTGTACACATTAAAAGGGTAAACAGTATATAGTGATAACTGGGTACATCTAGACGACAACCTGGCTACAGTAGGTTAACCTTGGTACGTTATATTTACAGACTGCGTCATTGACCGCGGGCATAAGATTCCGCACAGCCAGCAAATCTTTTCGTTATATAGAGACACTTTAAGTATTGTCGTGTGAAATTTAATTTTCGCAGTGTATTCTTATCTATACCATTTTTTTGCGTATTTTTGCGAATTTAAAAATCTCGCGAAAATTATTATTATAATAACCCTACTAAAGAAAAAAAATCGCGAATATTAATCTTCGTGAAAATATCAGACATTCGCGTAAATTTAAACAAGCGAAAATTACCAGATCAACAGTATTATTACTATACGAAAAAATAAGCCTTAAAAAATAATAGAAGCATTCCCAGCCAGCACGAGACGTTGAGCCAATGTTGGGTGGTCCAACATCTGAGACGCTGACCCGGCGTTAAACCAAAAGTGGATGAAAGTTAGCAAGGTTATCAGTAAGATATATTTAATAGCATATATGTGGTATAATTATATGAAAAACATATATCGTGACGCATATAAAACGCTGAGTACAACTGTTTGCATACATCTATGCTGCTCTATAACATGTATAAAGCCAAAAAGCAGTAACCAACTTACGGCTTTCCACGGCAATATGGCATTCAAACAATACTAAATTGAACTCACGCTTCAGTATAATAATATCACCAATGTTGTAAATATACCTCAAAATTTAGGTCACCAAAATGTACATGGGATACAAGGTACTTGGGAGTCCAGATTCGTCAGTTTTCTAAGACTTGTGAATATATCGTAGCAATAGAAAAAAATCACATAGATTGAGAAAATTTCTGAATTTGTATCACGTATACATGGTATATTACAAACTAAAGTATATATTATAACCTGTTCTTTTGTCTTGAAATGTAAGCATGCTCAAGACAAAAGAACAGGTGATCAATTAAAAACATTACTATAAATATATACCACTGCATATATATCATGTATATACATGATATAGTAAATTAATCATGTTAATCTGTTAATTACATATAGCTCTCGACATTTCGTATATTGAAACCATGTTTTTCTTTGATTGAAGCAACATGATATTCAAACTGTGATTAGAAGTAGTGATCTACAAATATTTCGTATGAGTCCTGAACAAAAACGTTTACAATTTTATCACTTATTTTTTAAACAAATTAATTAGCTTATCACCATGTCTCGAATTACCACAATATACATGTACACGCTTCAACATTCCTGTTAGATCATCAGATTACGAACAGCTAATCAAAATAATATCTAATCCCAAGTAATCTACCAACAACCTCGAACCACCTGCGATTTCAGTTCCCAGAATACACGAGACGTTAAACCACTGCTGTTTTAATATTGATCCATCGCCTGGGACGTTGGGCCAATTGATATGAAATCAGTGATTCAGCGTCACGTGCTTGCTAGGTCTGCCGGTGTTGGTCCACCAGGTGGCGGCGCAATAATGAAAGAAGTTTCCTCCTGAAAAAAACCGAGACAGTTACATATTACAATGTGTGTTGACCTCAATTTTGTCAAATCTGAATAATTTTCACTCACTTGAAGTTGTGGATCGCGTCAGCGAGACACAAATTCAAGTGGGTAAAAATTCCAAATGAATAATTTGGTGGTTAAAAGGTCCGGTGTTGTAGTATTTTCGGTCTGCCCTTTCACTCGTCTGACATGAACCACGTTGACGTCATCAACCTCGTGTCCGCTTGTATTCAATACTTGGCAGCACACACGATACGTTACCACAATGCTGGATCAATGTTGGGCGAGCGTCGAAGACGGTGGTCTAACATCGATCTATAGTTAGTTTTTAACTTCTCGTCTTTCTGGGTTGGCAGTGTGTCAAGTGCACTGTAAAATGGTGCAATGCTATAATCAGATAATTTGAATATCCTAAATAAATAAATAGGTATTGCGCCATTATCAGATTATCATGATTATAGCCTTAATACCAAATACATGTTCACGACGTGTGATGTTGGGTCAGTCTGAGGTAGGCCTACGTACCAAGATTGGTGGACCAAGATCGTTATAGATAGATAGATAGATATTTATTGACGACGGTAAGTCTATAAAGACTTATGCGTCAATAAAATGAACATATATATGCACAAGACTATATACAACAGGATTAGTTCGGTAATATATGCATGCTAAGTTAACTTAAACATGTTAGCATATAGCTATCATGATTATTGCTCTTTATTTCATAACATAATTGTATGTGAGGCCATGAGCTCATAGGCATCATAGGGAGAAACATTGGCCTCGTGGTAAATGTAGCCCCTCCCTCTCAGAAATATATCCGTGGTATCAAATATGAATACTGATATCTGGATAATAAACCAACAATAAGCAGGTTTCCGGTCTAAAAAGAAGAAAATCTGCATGTACTTATCTCATGCTCATTTAACTTATTAAGTCAATATGACCACCAAGATTCCTTTTAACACATGATCAGTGTTCCCAATGTCAATGAGGATCTCACTCTAACAAGGCCCAAAAAAATATTGTTTGTATATCCGATCTCCGACTGACCCTATCAAAACATGTGCGACCCAAATTTATTTTATATATTTTTTATTTTTTTTAATAATAGCGGGGTAAATCTTAATAAAAGAGCATTTCTTGGTGAAGATGACATGAAACTTTTAAGAGTATTATTATGTACTAATAGATGGAAAAATATATTAAACCGAGTAGGCCCTTCTGCTCACAGGGGCCTTGGTAAAAATAAACTGAGGACGTACTGAAAATTCAAAGATGCTTTTGAGGTTAGACCTTATGTACATATTTTATTTATGTTAATGCCTACATATTATCGTAGTGCTCGTAATTTAATATATCTGAAGGGGAATGTTGAAAATTGTAAAATTTGTCTTATGGGTGACTTTAATTCCAGGACAGCTGAAATGTCTGATAATTTACTCACTGAAACACGTATGGACAGCTGTGATGATTTTGAAAATGAATTGTTGATTCATGCACACGCACTAAATGTATGTAACATAAGCCTAAGCAGGTCTAGTGGTGATGATATATGTAACAATTACGGTTATCGATTTGTTGACTTCTGTAAAAATATGGGGCTATACATCGCAAATGGACGGTGTGGAGAAGATTGTAATATTGGTAAAACTACATGTAAAGGGACTAGTTTGGTTGATTATATTGTTATATCACATGACTTATTTCCCATAGTGAAAATGTTTGTAGTTGAGGATTTTAACCCTATGCTATCAGATATTCATAATCCTGTTATATGTACTTTAGCTTACAACGTAAAATATAATAATGCAAATAGTGAAACCGAGGATGATTTAATAGATGATGCAGTATATAAAGTTGCACCGATTAAACCTACTTGGAAATCAGAAACAGAATGTATGTTTAAACATGAATTGTCACATAAACATCAAAATAAAATAAATGATATTGATTTACAGCTTAACAATATGCTACGAAGCGGTGTCGATGACCAGACTTCTATTAATGCAATAGCACAGAGTATTTGTAACATTTTAGTAGAGACAGCGGATACTTTGGAATTATTAAATAAAAGGGGAGCTACTAAACAGAAAAGAGCCCGAACACTTGATCATAAGCCATGGTATGACTCTGATTGTGAAAACATTTTACCAAAACTAGACGTATTTACAACAGTAAGAAAACTCAAGAAGCCAAAACAGACATGACAGCTAGTAGTAAATCATACAAAGCATCATTGAATAAAGCCTTTAATAAATATCAAAAAGACATGCAAAACAAAATACGAAATCAGAAATCGACTGATCCAAAAGTGTATTGGCTGATTATAAATAAATCAGCTGACGATCACACTAGACAAGAGGTAAAAAAAATATCAATGCAGATATTTGTTGAACATTTTAAAAAACTTAACACTAATGACAGTAAAAGAGACGAAGGAGATGTAACTGATAACACAAATATTGACAATTTAAATGTAGAATTAAACAAACCTTTTGAACCAGATGAAGTTAAAAAATCTATTAAAAAATTGAAAAAAAATAAAGCTTGTGGCAATGATCAAGTATTAAACGAATTTTTAAAATCGTCATGTGATTCTATGATTAATGTGTTTACAAAACTTTTAATTTGGTATTACAAACGGGAATAGTCCCAGAATAGTGGTGTATCAGTAATATTATACCTTTGTACAAGAACAAAGGCGACATATGTAACCCTGATAATTACAGGGGTATTTCAATTGTTAGTTGTTTCGGAAAATTATTTACGTCAGTCCTAAACCAAAGGTTAGGCATATTTATTGATGGCTATGGCCTAATTGGTTCCGAGCAAGGTGGTTTCAGAAAAGGACATTCTACCATTGATCACGTTTTTGTCCTCAAAACACTTATTGATTTATATCTCAATAAACGGAAACGTATATATTGTTGTTTTATAGATTACAAAAAAACTTTCGACAATGTTTCCCGAGTCAGTTTATGGACAAAAATGCTATCTTTAAATATAAATGGCCAAATACTAAACGTAACAAAAAACCTGTACTCAAATGCTAAATGCTATATAAAAATGAATGGTAAATTATCAAATGTATTTAAGTCAGAGATAGGGGTCAGACAAGGTGATAATTTATCGCCTTTGTTATTTTCGATTTATTTATCAGATCTGGAAAGTTTCCTTAGTTCAAAATACGGTGGTTTAGCATATATTTCCGAACTGACAGAAAATGATGATGATCTTTACGAATATATTAAAATGTACATTATTTTATATGCAGACGACACAGTTATTCTCGCAGAGTCACCAACAGAGCTTCAAATGTCATTAGATGCTATGCAGTCGTACTGTAATATATGGAAGTTAAATATTAATACCAGCAAAACAAAAATAGTAATATTTTCAAGAGGAAAAGTTCGAAAATATCCCAAGTTTAACTTCCGAAATTCAAGTATTGATGTCATAGACAATTTCACCTACCTTGGTATTGTATTTAATTATAATGGAAAATTTGGCAAAGCTAAAAAAAATGTTTTTAATAAAGCCAGTAGAGATATGTTTTCACTTTTAAAAAAATCTAGAGTGTTGAATTTACCTATTGATTTACAGCTAGACCTTTTTGACAAGCTTGTCACACCAATACTTTTATATGGAAGTGAGATTTGGGCATATGAAAATAACGATATCATTGAAAAGCTCCATTTGAGATATTGTAAATATATATTAGGTGTTAATAAAAGCACCACATCTTCGATGGTATACGGCGAATTGGGCCATTATCCATTGAATATTGAATACACATCAAGATGTATTTTATTTTGGGCACGTATTATTTCAGGCCCAGTTTCAAAACTGTCAGTAAAAATGTATAATTTATTGTATAAAATGTATAATCTAGGTATTTATAATTCACCCTGGCTATCTTTTGTCAAATCTACTTTATTGTCTGCTGGGTTTGGATATGTTTGGCGAGATCAAAAGATACCCCGTACACTTGAATATTTTAAAAAAGTTTTTAAAACTAGACTTAAGGATGAATACCTTCAGACTTGGACAGATGATGTAGCATCAAATGCAAAATGTATAAATTACCGTATGTATAAGTCGGATATATCGTTAGAATTCTACATTACTTTTCTACCTATGAAATTAAGAACCGTTTTTAGTCGTTTTAGGTGCAGAAATCACAAATTACCTGTAGAAACTGGCATTTATAAAAACATCCCAAGATCTGAAAGAGTATGCGTTGAATGTACTCAGTCAGAAATTGGTGATGAATTTCATTATATATTTAAATGTCCATTTTTTGCTGATCAGAGACGCACATACCTACCGAAGTATTGTCATATACACCCTTCGGCACCCAAATTCAAACGCATAATGAATGATAAAACAAAATTACGTAGTTTGGCGAATTTCATTAAGATTATTCTAGAAAGTGAAAAAACTGTAATTGATTGTATGATAATGTATACATTATTATGTGTTATGTTGTATGTTTTGCTTATTACATTCACTGTTATTTTCTTGTATTCCTCCATATGAGGCTTAAAGAATAAACACTTGAACTTGAACTTGAACTTCAGCTCGTTTTCGAGCGGGTGTAGCCCCCATGAGGATAGACACTGGTCGTTTCGAACATGGATATATTCGAAGACCAACGTATATTCCTATTTTGCCACACAGAGGTGGAGTCAGAAAAACATGTAATTTTAAGTTACCATGTACAGATGTATACATGGTATATGAAGACCTGAGATGAAAGCTATAATTTATAAAAGCCTTTTCCATTAACATGATTAACAGCGATTTTTATGAAATGTCTTGAGATGCCAAATTGTGCTTTATTATGGGTAATAAACATGATAAAGATAAAGTAAAATTCACCGTCACGACCCTAAATTCTAAATTTTAAACCTCAGACGAAAAAATATTTTTAAATGAGAACACCCAGCGAGCACAAGGCATTAGTGTGGCATTTGTGCAGTGTTGGGCCAACGTCGAAGACTTTGAGCCGACGTTTACTTGCAGGGCCTACAGATGCTGTACGGATGTTTTGTGCTTGCTGGGAAGACTCTGATTATTTTTCTACTGGTACCAATAATGTTTACCAAAATAATTACTGTTTTTTTAATAAATTAATGTGTTTTACTATAATCATAATAAGGTATTGTATTCACCATGCTCACCGAATAACGCACAATTATCATGATTATCATGATTAGATGCTCTTATTTGTTTTAACTAATTTATTTGTGTAAAGTATGTAGCCTGATAACTTGTATAATTTTATGTGTTTTAAATAAATAATTTGTGTAAATTATGTAAAAAATATTTTAAGTGTTTATCATGTTTATATGCAATGATGTGATATTTTACCATTTTAGAAAAAAGAGGAGTGTTTGTAACATGTCTCTCATAACTCAATTTGACTGGCCAATGTTTTATCTGAGATATTAATGTATTGTTTTATGTATATTGAGACAAAAATAAAATACTACTTACTAGGCCTAGGCCTACTAGTATGTAGTAGGCCTAGTAGTTTACTACTACTACGACTGTTAGTCTTAGGCCTCCAGGTCTAGGGATTAAGATAACATTACCGGTTACGTACCTCGTGAAAAGGAAACGACAGTATATCGGTAGGTTTATCTTGTTTTCTGAACTGTTTATTCAGGCATTGTATGGTGTTGTTGTCGACACAAACGACACCGACATCCAAGTGGTCAATACCGAAAATCTCACGGAGCAGCAATATGTCCTTTTTCGTTCGCGTCATGCACAGTTTAACTGCGCTTTGGGTATTCTTCAACAGCAGCGTCATCCTTCTTGTTCGGTCGAGGAATAAATAATCTACTTCTAACTGTGTTACTGTTCTGAGTATTTCAGTCCACTCCAGCGATGTTGTGCTGTAAACTGTCAGTGTCAGTGACACTCGGACAGTGTCTTGATTTGACTCTTGACTGAGTTGACAGTCTTGTCCGACTTGTAACGTTGTGTCCACTCTTTCTTTGTCTTAAATCAACCAGAAAGATCTGGTCAGCTAACCATGATTATGAAATATGCATCCTGTTCCAACGAAATCGGTGACTGTATTCTATACACTATACCATACTGTATAGAGCCTACAGGTAGCATACAGTATAGTGAACTGCGTCAATCATGCCAGTGAGTGAGTGCAAGTAGAGTGAACAGGTTGTTGACATAAAAGGGGGATTCCCTAGCTGTCAGAGAAGGGGATTCCCAAGATGTGGTACCAATATATTCACCAGGTGGCAGACTCAAATGCCTCCCAATTTTGTTTCACTCACTAGGTGACGATACCAGTCGCGAAAGAGTTAAGATCTTAATATTTCAGGTAATCGTAGTATTTACGATTATCTCAAATATTAAGATCTTAAGTTTAAGATTAGGTGTAAGTGCTATTCTCAAAATATTTAGAATGCGACTGAGCGTAACTTTCCTCTTAAAGTTACGACAGCTTCCGACCTGTCGTAACTTCTACTGATAAGTCAGAGGTACAAGGTTCGAGTCCCGTCAGGGCTCAATTCTTTCCTCTTTTTTCCTATTTTTTTTTATTTTTTAGACAACGGCAATTAGACTAGCCTAAACTATGTCCAATAAAGGAAAAAGTAATTAATTTATTGGGCGACATCATGCGAAATGGTCTCAACACCCCAAATGCCAGTCCTATCGCAATACATGTATAGGCCTAATGCCAACATTCTCAGGGCCGATTTGACCACTTTTGTCCCTAGCCACACTCCAATGTGATAGGCCTACACCATAATGAGACACATGCTGTCCTTTTTGAAAAACAGCTCCGAAAATAGTATGCTCACCAATTAAATTTTGACCTAGTCCCCCTTGGGCCTATGTGGACAAAGGTCCAACTTGTCCACATCTCCCTAAATAGGCCTATACTTGCGCCTATTCCCAGAAAAGACACAAATCCTTCTCACCCCATGTATCCTACATCCAAAAATCTCACATAACAGGTATAGGCCCCACCTCATATCACAGACAGCGAAAACAGTGTGTGCTTACAATTTATCCACATAATTAAAACATTCCTGTATTTTTCTTAATTCACCAGAAGCGGAAACAACCATTTAAAGCAGTAATTTGGGTAGGAATTCTCTAGTCAGTAGCCACCCCCCTTGGATTTCGGCTCATTTAGGGTGGTGAGACCATATGACAAGGCACATTAGGCCCTAATTATTTATAGTACACGTTCCCGTCACACGGAAATTTAGCCGATTTTTAGTAAAACACAGGGATTTAAGATCATAGCTAAGGTTAAGTGTCGTTCCAGAATAGCATGTTAAGATCTTACTTAGCTACGACAATCTTAACTTGATTTAAGATAAGATCTTCTCTCAACTATTATTGTACAAGAATACGGCCCAACACTATGAAGAAGCCACTGATCTCAACAAACAGATTTCCCCGGCAAATTACAAGATGCACACAATATATTATAGGCCTAATATAGGCCTAGCCTAATAGGCCTAGGGTTCGTAGTAATTATATTGTTATTTCAGAAACTTCGGACATTCCGCGTCGCCTGCGTAACTCTATAAATTAGGCCTACATCATTCTATTTAATTTGACATCGTTTTTGAGAAGATTTAAACGTTTAAAGAGCTAAAAATCTGCTGAATGTAGACCATAATATAATCTAATTGTTATTTATTTCAACTGAGTAATAATTATTTCTTCATACTGGTGACCCCAAATTAAAATACTACGATTAAATTTAATATGCTGAAGGTGTCATACTTTTCACAATTTCAAATATCTCTAGTTCACAGTGCATTAACAACTAACACACATGTTTTTAAATTGAAATTTCCATCATTGTATCAGCAGTTTTCTTGAAAATGAGAGAAAACGGCATAAAAAAAAGACAAAAAATATGAACGTTTGTAAAAAATAAATCTGTTGTGACTGAATAAGGACCTGGTGTAGCGCCACACATCTGTGCCCAGAAAAGCATCAGGCCAATTACAGAGACAAAAGGCAAACATGCATAGAGTGGTCTATAGCTCTAATGGTAGGCTTACTTCTCCATAATATACAGAACAATAAATTTGATTGTGTTTCCCTTGGAGGAATTGGACGCTAATTACACCCGTGATAATGCATGTATTTCCCATAGCTCACAGTAGACCTAATTATTTGCTTGGACTATAGGCCTACTTATTTCTCATATATTGCAGTTGAATCTATGCAGAATTAAGTTGTGTGCGTGGCTCAAACCCTGATGGGAATTGGCATGCATCTCTTCATATCTCAGATGTTGACTTTCAGAGTATTTGTTCGACAGCCCAATAACTTTTCATCGGAGTGAAGGCTGACATGCATCAATACTTCGTGAACCATTCTAATGCGGAACTCAACATGATTATCCCAGAGATGCCAAGTTGAATGAATTGAAAAGAGGGCGATTTATGTTTCAAGCCCAGAACCTAGGCTCGTCGCCAGCAAGCTCCCCGCTCGGAGGGTCTGGACAGACTGGGAACATACCCCCCCCCCCTGAAATAGTAGGCCTGCATTTGCAGAGCGCTGTTTCATTGTAATAATATGTTTAAAACTATTTGTCCACATACATGCTGAACAGGATGGTGAGATGAATCAGATGACACTGCCCTACAGGCACAGTGTTCGGAATTTGAGCCCTGGCAATCTGAAGCGACCACGCCAGGTCTCGGTCACGGAGCCCCCTTGAACACCAAAGTGTATCTTGTCATCTGTTACACCACAATAACCAAACATGTATTTATGTTTTTTTTCATGGTTATACAGAACACCTTGTCATTGATGAATTAAATTCATACTTTAAACAAGCATTTAGACCCAGAGGATAGGCAATAGGTATTTAAATTTGCATTAACTTAATTGGTTTCCCCCGATTAGGCTCATCATCAAACAATGCATATCAATAAACGGGCTAGAAAAAACGATTTGAGGGACGTGATACTTGTCAGCTGGGATCGAATATATTGTAATAGACAGGTTGTCTAGTAAGTGAACAGAGTCAGCAAGATTTACTAATTTCAAAGTCAGCTCTGATGGTTATGGCCCGTGGACTATTTGAGAAAGCTCCATGTTGCGTAGGCCTACACTGGGTAGTTATCATCAACACGAATTCATGCGTCTATCAACAGAACAGTAGATTTTTTTAGCTAAGGCCTTTGCACACTTTGTAGTGCCACAATCGGCGGACAACGTCTACACGAAAAATGTAATATTCCAACAGCTACAACTACTGAACAATCAGGGATGACAGACGGGGATGACACATAAGTAACTTAGGCCTATAAAATAAAAAAAACACTGATTCTACGTCATTCAGTCTGCTGTCTGTTAAACCAAGGCAAGGAGGTCTTTATAACCTCCTTCGTTAAACTGATTCAGGTAGGCTACACAAATCGTTTAACTGGTTTGAAGCTGATATTTGTGGAGCTTGAGTATGTACTAGTTGCTGATCAATTGCATTCAGATTGAACTTTCTGAATGACTCCTTTAGGACAGATGGAGGGGGTCCTGGTGCAGTGGTTAAGCTGCCTGCTTGGAAAATCGGATATCGCAGGTTCGAAGCCAATTCTGGCCTTCACATTTCAAAGAAACAAAATATTTCTTACACGCGCACTTGTGAAGATTTAATATTGTGAGGAGCCTCCGTGATCGACAGGTAGCGTGCTCGGCCTCAGACCTTTCGAATCCTGTGTCTTGGGGGGCAGTGTCATCTCATTCATCCTCAGGAGGCTCTCCTGACTAAGTTTAGCTTATATGTGCATAAAGGTGGGCTAAAACACCCCGAAACATAGCGGGAATTCTAGTTCTGCTGACCCACTTGTCTCCCTTTAGCATCCTAATTTGGCGTATATTCTTTGAAATTGCGACTTTCATCTTCCCATAAATTCCGACGTCACACGGGTGAAGATGAATACTATCTATATCTATAGAAGTAATTATTGTGTAGGCCTACCAGATTTATTTGGCTAGGCCTATAAGGGTGTGACTGAATTGGGACACCCTATGACTGAATCAGGCCTCTGTGACCGATTGAGGGACCTTTGAGTATTTATAGTGACTAAATTCGGTCAAAACAAACTTTTATCGAGTCCCAATTCAGTCATTTTTTTGGGGGGAGCGTTGTAAAAGGATAAAATGAGTTCTCCCGGTTTTAGGGCGCTGAGGTAGGCCTTCTGGCGATCTATTGGCGTTCATATCGAGGTGTAATATCGATCACAAAGTATTTTTCTAAGGCGTGCAAGGGTGCGATATTTTTATGTAGTACATATGCTAGGTATACGATTTGGTACGCCCCATTTTCAAATGGCTATTTCTATTAAATAAAATGTAAATAAAAAGCTTTAAATTCCGGCATTATGCTGTAATATGGTCTTTGTTTTCGTTTCGTTGTTTTTCTGTCTGCTAAAGGCGCCAAGCACGTGGTAAGCCTGGGATCCCAAAGTTACTATGACCGAATTAGGGCTATGACCGAAATAGGGCACACCACGTTACGTATTTAATTCTATTAGGCCCTATGTGGATAATGCCAATTAGGCCTACTACCTTTGTTATTTTATGCGATACCTTTTCTATGTATGATCACTCAGAGGGGAGGGGGGGGGGGGGGGAGTCAGAGGACCCCCCCCCCTTCAGCTGCATGTGGGAGTGATTATGCTTGAAATGGTGCTTCATCATGACAGAAGAGTGTTACACAAACCATCTTGGGTCAAGCCAAGTTGGGAACAGATACACTTGAATGCCTATTCAAGAAAGCATTTGGTGAAATATATCTGGCTAGATATTTGCAGTACTGCCAGCGATGGTTGATGGAAATTACCAAAGAATAGTCTACTGTGTATGGCAACATGTGTGATCCGCTTGTGTTAGCTCGTATTTGTAGACTGCTATAATAGTCAGGCAGAATATTGGCATTTTGGGACTGAACCTTGCAATGTCGAATTACAATAGTTTTTTTGTATTTCTAAGTCGGCAATATCCATCTCTTTAAGAATCAGCTGGCGTTCCATGCCTAAACCTTGTGGGTTTTTCAAAATTCAAGATGGCCGCCAAGATGGCCGCCATATCACAAAAATTGCCGTAACTGTGTTAATAATCGACTTAGAGTCACGAATTTGGTGTCTATTGGTAGGTTTTGGGTGGCATTTATGTGCTTTATTTTATGGTTAGATGTAGTATACAATCACAAAAATACAAGACAACAAAAATCCAAGCGCTCCCGTCCCAAATTAGATTTGATTGAAGCGATTTTGTGTAGTGTTATTAACGTAGTCCTAGACTGGGTCAGAAATCAAGACGCAAGACAACTAGGTGTAGGAGGATATTATTTTAAGAGTAAAATCTATACAGTCAGACAATACAGCTATATAGTCAGTCAGAGACTGCAAACCTCCCATCAAAATAAATAATCTTAATCCGGATCCCGATCGTAATCCAGATCATAACCACAATTTAATGGATTGGTCCTTGGCCAGAGACACACTTCTGATAAAATAATCATGAAAATCTGGGAGATCTGGGTGAGATCCAGATCATAGTCCGGATCTGGATCATAATCCGGGTCATCCCCAAAATCTAACAGTTTTTTCCTTAGCACGAGACAGACCTCTGGTAAAACTTGCATGCAAATACGTTTGTTAATTTTAAAGGAATCAGACGGACAGGCAGACAGACAACAAACCAACTCGACCAAAAACATAACCTTCCTGGTGGAAGCAATAAGTCAGTCTAGAATCACTACTACCTGTTTTAGACTAATGGTCTAAGTAACTACCACGATTGGCCAGTATTATCCATATTAGTATCAATATTGGCCGAAAGTCGTCCATTTTGAATTTGATCAGGTTTAATTTTTTCATGGCATATCCCTTCCTGAAACATCAGATTGTGCTTCACAGTAGGCCTAGTGGTCTGGCTATCTAGCATCTTTAAATTTCTCATGGTGCATTCTCCCCTGAAACTTCATATGTTATTTTATTGTACTGGCCTGGCCATATAGCACGGTTTACAAAGTACCGGACACATGAAAGTGAATAATGGCAGAGAGGCGACCATTTAGAATTTGATAAAGTCGATTTTTTTCAGGTTGCATTCTCCTCTGGAACCTCACATTTTATTTTATTGAAATGGTCTAGCTATTTTGACTTTGATCAAGTCGATTTTTTCAGGGTGTATCCTCCCCTGAAACCTCAGAATTTGTTTAATAGTTATGGTCTGGCCATCGAGCACGGTTTACAAAATATAGGGCATATGGAAGTAAATAATGGCCGATAGGCAGCCATATTGAATTTGAGCAAGTCGATTTTTTCAGGGTGCATCCTTCCCTGAAACCTCAGATTTTGTTTCATAGTGATGGTCTAGGCATCAAACACGGTTTCCAAAATATAGGGCATATAAAAGTAAATAATGGCAATTTTGAATTTGATCAAGTCGATTTTTTTCTGGTTGCATCGTCCCCTGAAACCTCACATTTTGTTTTATAGGCATATTAATGACCGATAGTCGGCCGCTATGAATTTGATTAATTAAGTTTGAATTTTTCAGGATGTTTCCTCCCCTGGAGCCTCACATTTTCTTTTATAGTAATGGTCAAGCTATCTAGCACGGGTTACCCATATCAGGTCTATTGAGGTAAATAGTGGCCGATTGTCGGCCATTTTGAATTTGATCGAGTTAAGAAAATTCAGGGTGCATCCTCTCCTGAAACCTCACATTTTTTATAGTAATGGTGTAGCTATCTCATGTATCTTGAGCGCCTGAAAAGGCACAACTAGGTACCTTAGAGATCATATAATTGCAATATGACAAACCTTGCATACACGCACAATAATTGTGCCTTCAAGATCTGTACCCCTGTTCTACCTGCCTGTGTCACAATGGTGGCTTGCTAGACCACAATGATGCATGTCTCCTCATGTGTTGTTGCAGATCAACTCATCAAAACATGGAGACCCAGAGGTCCACTAAGTGTAGCCTACTTATAAAGCTAATATAGCATTCCAGGACGTTTATTCCTTCACAGAAGTGTAATGATCATGCGTACATTTTAATGATTTCTCCAAGGATGGGTAGGCCTATTAGAAACTACATATTTAAACCTATTTGGATTATTATTTAATATTATGCTCACGTCTATTTGTACAGCTGCATATCGGCTGTAAACTGAAATGTTATCTGATCATATGATCTGACCAGCATTGAAAGATATGGTCAAAGCCTTAGACATAGCCATCAGCATGGTAGGCATACTAGAACACTTGGTTTGCGGTTTATGAGTGGCAGGTACCGCCTTTTAGTTCCTGGTTCACGAGATACACCTGCTCCGCGTACTTTTGTTGTCATATAACCATTATATTCAGGTCAAGATGGTGTGGTGATAAGTTTCTTTAAAAATTCGAAGTCACTTTCTTACAGAGGAGGTCTATATAGTCTGCATCTGACGAGGAGCATATGCTGGTGGCGTAGGCGGGTGTCTTGACCCTTCATGTTGTTCAAGTTGCTTTCACGAGGGATTGGATGGGGCATGGCATTTCTGACCCTGTTATTTTTCTTCTCCGCCTCCGCTAGCTTTAACATGAAACCTGGGAGTCACGTGTGAACAGAAGCATTGAAGCAATACCAGACGAATGCAATGCAATTACGTCATCGCGAAATAACTTTTTAAAATAATGTTCGTCCAGAGAAAGATAATCCACCTTAAGAGTCTCCATAGATAGCATCAATGTCTACCTAGTTCAAAAATCTACTGCGACCATTCATGCCTCAAGGAAAGCCTGAACATTATATTTGGCCATTTCCATTCTAAGTGTGAACTTGCTGCAGCAAGATCGATGGTATCTGGCATCCGCTGCGTCTCGCCACAATCAACCCATCCTTGCGTTAATGACACTTCTATTCCAGTAGTTACTTATATATTTTGAATGGCTCGTATCGTTGCCTTGGAACATTTAGATCGTAGTCATTTGGTAGAATACATGCAGTAACATTAGTACAAAAGAAACAGTGTTTTCTGAAGTCCAAATTTCCCCTCTTAGCTTTTAGGTGTAGTATAAGCTAACTCTTTATTGCCACGTTTGACAGATAGCAAGTTTTTTTTTAGAATTCACATAGTTTGATGCACAATTTTTTATCCGAATTGATCATAAAGTATGTCACCACTTGTCTCACTGATGGAACGAATAAATTTCAAACCTTACGTAGTTACCTAAAGGTTTGTCCTCGTCAGAAAAGTAGGAACTATGTCTTTAAGGAAGCATTCCTCACCACATTCTTCAGGGATTATTCAGTCAAAACAAATAAAAGAGAGCATATTATTATTCAGAACTGTGATTATATTATCAGACGTAAACGCAAACATCGCTAAAAATAGTGATTGTGACATTTCAGATGTTATAGCGTTATTCGGATGTTTTATCACCAATTTGGCGGCCATTTTGAATTTTTTACACCAGATATGACTTTGATCTCTAGGATAACATCAAAATCGGGTTCCCCGACCCCAAAAACCTGGACCTAGACAGCAAAATCGTGTCTCTAAGTCAATTTGTTAAGAAGTTAGAGCTTGTATTATGTTTAAATAACCATTTTGGCGGCCATCTTGGATTTTGAAAAACCCACAAAGGTTAGACATGGAACGCCAGCTGATTCTTGATCTATGGCTCATATTCAACTGAAAAATGTAAAAAAATGATTGTAATTCGATATTGCAAGGTCTTCTTATGGTTCTGCCTGACTATAACGGATTAGTAGACTGCTATACCGAAATACGAAACCGTTATAACGAAATACGATACCGTTTTAACGGATTAGTAGACCGTTATAACAGATTAGTAGACTGTTATAACGGATTAGTAGGTATAACGGATTAGTAGGCCGTTATAACGGATTAGTAGGCCGTTGTAACGGGACAGTAGACAGTCATAACGGATTAGTAGACAGTTATAACGAAATACTAAACCGTTATAACGAGATACTAGAACAGTATGGCGAAATAGTAGGCCGTTATAACGGAAGACTTAACTGTCATTACGAAATACAACACCGCTATAACGAGATAGTAGACAGTTATGACGAAATACTAGACCGTTATAACGGATAGTAGACCGTTATAACGGAAGACTTGGCCGTTATAACGAAATAGTAGACCTCTATAACAGATTAGTAGACCGTTATAACGGACTAGTAGACCGTTATAACGGATGCGTACACCGTTATAATGGATTAGTAGACCGATATAACGTGATACTAGACCGTCATAACGAAATACTAACCCGTTATAACGGGATAGTAGACCGTTATAACGAAATACTATACCGCTATAATGGAATAGTAGACTGTTATAACGGAAGACTAGATCATCATAACGAAATACTAGGCCGCCATAACGGGATAGTAGACCGTTATAACGAAATACTAGACCGTTATAACGGAATAGTATACCGCTATAACGAAATACTAGACCGTTATAACGGAATAGTAGATCGTTATAACGGATTAGGAAGCCTTTATAACGGATTTGTAGGCCGTTATAGCGTGATCCAGGCCTTCAAAACAAAATAATATACCGTTACAACGGGATAGTAGACAGTTATAACGGATTAGTAGACCGTTATAACAAAATAGTAGACCGTTATAACGAGATACTAGACCGTTATATCGGAATAGTAGACCTCTTTAATGGATTAGTAAACCTTTATAACGGATTAGTATACAGTTATAACGAATTAGTAGACCGTTATAACGTGATACTAGACCGTCATAACGAGCTATTAGACCGTTATAACGAGATAGTAGACCGTTATAACGAAATATTATATCGTTATAATGAAATAGTACACCGTTATAACGAAAGACTAGACCGTTATAACGGAATAGTAGACAGTTATTATGAAATACTAGACCGCTATAACGGAATAGTAGACCGTTATAACGGATTAGTAGATGTTATAAGTGATTGACAAACAAATCTCATTGTCATAAAAAAAATCTTATTGTCATAAAAATATTTTGTTTTAGCTGATATAGTTCTTTTCCTTTGAATTACCCACGCCTGTATTGATATCTGGGCGTATGTAGAACTCTCATTCTTGAAAATAATAATTAAAAAAAAAAATGGAAGCCAAAAAATCGCCGAAATTATTATGCTTTTGCTAATTCTTCTTATTGAAAATCCCTCTCTCAGAGCATTGCACGCCGTGATAATTACTTAATGGCACATCATTACGCATATCAGACAATCAACAGTAATAATATACTACATAAGGGAGGCACCTTCAATTACAAGGGAGGGGGGAGTATTTTTTAAATATATATTTCCAAACTAAATGTTTGTGAAATAAATAATTGGCTGATGTTGTAAATTTGAAATAAATAATTATTTCAGCTTATGAGCAACATCATTTAATAATCCTAAAAAAATCGAGCCGCATTTATCTGGCATCATTAAATGACCTTTAAATTTGTGAAGCCTCGCTTTGCTTGGATCGTTTGCCTCCAGATAAAGGCTAGGCACAGTTTGGGATCCAAATTTGAAAAATATACAAGGAAGTGAAGTAAATATATCTCCACACATAAAACTGAAATAAATATATTGCTCGAATGTGAAAAATATACCCCCCCCCTCTCACACATAGGCGAATATGCTAGCGAATGTTATGAATGAAAATATTTGAAATTCGCTCAAAATTCGCAACACTCGCCGAGTATTTGTAAGCGTTGGTAACAAATTCGCAAAATAGATACATATTGGTTTAAATGTGTGGTATAGCCCTAGTCACGATACCACGAAAACATACTAGTATTGGACTATAACACTGGGAATGACATCATATCGCTGTATATTTTAAAATTCTGATTAACGTTGCCTCTCACTCTTGTATAAACCAATCGATGTACAAGACGGCTACAGTTGACATACAAAGATGGCGCCCTTCGGCTTCCTGAGATTGGGCTTCCAAGGTCAAGTTAATATCATTTCAAGGGTGTGTCTTTTCATATCGATGTCAATAACACCTAGAGGTCACTAGGGGTCAAATCTAGCTTACCTCACAATTTAAAATAAAGATCAGGATATGTGCTAATATGTTAGAAGTTTCATGCTTTAATTATGAAATATACAATTGTTTCATTATGGGAGCTTAAACACTACACTATTTATTTTCCCGAACTTTCTGAAAAAAATGATGCAGGCTAGAAATTAATTCTGGTATCCGGTATAAAAGTGAAAATACTTTTTTTTTTAATGATTTTTGACAGTTTGACCTTGAAATGACCTTGATATGACCTTAACGTTTGTTTTCGACGGTACCCCAGTAAAGCATAATCCCAACCCATGTCAGACTTTATAGCCCATTTATGTATCAGTAGTTTGCCATGGGAACCCAAACTGATATTTAACAGCTGCTGCACACTGTAATTTTGCTCGTCCGATTAAACATTGAGGAAGGGGTGTAGTCAGGGGAATACTAGGGGTGTATTTCCCCTCCCAAGTTAGATACTGCCCTCAATCTCCTAAAATGTACATGGAAAAGATATCTGACTAATAATGTGTCAAAACCAATCCTTTGTAATAGATGACTGCACCACTAGTATTGTTTCAATTGATTAAAAGTGGATATTTTTGCTATTTGTTGCCATTTTGACCTCCAAATGACCCTAAAGTAACCTTGACATGACCTTGGTGTTATGTTTATGATTATCATCAGTCTCTTAGAGTATTTGGCACATTTCTGGAATACAAAAAACATCTTATAGATAGTGTAATACACAATTCTCACCACTTTTTGGCTTCGCAATTGGATATTTTGACCTTTCGAGGTCAATGACCTCTAGAGGTCACCAGGGGTCAAATCTAACTTACCTCCACATCTTAAAATAAACCCCAGGATATGTACTAATAATGGTGGAAGTTTCATGCTTTATTCATAAAATGCACAATGGTTTCATTATGGGAGCTTAACCACTACACTATATGTGCTTCTCCAAGGATAGATTAAAGATCCATACAGCTTCAAAACGGGCATGCGTGGGACCGTCACGTGTAGGCCTACAGTAGCATATATAGAGTACATGACTGTAGGCATACAGTAACCTACTGTACAGGGTGACGGCATTAATATCATGAACTAAACTGATTACAAGATACCACTTAAACGATACATTGACCCAGTGCTGTTTTAATGTTGGACCAACGTCTGCGACGCTGGTCCAACATTGAACCAACATTGGACAAATGTACTATGTTTGAGAGAAAGTCCACCCACGTCAATATAGGCTTGGGGTCAACCAGTTTCGAAATCCCCCCAGTAATACAGTCAGTTTGTTTGCAACCCAGCGACCAAGTAGGGACCAAGGATAAGGGCTTTGAATTACTAACTCATAGATGTCGCTCAAGTATATATGAAGTTGCTGTGATTTGAGAGCTTGCTCTTAATGAGGCTTTGGATATGAAACGCATATTTAGCATTATCATGGAGTAGGGCCTGGGCCTACCCATGGACACTATTGCATTCTGGGGGACCCTTGTCCCGCGAATTTTGACAGTTGACCATACCTTTAAATGCTTTTCGTCCTGCACATTGGCAAATTTATCCATCTATTAAAGTGTGTTGTTGCTCGGAGATAAAGCAAAAACTAATACATATTTTCAAAAAATACAAAATTTCTTTCTTAGTTGTTCTCGAACTGAAGTTATTGCCCAATACGTGCTTTCTTATATTTCGATAGCGGCCTTTTTGACGATGGGCGCAAACAGGTAGTCCATCCCAACTTGGCATACACCTTTAATGATGGGGGAGGTCTAAGAAGCCAAAAAATTACTTCCACGTATTCTGGTAGCACATAGAATCAATTTTGGTTTTGAAGGATGAGCTTTAGGCTTATGTAAACAACGTAAGTAGGATTGTCAGAGCAGTTATAGCAGGTCAGGTATTGCAAAATGTGATAAAGAAATAATACAAAATCACTGTTACATCTGTCGTTCGCGAATAATAGGGCAATATCATCATACCCAATCAGTTGCATTATATTGGTAGAGCTATTTTGTGGTAATTTAATCTCTCATATAACATTAGGATTTTTTTTCCTGTAATGAGATGCAATTGTATGGTTATAGTAGACTTGGTGATGATTCAGAATGTTTGATATTTCAAAATATCAGATTTGTTGCAGAAAAAATAATGCATATGTAAAAAATTCCAATTGATAGCATTTCCCAAATACCATATTATTTTCATTACACTTGACAAATGACCACCACGGCCCCATCTCTTGATCCACTGATACCCCCTCCCTCCAGCCAAACTTTTTGTAATTCCGACTACTTTTAGATGCAATTTCCTTGTACTTGGCAACAACTTTTTGTTTTTGCTTGTTTCTAGGAGCACTTGAAATTAATTTCTGGAAACATAATTGAGCTGTTAAATGACCACCACTTGATCCGCTGATGCCCCCCCCCCCCCCCGAAATTTTTGGATTTCCAACTGCCTTTAGTATAGACGCAAATTCCGTGTATTTGGCAACATGATTTACTGTTATTTTTTTGTCCCGTGTGTTTGTAAAAGTTATTTAATTATTATACATTTTATCTGAGGCTGCTGGTAAGCCCATTCATGGTTTTTGCGCCATCGATTTGATTTCGATTTAATTTACCTATGCTATTGACATCCTAAAACCTTTATATTGTACTCTTCTTATGCATTTTATTTTCCTCAGTATATGCCTAAATTCTTACTTTTGCAAATAAAAAAGCTTTCATTTTCATATGAAAATAACCTTTTAAGGACCTTCATTTAATTTACCGTACCACAAACCCTCATATGATGCCTCAATGTTTCATTATTATTTTTATTACCCACTTAGTGTCACAAAGTCAATAAATCATAGACCCCAATGTAGTTCAAATCTATTAGTCCAGTAGTTTTTTGTTTTGGTTTTAGCAAGGCGGTTACAGAACCAAATAACCCACCTGGATACGGCCCTGATGAGTAGGCCTAGTTGCGTGGTACATGTATTTGTAAAAATGCGTGCCATGAATGTCAAAATGTTTTTTTTTTTAATTGGGAGGTTTCACACACTATTCCCCAGCCAGTTACGTGAATATTACGCAAACTAGGGGCAACCTCTGCTCAACTACTGGTTGACAAGTGCTGCGCATGTCATGGCGTGCCATCTATAAACACGATATATTATTTAAAATAAACATCCAAGGCCCACGGACTGATAGACAAACAATCACTATGGGATACAATAGCCGCATCGATTTCTGATATAGTTTACTCAAAGTTTGCAATATGCCTACGCAATATTTGTGCATAATATGACGTATATTTGGCTTGCGACAAAAATTGGACAAAACCTGTCAAATATATAAATAAAGACGCAAGGCTATATATTTTCGTATTCATAATTATGTTTATTTACTTATTCATTCAATACGGATAATCAGTCTGTGCTCGATAATCATACAGCATAACACGAGAAATATGATGCGTCCAAGCAAGAATGAATAGTAGACACACAATTATACATAGTCTCTTTTTAAACCAATATGTACAAAAACAACACGCTTAGAAAACACTTTTGAGTCTGTGGATCAAAAAGAATCAGTCTAAACGACAACAAGCCAGCCTATTCAGAATAAGACACTCTTAGTCATTTGAAAAAAAAACATCTGTGTAACCTGACGGAGCCTAACCTCCTTCATATTTTTACTTTAGTCAAATAAAAATATTGTAACTTCAGAATATTGTCAAACAAGGCTTGTTCCTTAGAAACTTCCGATTATACTCTTGCTACAAAAGATACTCGTTACTTTGCAACCCATATCAAATGAGTAGGCTGTGGGCGTGAGTTAGTTTACATCTCATTTGAACGGGTGACTCATTGGGAACTTTTTATGCGCTTTTCTACATATACTAAATACATCATCATGATCATAGCCTAGTCCTATCCTGTAATGCTACGCAAGCAAACACGAGACGTTCTTTCAAGGCTGCATACAGTGGACCAGCATTGACACAACATTGGGTGAACGTCTGGTGTTTGCTGGGATTATCTTCACGATGAAGTCAATATATCCGTTCAATGTAGCGTACACCACATATTATGGTGTTATGCAGTTTGGGGCATTTTATAAAGTGTTATTTTATGTATAATCCCATCATTAAAACACACCACTACATTATCTTCTTTGTCTGACCACGACATTCGAGGCTGGGAATGGAGAGTAATTGTTGACCAAGTACAGAACCATTTATCATTGTATGCCTATGGTGCTATAATCAGTCAGGTGTAACCGAGCTGTTGATTATGAGGGATCCTCATTATGGTCGGATGTGTTTTAAGTTAGTTAAAAACCTCGGAGCTCTCCATTCTTCGGCCTCGGCCTTTTCCATAGCTAATATATATAATAATATATATATATAATATATAATAATATAAGAATGGAGAGCTCCTCGGGCTTTATCCTATACGTCATGAGACGTTGTATGTCTCATATTTGCTGGGATAATGTCCTATTAAAAGACCCCGGGGGAAGCGTTGGAAGATTTGATGGAAACAGTACCCGGCTTTCTTTCAATTAACATTTCTTTCTTTCGGTAACATGGTTAACAAAAAGAAAGAAAGAAGAAAGTGTATTTTTTTTAGCATTTTAGCGTTTAATGCGCACTGTATGCGTCCAACGCGTTAGCAAAGCGCTCTTCATTCGCCATTTGCATTGAAAAGAAGCTGTGCATTCTCCACGTGCTTGCGACGTTTTTCACTATCTGGATTCCAATTGTTATTTTCTATTTTTTTATGCGTGGACTGTGCGTCGTTTATGTGTGACTGGGACAAACCTCAGTCAACGGAAACACAACGAATTTAGAGTGTGTGCTCCACTTGTACCTAGCGTTAGACTGGCGCTAGTCTAACGTTCTTCTGACGTCTACATTTACACGGGGAAAACGCTCACATTTTTTAACATACAGAAAATTGGCGCAGCGCACATATAACGTCCATCCAACGTGTTCCTAATGCATGTCCAGCGAATATAACGTATATATATGGAGCGTGCTGAATGTTTTCTGACTTATTCGTACCTTGCGTTGGCGATGTGCGGTGTGTTCGTAACCTTGTCGCCCTTCTAACGCGCAACACAGTGTCGAAACGCTGTGTATTTGTTGATTTACACACCTGATTTATTTATAACACGCTGTATAATCGTCTTAAACTCGCTGGCTCTTCTCATATCCTGACAAAATTCATGGACGCACAACGACGCACTGCTCTAATTTTTGTCACTGAAGGCGTGGGCTGTGCGTCCTGTATGTGTGACTGGGGTATATTGAAACCACATGTATCCTCCACGCATCTGGTCACTGAAAGTCGAATGACGCCGGACTACACATTAGAAATATAGCAGTTTACAGTGTTGTCTCCTTCCAGGTAAAGCCTCATAAATAATTAGAGCGATTATGTGGCGGTGTACAAGTGATGAGGGCGCCCATCCCACTAAAAATCTTAAAATTAAAATCACCATAACTTTCTCTCATTTTCATTAGAAAAGTTAAGATAAATCTTAACTTTTCTAATGAAAATAAGAGAAAGTTAGGAGAATCTTAAAGGGACTGGCCCAGGCTAAAATCATTAAAAAATCGGTGATTTTATTTTGGCTTC
>OZ024910.1:16665447-16850565 GCA_964017125.1 Flabesymbios commensalis
GGCCTACAATAAAAATCCCACTTTATATTCTAGTAAGTCTACAGATTATGTGTTCACAATGGAACTGTAAATACAGGTCTAACCATGAACCTGCCGTTCAAATCCAAAACGTAGTACCTGTAAGCAAATACTGTATTTCGGCTTGTGCTGGTGACTCATAAATACGCACATCGTTGTAATTCCACACTATAATTTGTGTCAGAAACTTTCGAATCCAACAAATATTGGTTTTATGTTGAATCATCTTATGCGACGCTGGTTCAACATTAAACCAATATTGGCTCAAAATATCATGTTGACTGAAAAAAACCCTATTTATTACGCCATAATAACCCTTTAACAACCGATCCTGACTTATGGATTATATCCGTTTTAATTGTTTTTACTAACACAATAAATGTGAGCTTTCAAACATGTTACATATTAAACGTGACAGCAATTAGCACGATTTCGAAATAGTACACTTTCATTGTGTCAAATCTAAAGAATTGTGACCCACTGCATTGTCATCTGAAGATTTTTCAGCAAGACACTTCAAGTGACTGAAAATGGATTAATGTTATTTTGCTCTGCGAAGCCAAAATGGAGTATCTGCTTAGTCGTAAAGTAAGCAGATAATGCATTTTGTGTTTGAGCGGCAGTATATCTCACCTTGTCATATCTAAGTAATGGAGATGTTGAGAATACAGTAGTGGTGTCTGGTGACCAGTGAAATTATTCACAAATTGCGCCTGCGGTCAAAAGAGAAAAAAATAGTATAATAAGGGGTTTTGTCAAGCTAAAAAAAAATCCAAAAATCCGAGAAAAACTCGGAAGTGGGTGGGTGGGTCAAGCCCCAACTCGGATATTTTTTTGGGGAAATTCTGTTTTTTTGTGTGTTTTTTTGCTTTTTTTTGTTGTTGTACATGTTTCCCAAAAAACTAAAAAAATGGATAAGGGGGTGGGTGGGTATGTTTGGCAAATCCGAGTTTTTCTCGGATTTTAGAAATTTTTTTAACTTGACAAGACCCCTAAGTATAATGAGTTCTATTATTTTAAAATACAGCTGTCTGAAGAATGGTGGATGATATTCAGACACCATCATCACAACTTATAAAAATGGCACATAGTAAATATGATACTTCATACATTCACATAATCTTAATTTTTCATAATATCTACTTGTTGTTGCTGAAGTTCAGCTTTTCTACGATATTTTGTGAAAACCATAGATAAAGCGTTATAAACTGAATAATATGCAATACATTTACCATATACCACTAAACCTATGTAAAAATCTGTATCTTGTACGTATATTATTGAATTACGTTATGTATAACAGTCCCCATGTATGATACACACATGCTATATAAGCTACTTTAAGCTACATTAATCATGTCAATTAATCTGAATTCCAAAATGAATGACTAGAATTAATAGTTGAAATACACATACAACCTTGATATAATAAATAATTTATAAATAATTCTTACCGCGATTTCGTCCCTTGGAAAATGGTTGTAGTTGTTCCAGTTGATAACATCCACGGATGTGATATTGTTTTTCTTGGCGGTCAGTCTTAAGGTTGTGAGGACAGATCTGCTACCGCATTTAGGGACACGGTTATAAATGATTCTGTGACACTTATTTAAGGATTGCAGAGATACCTCGTTTGTATATTCTTCTGTCAAAATACTCCGAATATCACAGTCACCATGAGGAAGCATATATGTCTTTATGGGAGCGTTATCTTCACGTCTGTAAAGATCCGCATGACTCTGAAAACAACAATAAAATTACCCCTTAATGCCCATGACATTCAATGGGCTAGACATATGTTATTCAAAATGTGTAAAAATAATAATAATAATAGGTAGATAAATCAATTGCAAGAATAACAGAGCACCGCAAAAATAATTAGTGCGCGAGACCACTGGTAGTGAATGTACATATCAGGGTTACCAGCCACCCTGAAAACCCTGGAGAATCCGGAAAATGGTTTTCAAGTTTTCAAATCAGGCAAAAGTCGTCAGGGAATTTGAGAAAAGTGCTTCAAATCAGGGAAAAGTGATGGAATGTGATCTTGTTCACTTGCCCAAAAGATAAAGTGGTTGTGACATCAGTCTGTTGTTTTTTCATAACCAAATGACATATTGACTGAATAATAATGATTGACTATGGTGGCTTTTTGGTGTGACAATCCGTGCTGTTCTATATCTCGCGTGATGGCCGTGCATGGGGAATTTGACCTATACCCGCATCATGGAATTTCGAAAAATTAACAAGGAAAGTCAGGGAAACATCAGGGAATTTTGGTTGAAATGCTGGGAACCCCGCTGATATGTACATTCATAAGAATTGGTGTTATGTGATCGCCAGGTTAGGGTGCAGCCTAAAATTATTATTTATGTTAAAATACTTATTAACGGACGTCTTTATCTAATGGCATTAACACGTTTCCGGTGTACATAGGCCTACATATACACTTTTTGTATCGATTTCATACTTGAGATATTCTCACTTCATCCTTATCTGTTAATTTTATGATATTAAATCTTTTTTGGAGTTTAACCCTTCCAATACCGGTACCGATTACATTTGTTTTTTTTTAGTTCTTATTAGCACATTAAATACAAGCGCTTGAACATTGTTATTTAGATAAAACATTACATCAATCAATAAAATTTCAAAATCGTTGACCTCCATTTTGTCAAATCTGAATATTTTTCACTTAATTAAGTTGTGACTGAAAATTGGCCGTTAAATGGCTATGAATTATTCTTAGTGATATCAATGTACAATAAAGCAACAAACAACTCCACTGTCAAAATACACATAAAAAATGTGTATTATGGACAAAGCATTGATGGTTGTCAAAACAGATGAATGAGATAGGATCCTGGTGATCCTTAACCCTTTCAAGCCTGAGTTTACCATTGTCATCTTCATCCACTACAAGTCGAGAATTGCGGCAGCAATTCTCGACTTGTAGTGGATGAAAATGACTTAAAGTGGGTGACAAATGAAAAAATATACTGTTATTTTTAGAACATTCACCTGAAAATGTTCGTTCTAAAATCACTACTTTTTAAGAAATTAAGTTATTTTTCAGAGATGCGAAATGTTGCTTTAATGCATCGTGAGGGCTTAAAGGGTTAATTTCCCATATATAGACGGCTGGTACATCAACTCGCTACTTTAATGTGTAACAAACTAGGCCTACCAGGGCAATACTGAAAACATCAGCTAATATATTGTCTATATATAATTACATCAAATTTGAATAAAGTGATATTAAAATGTTTTTATATACTCTACTTTGTCCTTAGCAACTCTTTTTAAGGTTTTAAAAGTAACTGCCGCAAAATATTTCTTATAACTGTATTTATACAATGAAGATCAGCTTATAATGCCGTCTTTAAATAAATAACTCCCACAAATTAATATATACAAACGACTGGGGGCCTTTTCAAAATTATTGAATACTTATACCATGTCAAGCCGCCACGAAGTTAGTTAATGTGGCGAATGCTGGCGAGTTATGTCTCGCCATAAATTCCATGAGTTGGTAATGAATTCTGGGAATGGAGACATCAGTAACTCCTGCTCCAGTTATCTTAACAGTTCATACGAGAGTATTACGACATTTGTTTTAATCATTCACACGAGTTTACTCGACATCTATACGACAGTTTCCAGAAGCGAAAATTTGGGTATAAATTATTGTAATCCTACCATTTTAGATAAGTCTCTAGTTGACCTGGATGAGATTAAAATGCGAAAAAATGACCTGTCTGTCTGCTTCAAATCTCAAAATACCTCTGAACTTGTTGCTCAGATAGAAGAGAGCTTTGCTCAGGACCATTACAATTTTTTGTTATTCTTTTGTTGAATTTTATATGATCGCCACAGCTCCCACAAACTAACAGCAATGCGAAGGGCATGTCGAGCAGAGCATGCACAAACTAGTATATACATGTGTCTTGAAGAGACGTCAGATAAACGCCCTGCATGTCAATTGATGATGTCGCCTTGTAGCCTAATATTGCACTACTTTTTATCGCTCAAGCGGCGACATGTGTTCGAATTTGTGTGACATCCCATCGATATTAAATTTTATTCGACATGTATTCCAGACGAATACTCATACAATGATTTTAAACAGTTTACAATTTCCGTAGCTTCGTGAAGGATACTGGAGTAAATCGCCACAGGTCGTAGGTCAAACTCGTGAATGGATCGCGATCGCGCAGGGTCACTCGCTGCGTCAAATGGACATCGATACATTGGTTTAAAACTTCACTCGGCGAGGCCGCCACGTGATCGCCTGGTCACTTGAAACAAGGATATTGCTGTGTGAGAATACATGCTCAGTTTATCATAAATTAATCAAAATTTTAATAAAAATTAATAATATATGACTGATATAATTAGAGGTGGACACTAACAGAGGAAGAAATAAATGATCAGCTGTGTTCAATTCACGACAATAGCAACAATAATATCACTGCATGAAGTGTTTGCCTCATTATAATATTCACTGCATGCGCTGTACAATATTATGGTCGAACCACTGGCTTGATACAACTGTTTATATACAATAATAAAATGAATGAGATGTGTGTGAGAAACATTGTTTTATGTATATTTGCGAGCTTTACCAGAGTATAATAATATATTGTGTGTATAGAACATGAAGTCGATTTGATACACGTATCAGTGAATGCAAATTGTCCATGAAATAAGCCTACCATTATAAACACTTAAAGCAATTAAATTATGTTTGTACACCACGAATAGCATTGAGTAGAGCCATATACCTCGAACAAAAAACACGAGACGTTGACCCAATACTGATCTAAGGTTGAACCATTGGCTGCAACGATGGCCCAACATTGAACCAGCAAGGATGGACATCCTCTTAGCTGGGATGTGATGATTGACATTAATAATTATGATACATACGTCTTGGACCTTTTGGTGTTTTATGTCTGAACGTCTTTTGCTTGTGAAGTTATCCCTGTCATTTTCCTCGTTCATATAATTCAATGACAAGAACATGAATGTGCAGCCAATGATGATGAGCGTAATCAGGAGTAGTGATGACACTTTTCTCGTTGGTATCCGCATGCTGATGCAACACCAACAACTGTGAACATTGAAGAAGTGGCTGGTTATTAACTAAACTATCAAAGGGATTTCTATATATAAAATCAAGATCACAAGGTATACACACTCACCCAATGCTGGCTTGGTGTTTGGCCAGCGTCGCAGACGGTGGCCAAACACCAAGCCAGCATTAGGGGACACCTGCGAGAGTTTACTGTTTTATCCTACAACATTATGCAAATAGGATATGTCTTATCATAATGTCGTACAAAGGTTTTTCATAATAATTAATTGTCCATTTAATATGGATATTGACATTTCGCACAGGCAGTAAATACCCCCTAGTGTCTATTCACTGTGCACATTTATATATTTTATCTACCATGAGAGCTATCAGTTTTCCAGTCTCCCAGGCACACCAGCCAAAGTTATCTCATCCCGTTGTCCATCCGTAGTCCTGATAAGAATCGCTGGCACTCGGTACAAGAGTAAAAACATATCTGACACAATAATTAATAGGTTTCTGAGTATTTCTAGTTCTACGTGACAAATGTATGATTGATAACACAGTTAACACTTTAAGAACTAAAATAAACTCTGTTACATCACTGATACACATGATACAGAAGATCAATACAAAGGGATTTGGCCAAGAGAGTCCCACGTCCTATCAGTATATATTTTTATCTTATATAAAAAAACATAATTTTCTATAATTATTAGCAAAGGTCTGTGTACTTTGGTCATGTTGGTACTCAATCAAAATTACATATCACCACTTTAATCCTCAAAGCGCTAAGATATTGAATTTAATTTTTCATCTAGTTGAAGTTCTGTCGCACGAGTTTCCACTATCACAACACACAACCTCAAGTGGGTGAAATTTACTCATAAATTATGTGTTTAACCCTTTAACCGCCGGTGCCGTCCATTTCGTTTTTTACATTTTTATTAGCACAACATTTCAGCTTTTAAACCTGTTCAATATAAAAAGTGACATTAATCAGCAAGATTTGAAATTTGTTGACCTCCATTTTGTCAAATCAAAATAATTGTCACTCACTTGAAGTTGTGGATCGCGTCAGCGAGACACAACTTCAAGTGGGTGAAAATTCCAATTTATTAACTTGGCGGTTAAAGGGGTAATCTGTCTGGCATCAAATATTTGCAAATCTTGATGTCAAAACATACTTTTAATTCCCAATAACAAAAAAGGTAACAAAAAAATGAATTAAGAAGACTATGGTTGTGATTAGCGGTTAAAGGGTTTAATTTTATCCCTTTCAGCGCGGAGATCGACTTTAGACGTCTGAATCTGACGTCTGTAGACGTCAGATTCTGACACTAAAGTCGATACCCGCACTGTAAGAGTAAACATATTGATACTGGCCGTAGACCCATGGCATAGGTATTCAAATAAAGCGGAATGTGCTGATTATTTTGGCTAACTTTTATGCAAAATATGAAGTTAGCATATTCTCCTGAGTGTTACTCTGTCACTGGATTAGATAAAATGACAATTTTTAGCAGTCATATTAGGAATATACATTATACTTCATTTACCGAAATATTTGTTATCCATGGCAATGTTTGTTCTGGTTACCATGGTGAGGAATCCCTGGAAACCATGTCCACTGCACTATAATTAACGGTTGGTAATTTATATGTAAAACTCAACATGTGTTTATTACACACAATTTTGCGTTTATATTCAGATGATTGAATATTTTTTATACCATAGTAACACAGTTACCACAGTAAAACAGTTAATAATAGCAATATTCATATTAGATACCATGGCAACAGATTGGCATAAACAGGCATTTTTACCAATAATATACCTAATATTGTCTGTATATATTTATGAGGGTATGAAGCTATAAATACAGTTATAATTGATTATTGGGCTTTTTATATGTAGGGCGTTGTGCTCTGATAACATTGCGCAAATAAGTAGGCCCTACTGCAGGGTGGTTGAATTCCTGAGCCGGGTGGGAGATAATTATAATTACATATCCTTGGGCAGTGAAAAAAGAATTGTCCAAATTAGTCTTTCCACACAATTTTTGTTCCAATTTTTTTTCAAATTTTTGTTGATGGGAAAAAATTGAAAATGTTGCTTTACCATTTTTTTGTACAAAATACCAAGTCCATGTACAGAAACGTACGGCAGAGTATTTATACCACATTTCATTTTTTTAGGTGCGATGATAAAAAGTAATTATTGACGTCACACGTGTGCGCTCTTTATACATCGTGTGTGACTAGTAGGGGAGCTTAACCTCAAAAATGATCGAATCGTCGTTCACTTCATCGCAAAAGTCTGAATTTTTTGTCACAGGCTAACATGACCTAGGCAATTCAAAATCTGCCGACGGACAAGTGAAATTCGCCCCCCTAGCGGCCATATTGGACAATTCAAAATGGCCGCCACTGAGAACCTTGTGCAAGATAACTTTTTAACTAAACATGACAGAATAACTTGTGATACCTCTATTTTCAATCTAAAATCAAGGTCATATGACGATATAAGTGTAAAAATTTAAATAATTTATATTTTCCGCAAATTTTTAAGCGCTCAAAAATTGTACGGGTTTTAATTTTTTTCTGACATAGGTCTTTCATTGTTTTCGTTCTGAATATCACTTGGACAATTTTTAATCTAGGTCTAGGTCAACTTTGCACATGAATTGCAAACTAGTAAAACACGAATATACACATGCCTTCGTTGGAAGCAATGACTAAAATTAATGTCGTTATTATTAGGTATTTCCAAATAACCAGATCACAAAGCTTGACATGATAAAAAAGACTACTAAATTTTAGTTTATTTCAATGGACTAAGGCAGTACAATACAAAACATAGATATTATATGGTACTTTATGGAAATTGAACTGTATAAAACGTATGTCATATAATTAATACGAAATAACAAAACAAAGGGAAAACCAATGATATATCATGACTCGTCCAAATAAAAGTGAAGATGTTTTCAGTTCAATCATGTGTTTAGTTACTGGTCAGCAGTTTCATTAATCACACAACCTCCTTAACACTTGCATATGGAGTCCTGAATGACAACCACCCATTTCCATCTAATTGCCATCCCCAATTGGAAAAGTCAGGTACCACCTGATGACACGAGTGTCTGCATTCGTCGATAGGAAGCCTGTATGAATGATCTTTTGACGTGCTCAGACAGAGCTACCTGTGTAAGGTATGTTCTCAAGGGAGCGCGAGCCCTGTGTGAAAAGCTGATGTCGTGCATCCTTAACAGATGCAACAGTACAACTATACATATAAGCACGTAAAAACATTCCAGTCGCTTCATGTGGACAGACTCTGACTTGGAAGTCGTTTCGTGTGGACAGACTCTGACTTCAGTTTTTGTCTAGAGTGCATTTAATGTATCTGTCTATGTATCTGTCGACTAATTGCACGGAAGACGGGCCGAGCATCTTACTTGAACGGGACAGGTTGGAATGCCTGTCCTGTAATTCTTGCCTGTACCAAACACCATCCTATGTTTTGAAAAACCAAGCTGACTGAAGAAAGCAATAGCTATGACAACAACAACATCTATATAGTCCGCGCATTATACCCTGTTCGTGTCCTTGGCGTGAAGCATGTGCCAAGTGCAGGAATATACTTGAATTTGCCTCTGAATGATTACAAGATTGAACATCTAACATGGCACAAGTTCTGTTGGGCAGCACAGAGTTCCACTGTACCATATTAGCTTCAGACAACACCTGCCTACATCAAGAGGAATGACCACTCTTATTTTTGTTTTCTTGACAGACATTTCTGTTAATCTCTTTTTGGAATTGGTGTACAGTCGAACAATTTGGGCGGGGGCTGATGCGGCGGTTATACAGCTGTCTGCTTGAAAAGTCGGGAGATCGCGGGTTCGTCCCTCGCTCTGGCATTCAGGCTTCAAAGAAATAATTATTTCTTCCCCGCTCACTCGCAAAGATCACTTGTGAGTATTGTAGTGCACCACTGGAGCCCCATGACTGAGAGGTAACGTGCTTGGCCTCATACCGCCAGAGCTCGAATTTTGAATCCTGTGTCTAGAGAGCAGTTTCATCTTATTTATCTCGTCATGCGCAGAGGGGGTGATTTGACGCTTGATGTATTGTGTATGTAATCATTAAAATGTTGCTGCACGAACTGAATGGACGATGTGAATTAAAGCAGCCATATCGAGAACATGGACTGAGCATTCATGAGCATACCACTCTCATCAAGGAATGGTGAAACAATTATTTTCATATTGAAAAAATCTGACAAATTTCGGGACTGGAGAGACATAAATAACTGGGTAAGAAGTGTACCTTCTTGCATGATGATTCTTATCTTCTCGGAATTGTGCTTGGTAGATTATTTCATGCACTATTCATGCATATCACATCCAATCTCTTTGACTGTAACTTCTTGCTCCATAACATCACCAGTGCCAATTACTACAAGTTCATGGGCATAATCAAAGAATGGACTTCCCTGATCTATGAGTAATCTCATGAAACTTCAAGAACTTATATAGAGATTCCTTGTGATGTAGGCTACATCTGATAAGTTACGATGATTTTGTACACTGTCAAGTTCATTAACCCTTTGACTTCCAGGCCGGGGTGCATGCCAGGATCCAGATATACTGGTGTAGGAGTTCTATTTTTCGTCATTTGAAGCTGGAATTGCTAACGCAATTTCCAGCTTCAAATGACGAAAAATTCATAAATGTAGTATATATTTGACGAAAATTTGTGTCATTTTATGGTTACGTTCATTGACGAATGACGACGGAAATTTCCGTCATGTATGGTAGTGAAAAGGTTAAAGAATATCACAGAATCCGGTGCAGGCAGCATATACAATGCAGTAGAATCAGTATTGTCATACAGATCTGATAAACCACCACCATGAGCTTGTAACTGACAAGTCAGTGACATTCGCTTGACATAATTTTACTGACCTGCGGTCTTTGTTTCACCCAGCCTGTGTTTGTTATAAAAACGTTATCAAAATAATATTGTTATATCAAACCTGCCCCAATATACTGCCGGATCGGTGATTCCACTACCGGATAAAAGTAAAACTAGTCCGTTGCTCGATCAAAAAGTGTCAGAGGGTCCTTGATGCTATCCTCAGGGCAATAATTCATATCAGGCGTGCCTTATCGACGGTGGAGAGCTAATACCAAGTTGCAACGTGTGCAAGCAGCGACAGATTATAAACCCATTACACGAGACGTTGACCCGATGTTGACGATTTTGGCTCAGAGCACCCTGGTCACCTTCTATTCGTTCCGTCGTAAAGGTTATATAATAGAGCAAATATCTACAACATTGAAATTGTGAAGACTTTCTATTTAAAAAGGAAAATAATGATATTATTTTAAAGTTGCATGTTTATAAAGAGCGCTCTACTAGTTGTTTCTACGCTTTTCATAGCCTATTGAATATGCCTCGTACGTTGTTCGCGCGGCGAGCGAGGCATATAAACAATCACATTAAAAAACGCGCATTATTGCTGGCCGCCCACTGACCAGTGGTGGATCCAGGATCTGTAGAAAGGGGGGCGCTCACGGTTTTGGGGGCTTGCCACCAAGATTTTTTTGTAAATTTTAGCCACTTTGGGGGACTTTTTAAAGTATTTTTTCAAAAATAAGGGGGGGGGGGGCTGTTTCGCCCCCTCCCCTGGATCCGCCACTGCTGACCGCCTTTAAATGGTAATCATTTACCTCATTACATCCAACCCTGCCTCGGTCACCCATTTTAAAATACAACAAGACACGAAAAATGAAATAAGCAGCAAGTAAATGTGCTCCGGCCTGTTAATGGCGCCCTGGTGTTTGGACTGTTATCCGGGTAAATGGTCTACCTAAAACACGTAATGCGTGGCTATGCATGGTAGAAAATCCGAATAACTGGCGATTATACCCAGTGTTGAGTCGAACTGCCAGTTATTTGTATATTTAAACATGCTTAACATGCTAAACATGCTTAGACGTACATGTACCAGAGACCTGGATGACAGTCCAAACAGCAGGGCGCCAATAACAGATCAGATTTTGACAAATGCCGTAGCATATTTACTTGCTGATTATTTCTTTTTTTGTGTCTTGGATTTCAATAAAAAACATCTCTTGCTTTTGTGAGAGGAAATTGATTGAAAAAAACCTCACTACGTGATCACAGTTACGTGATCACATCATAATTAAATGTTCATCACCTTAAAAACGGTAAGTATACTCTTAGATATTTTTAATCGTATATAGAAGAAATCGATATATCAATAAATAATACAATAAATGAACATTATTTGTCTTCAACATATGAGAAGTTCTAATTACATATATTTTTTTATAATTACGTGATGTGATCACTGGCAATTTATTTTCATCTCGCATTTTTCAAGTAAAAGTGCAAGTATTTTGATATATATGGATTTTTATTTTTTATTTTATTTAGTGTATTAAGACGCCTTCAGCGTATATGGGGCACAGTTGTACGTCGGTTACGTGATTACATCTGGTGATTTTTTACCATTTTTAAGTTTTGGACAATGCCACACTGTTCTGTCATTAGACTTGTAAGTTAATTTGATAGTAGCAAATCATTGCTTTACGTCAATTTTCGGCACAAACGGTCTTTTAAGTGACATTGTAATACGATAAAAACGTTGTAGTCAATTGATGAGAGGAATGATGTACAGATGATGATGTGAGGGTGGGGGTGATGGGGCATGGTAGGTTATTGAAAGCGTTTCCCTTCGCTCGCCTGATAAAGGGTTCTGGGCATGTCTAGGGGATCTACCCCCAGACATGCACAGACGGCCGGAGACTTGGGTTTCGACTTGGCATTTCGCGCGGCTCCGCTATTCTCGGGTCCGATATTCCCCAGGGTAACAATAGGAAGGGTAACTCTATTCATACCCCGTGAGAGACCTAATGGCAACACACGCTACATGTATTGTCGGTTATTTACGGCTACCACGGCCCACACGTGCGCATGCATTGATGCTGGTGCTGCATTGGCTCCGATGTAGAGCGAAGGAAACAGTGTAGTCTGGAGGCCAGAATAGCCCCCCATGCACCCCCCTCAGGATTCACCGAGACCTATTTTTTTCTCATCTGTGTAACCCACAGGGAAGATTTAGACATGTTCCCAAGAAAAAAAGTGGCACTGAGTATGTTTAAAACATATTTAAAAGAACCGCGTCGCATTATTAAAAATACCGCTTTTGCGACCAGATAATAACAATACCTTGTGACACAACTGTTCATTTCCACTCCGAAATTGACTAAAACTGTCAAGTTATGTTAAATGTCTATCAACACAAGGCAATTATTCACTACCATCAGCTATTTTATTTATTTTTATTAATAAAGCACCCTTTAGGTACCAGACGATTATTGATGAATTAATTTTAAAATGTTGCGTTTGCATAAATTTTGTTTTTCAAACTAATAATCATATGCACCATTTAAATACTAAGTCATTTTATATGGATTGATTTAAATAAGGTGCGTTACTGGCTGTTCTCTTATAAACATGTATTAAATACATTTGTATCACTTACAATACCATTATTAAACAACATAAAAGTGAATGTTTGCTTTTATTGCTAACAGAAAACTATAGTTATAATGACACCCTTTGGTTGCTGGGATACCGAAAACAAACTCATTTGAATAAAGCTAATTACTGGTCAACATTCAAGTTGTCCTAATAAAGAATAATATAATACTGTTTTTGAAGATCTTTCAAGTAACCGTAAACTGCATGTAAAGGTAAATGTAATTTAATTATCTTAAGTTTGACAGTATTGATAGATGACAATTAATGAAGCAGTGGCAACAAGAAATTATATCAATTCATCTGAAATTATTTCACCACTGTCAGTATCATACGGAACGTGATCTTCACCATCACCGTTGTCATGGTTATCTTCATCACTACACATGCTACTATCAATATCTAATTCACCTAAAAAAATTATGGGGGAATCTTTTCAATTTTTCTCCAGGTTGGTTCACCATTTTCCAACCACTAGTTTAGGGGGCCAGCATAGCCCCCCTCCCCCACGCACACCCTCAGGATTTACAAGACCTATTTTGTCTTATCTGTGGGGTCCAATAAAGAAGATTTGGACATGTTAAAAAAAATAAAGTGACACGAATTATGTTTAAACGCATTTAAACTAACCGCGACCACTCATAAAAAACATTTCTTTTGTAACCACATATTAACAATACGTTCATTTTCACTTCACAAAGCCGGACTGTAAAATCAATAAAAGTTTTAAATCTTCTTATCATTCTAACCAGATGATTATTGATCAATTAATTTTGAAAGGTTAATTTCACTTAGCACTTCACGTAACATGTTTTAAGCAACTACCCTGTGATTTTGCTTTTGCTTACAAAATTATCATTATAGGCCCTACTAAGTGTTGTGGCAAGTTATATGGATTTTTTTAAATATTGCTGGCCTTACAAATACGTGTTTAGGTAAATGTATTACATACATGCAATGTCATTAGTACACCACGAACAGGTTTATGTTTGTTTCTGCTTTTTAATAGAAAGTTACAGTATTATGACACCCTTTAAACAACAAGATATTAATGAAATATTTATTCAAATAAAACTCATTCCTGTCTGACATTAGGTCTGCGTCTAAACATGGTAAGGAAAATAACTATTTAAATAACACAGGAGTTGTTTGTTTTAGAAATATGCCTAACTCAACAGCAGAAAGCATTTCAATGCTTACTCTTTTCAATCGCAGAGAGATTTTGTTTTCAATGCGCAAGTATATTACTCCATGATATCTATTATTAATATATAATATATAAGCAACACACTCCAATCTATTATCGAATGCTAGTCTTAGATCCCTACACTTAAAATATATCCTAACATAAAATTCTCCTCGACCAGCATTAAAATCTTATCGTATCATGTAAATATTATGACATGTTCTCATGTATACCCAACCCCATCTTAATATTATATTATAATATGCCATATTACACCATTAAACTATTTCAAATCATGCCATAGCAATTTCATATATACCAATAATATAATTCCATATCCAGACATATCTTACCAATATAATGGTTAATCATTACATTACCATGTGATATAAAGCTTCGTCGTTATTATATGATGTTATATCATGTAATTATAATCTTGACATTTTAATTCTATATCTTGTGACATTAGAGTGCCATAATTGCTCACTAAAATATATAACATGTGGCTCTACAATATGCTATGTATCCCTTCGTTGTAATAACTTTATTTATTTATTTAACCTTAATTCATTACATTATTGTGTATGACGATATTTTACTGTCATATCTAACTATTATATAGAAATGCCATGCCATTATAATTCCATCTCCTGAAACTGAAATGTCATCCACATATCGAACTAGAACGTATGTGCTGATATTAATATAATATCATATCTTGAAAGTTTCGTTATATATCCAGACATTTAGGTCCATGATTATTCTACAATAATATTATTATAGTATGACATTGAATACCATAATCCGTCATTGTCACATAATTAAATAATATCTGGTCAATCATGGCATCTTTCCATAATATCAACAAAGCTAACCAATGAAGGGGTAAAGACATAAATCTTCTGAAATATCCAAGGTATCTAGAAATAATGTATGAATAAACCTAACAGATATATAGACTGTATCACGATATGACATGACTATTATAGTGTCACCTTATGCCATTATAAAGACTGAGGTATCAGGATGATTTTGAGACACAATTTTATAGATCCAAATATTACAATAGATTGCCACTATATCGGGACAATATATGATGGTACTATACTTAAGATACACGATTTTGTAGAATAAATCGTTATAATTATACATAGTAACAATGGCCTACAATTGCGGAATGGAACACTATAAGTCATAATAGCTGACTTGTACAACTTTGTTGCACTATGATGTAACGATATGTCATCCGAGTGCCTGTATATGACATTACAATATGACAGACGAATTCAACATATAGCTCTATAATTTCAGGATATGGACAAAACTAACGGATCAATTCTAACCGATGAAACATTTCATAGCATTTTTTTCATAGTATATTACAAATTAGTAATTACAGGAGTTCAGATATGTTTAATATGGGTCCACCATCTTGGAATCCGTCGTAAAATGACTTGAAATATCCCCAACAGCTTTCATTGAACATTAGATTGTAAAATCAGACACCAAAACTGCAAACCGTATTCAATTATGCATTTCAGGAGAATTTATTGATTTCACATTTAAGAAAAAGCAAGCATTATTATTATAACCTGACTTTGATTTATACCGCCCACAAAACTCTACGTGCTCTGATAAACTATTTGCAAAAAGTTGTCAAATTTTGCCCAAGAAACTAATCTTTGTCAATTTTGCAGCGGCCATCCTTCATAAATATTATTTTCTAGCTTTTAAATTGTTTCATTTGACATTAAAATGTGAGACTAGACAACAAAACAGTGTTTGTGAGATAAGGCAACTCGTAAACCGTCTGCGTTTCAATGGGCGTAATTCATTTCAGGAAAATTTATTGATTACGAGTACACTGCGACCATTCTGAAATCGGCGATAGTGATAAATTACTCTACTAATTGAACATTATTCAATTGATTTTGACTCAAGATTAATTGGTCCCGGAACCAAATGATACTGCTAATAAAGGTTGTCCCACAAAATAGACCTGTGCTCATACTATATTTGCAAATAATGCCGATATTTTGATTTTTTTTCCTGTCAACTTTGCGGCGGCCATCTTGGATTCCATCGTATTATTATATTATATTGCTTATAAATACTTTAAGGAACATTAAAATGTAAAATAAGGCACCAAAACTGTGTTTGTGAAATAATTATAAAGCAAACAATGTTGAATGGTGCATTTCAGGACAAGTCATTGTTTTTATGGCGGCCATTTTTAAATTGGCCATATAATGCCTATTAATCGAAAAATCAAGCATTAATAACCTAAATTGGGCTAAGGGATGTCTCTAAACCGAATGATACCGCTCATAGCGACTTTCGTACATAAAATAATTTCTTGTCAATAACTATTTTCGAAAAATGTGAAATTAAAAAAAAATTAAAAAATGCAAATTTGCCGACATCTTAGCACAATCCAAAATAGCTCCCCAGGGTAGGATAACATAGTAAAATTATAATAACTTTTACTATTTTGTGTCCATGAATATATGGCTGAATGCACAGAGTAGTCCAAATCCATCATTATTTCATTTAAATGTCACAATATTGTGATACAGTGGGCTATACGCTAAAATCCAGTTTACAGAGAAAAATATTTGAAAAATTAGCGTTATTTTATATTTGCTCAGAAAAATGTGTTGGTGCCACTATTTTTTTCTGGGAACATCCCTAAATCATTGGACTATATGCCTAAGATGCCGAATAAAGTAGGTTCGGTGGATCCTGAAGGGGATCATGGTGGGCCTATTTGGCCCCCCGCCTAGTGTAGGCCACTGGCAATCCGCCCGAGATGGCCAAATACGTGGAGGCTGCAGCTGCCCTTGGATGATTGCTGTAGACCAGTGATTCCGTACACTGCCGTACACAGCATTCAACAGACGGAACAGACCCCTAATGACCCTCCCCGGATGGGGGCGAACAGTTCTACTACTAGCAATCATCCCAGTACCCCGTAAGACAGATACAAAAAGTTAAAATAGCTAATACATTGTGATTATATGTATATATCCTGTAACAAAATATATCTTTGCTGACAATAGTCGCTTAACTTTTTGCAAGAGAAGCAAAATACTTCTGTTGGAAGCACGTGTTGTAGCCGTTCTGGCGGCAAAATATGGTGGATCATGTCGTATATATACGGTGAATATTTTGGATGTTAAATGAATCCTACATTATTTTTTTTGTAAAACTATTTATTTTGATATGTTATCCATGCAATATAGTAGTGAAAAGATGTAAATAAAATATTTGTTTTTGAAATTTTTGGTGGTTTCGACGTGGAATTCACGACATATATTATGGTTCTACGGTTAATAGAATATTTAAATTCTTTAAGTGCGGGGATCGTCTTTATACGTCAGAATCTGACGTCTACAGACGTTAGAATCTGACATATGAAGACGATTCTCCCGCTGAAAGGGTTAAATGAATAAATGGAAACTACCAAATTTTATAAAATAAATAATCAAGTGAATTTGTGTGTGTCGTTTTATAGTGTACACTAAGTCTTGTGTTTTAATTTAATACAGGTTTTTACTTGAGGTGTATATTTCGATAAGGGAAATTGTGTTTTTTTGTGCATGACTCATTTATTTCTGCCGTGCAATACCATTTACCATTTATTGTGAATTGTCTACACAAAAGCAGTGTAGCTGTAGAGAATTATTTTAAAGCAGCTCGTCAAAATTAATGTGGTCGATTATCGTTACACTAATATAACTGAGAAACGAGGTATGTTTTATATTGCCACTTTGTTATATATTTTTTTCATTGTCAAAAGGAACAGACAGATTTTTAGTTCTCGCTTGGGACCAAGTATAGGCATATATTATTGTACCCCTCACCAATGAAAGAATGGCTCAGTCTGGCAGATGACGAGATTATTTAATCACCTGCCGTCATTCAGTTGTTATTAAAATTAGGGGCTGAAATGATACTTCGGCCGAGGAGCTATTACAAGTACACGTAGTATCCACCTAAACGCATTCACAGGATTATATTTCCACTAGTCCTTGATCAAGTTAATAATACGTAGGCCTATACTTGGTGAATACAACACAAACCTTAAAGCAACTATCCCTACGTACAAAACTGTTATTAAGTTTTTTACCATTAACTTTTTTAAACATTGCGATATAAACATAAATAGTGAAAAAGGTTTATTATTCAATTGGAAAAACTGCTGCATTAAAAATGTTCAAATACACAGACCGCCCTTCACGTTATCATGCTATTAGGTTATGCTAACATAAACGTGATAAACGTTCATTTTTCTTCTCGATAAAATCGTAAATTAACTTTACTGTGAATCTTCCACTGTTATGAGAATCAACAGATATACCATTGTAAACGCTGCTATATAAATGGATTATATTGAAAATCTTTAAATATTTTCCCCGTAAATGTTGCACAACTAAGTTATTAACATAAATAATCGATTTTCTGATCAGACCTTTTTCACTATTTTGATCAGATATCTAAATAAAAATACCTTTATTTTATTAAAATTGTTCTACATATGATATGAAAAACTCACCGTTTAGAAGTTTTTGTATTTGTAGGACCTACTACACTATTATTGTGAATACAGATATCTCGATGTTCCGTGTTCTTGCCGTATATTTCCAGTGACCAGTGTGTCCGGATGATGTCGGATCCGCATGTTCAAGCTGATGCTGCTTTATAATAATTGTATACCCATATCCATGCGACGCCACCATAAACAAAGTCGCTACAGATGTGTGGGGAGCACAGTTATTATTTAGGAGGCATGACAATCGTTGACTCAATGCTGGGCCACGGACGGGAACGCTGGCCTGTCATTGAGCCAGTCATGCTCAGTGCGCAACAGAGCGCATCCACCTGTCGTCGTCCGCAAGTAAATCGATGACAAATCGATGTGAGGATCTGGGTGAAGGATCCTGATGACACTATTGTCCTACAAAGCCAAGAGGCAGTAGTAACCGGTGGTAACCAGCTACTGCTCTTTAACTTTTCACGACAGACTATAGCTGTCAAATGCACAGGGAATCCGTATCACGACACATTGAAACAATGTTGGTTTATTGTTTGGCCCAGCGTCTGCAACGCTGGCCCAACATCAAACCAACATTGTTTCTATGCGTCGTGTTTGCAAACACGGGATGTTAACCCAATGTTGGGTTAATGCTGGGCCGACTTCGCAGACGGCGGGCCAACAGTAACCCAACGTTGGGTCAACGTCCCGTGATTTCTGGGATATCGACCCGAGTGCCGGACCTAATAGGTCAATTATTAACACTGAGCATAATTACCCAGAAAACACACGACGCTAATCAAATGCTGTCGTGATGTTGGGCCAGCGTCGTAAGCGATGGGCCAACATCAAGCGAGCAATCGTGAATCTTCTCTTGACCAAACATAGCCATGGAAATTGTAAAGCTCATAACTCACACGAGCTTGCAGTAAGCACTATAACACTGTAAACCCTGTTCCGCCATGGTAGCCCAATTTTTTTTGAGGCGAAATTATTGCATTAATTTTAATGAGCTGACCTGACACAATTGTTATTATCTTTTCAGCTCGTTAATATTGGGTTACTCCGGCTTCGTGCCGTGGCTCAGAACACAATTTTAATATGCCAACTTAGAGTGAGTTGGTTAATTTGAAATCATCAGAATAAATTCATTTATACCAGATTGGATCACTTGGTTTATCCCATGCTACTGTACTTAGGTGGAAGTGATTACTTTTGATCATATCAAACTAAAACTAATAAATTATTTTAGAATAACACAACGATAATTAGTTATTGTGAGTAGCTCACTTTTCGTCATATTAGGTCATTTCAAAAACGACGACATCGAGCAATCAAAAGTAGCTATCTAAACAAATACAAATATTTAACTGCTCATTGAGCCAACATTCCGCCGACGTTGGCGCGGCATTGAAAATGCTGGCACACCATTTGGCCAGCACAACTATCTGTGTGACCTGTCATCTATTAGACTGTAGGAAGAGCATCTCAAAATAGATAGTCTCACCATATTGGTACAGCATTGGCCGAACGTTACTGGGCAGACCACAGCTGTGGACAGTGATCAGCAACCAGGAAATTATCTTGATTGAGGGGATTCTATTTTTTCTAGAAGGTTATTCCCCGAAGACAGCAATGAAAAAAAGCTTCAGCACATGGCATATTTTTTCACATGTTTAAGAAAAAGTTATTTCCCCCTCACAGATTCACACAAAATGAACAGAGAACTGAATTTTTTTTTTTAAGATATTATATATTCGGTGTAACTCACAAAGTCTTAATTTGCTAATTATTCACTTAATAAGTCAAAAAATGATCCAACGTAATATAAATTGTGTTTTTTCTATGATAGCTCAATCTAACACGCCAAAAGAAAATGTTTGTTTAAGCTGCTTAAACCGAACAAGATTAAGTGACAAACGTCAATTTTCTTAACATCGTGTGACACAATATATATGCATTGCTGTTGCCTATTTTTTTATCGAGCAGCCTCGATTAAATTGAATCAGGGCCAGTTAGCGTTTAACAACCTTGTTCAAATAGGCCAACTAGGCTCAAATAACAATAACAATAACACGATTTAATTGCATTGTCCTGGTTGTCAACGTACTTGTATTCGAATAGATAAAGAAATGTATGCCAACTTAACTCAAATTAAAAAAAAATTATGATAGCTCAAACTAACAAGCCAGGTAAGTGTGTTCGTTTAAGCCGTACGAAGCAAACAAAATTGTGTGACAAAAATGTCAACACAGCGCAATTTGACTGGGTTACCTGTGTTGGGTCAACATACATTTTTTGCGTTGCCGTAACTAAAATTGCAAAAAATGTTATGATAGCTCATTCGCTTTGTGATATGCCAGCTCATTGAGCCATGGTAATTCAAATAAATTGTAGTAGCGGACAGAGTTTATAGTGATAGTGGTTGGGCTCTTGTGCTTTTTTACATTTTGCAAAACGTAAGGCCAAGTACGGTGACTTGATACAATGCCGTGCGCAGTGCAGCAGTTGTGTTTATATTAAGTAATTAGGAGGTGTGGACAATAATTTGACCAAAAAATCCTCACTTACATAACATATACATTTATGATCAGCGTCATTTAAAGAACAAAATTGGTAAAGTCTTTGCAGCTAAATGACGATGTAATATATTTTTTGAAGGCAATTTTCATCAAATATTTCGGCCCCACTTGTTCGTCAGTGTAGCCATATAAATTAGAAACAAGAAACAAGAATGACGTGGGCCTACTTGATGCAAATGATCAAACAATTTATCAATTTCATGGTTGCTGGTTTTTCATGTGGTTTATCATGTGGTTTATAATGTGGACATGATAAAAATTATAACCTGATGAAAAAACCGAGCCCACCAAACTACAGACTAGCTTCGGAAAAAGCAAATAGCTGTACTGTAATTTTAAGTTATTAATGTCATATTTAACAGGACAAAAAACAAGACGTGCAGAGAAGAAAATGTATTTACAGTCAATAATGTATTTATTCGTACTTGAAGTACAGAAAAAAAATCACACATACTGTGCACATTATTATCAGCCCTGTCCCGGCATTATCTATATAGGGCGATATTAGGGGATCCGGCATGAGTGGATCCGGTTATGTCCAGTCAAGTGGCAGTGGCGGGATTCAAGTTCACCACCTCCTACTACAGTATCAGAGGATCGAGCTCTAACCACTGCACCACCACTAACCACAGCTAGTCAAATCTGTTCCACATTCTTCTAAATAAGGGACACTTGGTGAAATATTTTAGTGTAAATAATACACACATACATGTCTCCCAATTTTGTCCCTGAACTTAATCTTCAGAAAAAACAGACCATGTGTGCATATAATCTATAATGCTATATAAATGTCCACCACTGTCAGTTATTGGATGATCATCATAATTGGTATTGATCTTAACCAGTGATGAGTATAGATACGGTTCAATCAATGTAAAGTATGGCTGAAATGTGTTACATGAATATTAGCAAGATTATATTATATGCACTTTATTGTATACATTATAAATGAAACCAGAACAATAGTACAGATACTACACCCCATTATATTCGCGTCTCATTTAATTTCAGGACTTTCACGATTAAATATTTTACCGCTAATATGCATGGTCGCTCACTACTTAGTGCACTTAGTACATAGGCTACTCTATGAAATGGTCAGCTATCAGACCTGGGAGCGCTAAATTTTTTCATGATATAAACAAGTCTGAGAGTGGATTGATGCGATGAATCAGATCACATTGCTATCCATGAAAACGATTCAAAATTGAAGCCCTGGCGGTCTGAGGCGGAGCACTCTACCTCTCAGTCACGGGGACTCCCCACAATACTAAATCTTTGAGAGTGAAACACAATATTATCGCTTCTACAAATTTTTTAGTCGTGAATAGCAGAGTCTGCAAGCTCGGGCGTGAAAGACATTCAGCACTTAGGGCCCTTGTCCAACATCGTGGTGAAAACTGGTGGAAGAGCATTATAAATAATAATGCTATTATGTACTAAGGTCGGTGGTGAAATGGTATGAATTGTAAACAAATCGTTATCAATATACCATCCGGCAAACACGAGGCATTGTCCCAGTGCTGGTAATGTTGATACACTCTCTGCGACGCTGGGCCAACATCATTAAAGCACTGGGTCAACGTCTGGTGTTTGGTGGGAGCCCTCGATCTTTACACACCGCTGACCGTGATAATACACGTACGCTGCATTGATATCATCGTAAATAAACATTACAGGATATAATCATGGTTAAATCTTAAACATCAAGATTTGCAAATATTTGTGCTCAAATTAAACAAACAAAATGTGAGTAATTTTCACCCAGGTGAGTGAAAATTTAATTTAGCAGGAAAATGGTTGACCCTTGTGCCGCGGGAACCGTATATATACGGTTTCAAGCATGGTTTAGATCAATAGAAATATCACCAAATTTGTCATTTGAAGCTGGAACTCGCGTTAGCAATTCCCAGATTCCAGCTTCCGAAGAATGAAAAATAGAAGCCGACAATTCAGCAGCCAATGGTTAACATCCGTTACTACGCAGAACACGTGGGTTATCATATGGGTACCAAACAAACTACAAACACCAATATTAGCTATAAACTCAATACATGTTGTGTTAAAAATGTATCATGTTTCTCAGAATTCAAATCTCGAGATGTTGGATAAAATATTAGTAATAGCTTACAAAATTTGATTCTAGGCAGTAAACTGGCCAAAAAGTGTTGAGTAATTATATAATCATGATAATGCATAGAATTATTCACGGTGCTTCTCTACATGCTCCACTTTATCTAAACCTTTAACGATTATAGATATATATATATTGTACTTTTTTATTGTAAATCGCGTAAGTGAGAGAAAACATCAAGTGGGTGAAAATTCCAATGAAATAACTTTAGACGGTTAAAGGGTTAAAGCAACAAATTACATTCGTATCAAATTGACACTCAAGGGCAGGGGGGGGGGGGGTTCTGGAGTCTTTTTGAAATAAATATGTTGTGGCTGATTTTTCAGTAAATATATCATAGTCTGAAGGACATGCTGTTAAGAAATATTTATTCGCAAAGAACAGGCATTGACCTAAAATCTACAAATTGTCCAGGGGTATTAGTCTAAAACTCATAGAGACCTGGAACAAATTCGTAACAAGCTGAAAATTTCAGCATATATTGTTGAGACAACTTAGAAAAAACATATCAAAAGTCCTCTAAGATCCCCCTGGTATTAGTGCCCGAAATGGGGGTAATAATGGGGTAAATAGGGGTAATAAAGAGAGTAATAACGATAACTTTAAAACTATTTAACCTGGATTCATAAAAATTGTATCTAAACATATGTTTATTCCCCTGCGGAATCCATTAAAATTATTTTGTATTAGTTTTTAGCCACCGTTTCATCCCCAAAAGTGGTAAATAGGGTAAAATAGAGGTAATAACCATAATTTATGATCTATTTGACCTAGATTCATAAACTGTGTATCTAGCATCGGATAATTTTTTTTACAACACTTCTAAAATTTGGTGACCTCCCCTTAATTACCAACAACAATTTTTTATATCAATTTCAAACCACCCTTTCCTCTCCATAAGAGGTAAATATGGGTAAAATGGGGGGGGGGGGTGATAACCATAGCTTATGAACTATGGGGTCAAAAGTTACAAAAATTGTTTTTAAACATATGTTTTAGCTCCTGAGGAATCCACTTCAATTAGTTATATCAATTTTTAACAACCCTTTCTTTCCCGAAAGTGGCAAATAATGGAAAATTATGAGAATAACCATAAATTTGACGGATATTCATAAAATTGGTATGTATATACATGTATTTGTCCTAGCATCAAACCAAAAAGTGTAGGCCTAATTGAAAGAAAAACAAACCATCACCATTTAATCTCAAAAAACGAAATTGTATATGATGTTGTATTCATTTTTAACAACCTTTGCATTCCCAAAAAATATTTTCATGTATAGTGTAGATTGTTAATCACATAATAAAACAGTTAATTTGAGTTTATTTCAAAGAGCCTAAACTATTAAATTTTAAACTATTAAACTTTTAAAAACGGTTTCTATATTTTTTCTCGGATGCTAAAATATATAATCTAGATACCAATTTTATGAACCTAAGTAAGTCAAATATCGCTCACATCTTACCCTTATTTACCACTTTTCGGGATGAAAGGGTGATTTTACAGCATCATCATATCCTTTTGTTGCTGGTTGTCACATAAGTTTAAAATGCTTTTACATTTTCTCCCATGGTAAACATATCCAGGTAGGCCCTAACAATTTTATAAATCTAGGTAAAATAGCTCACAATTTGTGGTTATTATGCTATTTTTTTGCTTTGGGGATGAAAAGGTGGTAAAATATTAATACAAATGATAATACTAAACACCCCGGGTATGTTTGGATACAAATTTTATGAATCTAGGTCAGATAACTCATAAAGTTATGGTTATCACCCCAATTTCACTTCTATTTACCACTTTTTGGGGGAAAGGGTGGTTGAAAATTGATATAAAAAATTGTTGCTGGCGATTAAAGGGAGGTCGCCGAATTTAAAAAAAGTGTTTTTGCTTTTTTCGCCGATGCTAGATACAAATTTTATGAATCTAGGTCAAATAGCTCATAAGCTATGGATATTATCCCTATTTTTCCTATTTACCATTTTTGGGGATGAAAGGGTGGCGAAAAATTAATACAAATAATTTTAATGTATTCTGCAGGTGCTAAAACATATATTTAGATACAAATTTTATGAATTTAGGTTGAATACTTTTAAATGTATTGTTAATACCCATTGTCTACCCCTATTTACCCCTTAATACCCCAATTTCGGGCACTAATACCAGGCGGATTTTAGAGGACTTTTTATTTGTTTTTCTATATTGTTTCAAGAACATATGCTGAAATTTTCAGCTTGTTACAAATTTGTTCCGGGTTATTATCTTATAGCCCTGGACTAAAAGATACGTTCTTGTATCCCTTTAGCGCATAGATCTCCGTAGCCCCTTAATGCCTCTCTGTCACCTTATAACGCCCTCGGTCGCTTTGTAACGCCCCTTGTCGCCCATTAAAGCCTTCTCATTTCCCTTTTATCATGCCTCCTCAGTGCCCTTTAATGCCTTTTCATTGTCCTTTAGCGCCTTCTCATTGCCGTTTAATGGCTCCTCGTTGGCAATTAAGGCTTTTCCATCACTGTTTAACACATCTCCTTTAATCGCCCTTCAATACCTCTTTACGTTGAGCATGTTTAATCATTTTAACCCAACAGAAGACTATCAAGTCAAAATCAAACCCAACACAACAATATAAGTGCTCCAATTTCTATCAAACATGTCAAAAATTATATTTGATGACTTCAAATCAGCAAAGTAATAGAAAAAATTTTTCTAATCCCAAATCCCATGGAAAAAAGAGAGTTTTTCACATCAAAAAGACGTATTACACTTCTTCCTATTTTAAACATCATATTTTAACATTTTTGACCTTTCAAATGACCTTCCGACCTTGAAGATTACCTCGGATCAACATAATAATAGCATAAATGGATTTTTAAGACAAAACTACACATGTTCCTAGGTTTATTTGGTAAAAGTTGTATTTTTGCTTATTTGACCTTGAAATTGATTTTTGAGCTTGAAGATGACCTTTAGTCATAAAAATATTACATAAACTGGGCTGCCCAGTCGAAATCACATGAAAATAAAGTATTACACTTGTTCCTGGCTTAATTTGTTGAAAAATCATATTCGACTTGAAATATCTGGCGGCCATTTTGTTTTTGCCCTTGACAAATCCGCCCAATTGTGCTAAAGAGGCATCCGGCTGATTGCTGCTGGGGACATGCCATAGTATCAGAATCAATCATAAAACATTGTCCATACCGCAAAACACGCTTTTGTCAAAATCCACGGGATTAATACTGCACATCACATACAGGGCACCTATCCCGTACACCCCAGAAACAAAGGGATGTTGATCAAATGTTGGTTTAATGTTGGGCACTGGGCCAACAATAACAAGCATTGGATCAACGGTAATCTACATGTAGTACCCAGCGAGAAGGATCCAAAACAAAAAAATCGCTTCCTATTTGTCTGGCTCCTGTTGCATTTACGTGTATCGCCATGGTGATCCGTAGCGGTAAAATATGTGTGCTATGTGTCATGGTTAAGGCCTAGATCGTCGCCTCGAAGCTAAATGATCCTATCTGCCACTCTGACGAGTGTCAGATAGGATCCTTTAGCTCCGAGGCGACGAGATGTTGACGCCAGTGACGGAGCATGTGATGTTATATATCCTCCGCATCTCCAATAGATGTAGAACTATGGATCAGCAAACACGAGTCGTTCACTCGATGTCCGGTTAATGTTGGGCTAGCGTCGCAGACGGTGGGCCAACATTAACCCGACATCGGGTGAACGACTCGTGCTTGCTGTGATATGTTATGACAGTCAACAGACAAGGTAGCACAGCTTTCCCAACATTGAAATAACGGCATCACAGTCAGCAGACAAGGTAGCACAGCTGTCCCAACATTGAAATGACGGCATCACAGTCAACAGACAAGGTAGCACAGCTGTCCCAACATTGAAATGACGGCATCACAGTCAACAGACAAGGTAGCACAGCTTTCCCAACATTGAAATAACGGCATCACAGTCAACAGACAAGGTAGCACAGCTGTCCCAACATTGAAATGACGGCATCACAGTCAACAGACAAGGTAGCACAGCTGTCCCAACATTGAAATGACGGCATCACAGTCAACAGACAAGGTAGTACAGCTGTCCCAACATTGAAATGACGGCATCACAGTCAACAGACAAGGTAGTACAGCTGTCCCAACATTGAAATGACGGCATCACAGTCAACAGACAAGGTAGCACAGCTGTCCCAACATTGAAATGACGTTTGTCTGACGACTCCTGTTTACTCTCAGAGAGCGGGCGGGGGGCACTGATGCAGTGGTTAAAGCTGCCTACATGGAAAGTCGGAGATCGCGGGTTCGAACCCCATTCAGGCGTTCAGTTTTCAAGAAAACAAAAGGTTTCTCCCCCGCTTACTCATAAAGATTCAATATTGTTGGGAGCCTCTGTGGCCGGAAGGTAGCGTGATTGACAGTATATGCGCCCTCGTGGCTGCCACACGTGTTTGTCTTCTTGGTTCATTTTGATGTGTTTTTGTAGTTATTTCTCTTGTACACCGGATATATTTTTGGATTATTGGATACATAAACGCATAGTCTCTGATTTGAGTATGTTACTTATTTGTTAATCCTAATTGGATATTGGAAATATATGGATAAACATTTTACTGTGATGCGTTTTGTGAACACATATTGAAATGGAGAATGCCACGCTGGTGAATTATACTGGGAAGCTGTTGAATTTTCTCGCTTATCAACAGCATGAACCACAGGAGGCAGTGCTACAGCAGCGCGGAGCTGAGGTCACTGTGCCCAGACCCGGCCGGCATTCCACCGCCGCCTGGCGAGTATCTGTCAACGGCCATCTCAGATGGCAGGCGACCCTATCGGCGCTGTAGGGGTGGATCCAGACGTCGTATACCAGTTTTATCCCCAGCTAGGAGGCTTGCTCATTCTGAAAATCTACGGAAAGCAAATCCAAAAAAACTGATTCAAATTTCCACAACACCTACGTTTGATGCACAAATTTCATGCTGTCTCATTAATGCACGGTCAGTGTGTAATAAAAATGGCATTATTTTGGATTATATTATAAGCAATGATATTGATTTAGCTGTTATTACTGAAACCTGGCTAGATGAAGGTGCCAATTTTGATAATGTTATAGGCAGCCTCTCTCCACCAGGATACACCCTAATTCATTCACCTCGTCACGGAGAGTGAGGAGGGGGGATAGCATTTCTCCACAAAATCTGACTTGCTTTAACAACACGTGAGTGCACAAAATACGCAACTTTTGAATGCTTTGAGGCGGTCATCACAAACAAAACGTCTTCAATATGTCTTGTTGCAGTTTACTGTCCAGGAAAACATACTTGTTCAGTTAAAAATTATATGGCTGATTTTTCAGCACTATTGGAACACCATTCTACAAGCTCTGCTAAGACTGTTATGTTAGGAGATTTTAATATACACGTGGACTGCTTAGAAAAAAACGATGCTGCTCAGTTTATTGATTTACTCCAGTCAGCTGATCTTCAGCAACATGTACATTGGCCAACTCACACGAGTGGACACACATTAGATCTTGTAATCTCAGATAGTGATAGCACCGTAGTAACGGATGTCCGACCTGGCTCGTTTATATCTGATCCCGAGTCTGTACTTTTTGAATTAACACATCCCAAACCACAGACTCAATATACAGTTGTTCAATCGAGAAAAATAAGCAATATAGACAAGGCGAAATTCCAAGAAGATATCTTATCTTCATCGTTATACAAATCTCCATCCTCTGATCTCACCACATTGACTGACCAGTACAACACCGTGGTTGCTGCAACATTAGATGATCATGCACCAATTACAAAAAAGCGCGTTGCCATCAAACCAAACTATCCCTGGCTGAATGAAGATTTTAGATCAGAAAAAAGAAAACGTAGATAATTTGAACAAAAATGGCGAAAAACAGGTTTGATTGTTCACCGAGAGATATTTGTGGAACAAAGACAACTTGTGAGTAATCTTATGAAATCTTTGAAAACGAAATATTATGCAGACAAAATTGAAGAATGTGGAACAGATCAAAAAGCTCTGTTTAATATTATAAATAGTCTCCAGAACAAGAGAAAAGAAATGACACTACCATCATCCGGCTCAATTAGTGAATTACCCGATATTTTCAACAAGTTTTTCATCACAAAAATATCTCAAATCAGACAAAAACTTGATTCTGATAGCTGCACTGATATAAGTTTCACAAGTATCTCTGACATTAAATCTTCTGATATTTCTTTGGACACTTTTAGACCAGCAACTGAAGAGGAGGTGTTTAAGATTATTAGCAAAAGTCCTAAGAAATCATGTGCTTTAGATCCAATACCAGCTGGATTTTTAATAGATATTTTACCTACACTACTACCAACAATCACAAAAATTATTAACATTCCACTGGTAACAAGAACGGTACCTCATTCAATGAAAAAGGCGATTGTCAGCCCACTTTTAAAAAAAACTAACGCTTGACAAGGATGTTTTGAAAAATTATCGTCCTGTGTCTAACCTTTCTTTCATTTCAAAGATTCTTGAGAAAATTGTATCATCTCGGCTGTTAGACCACATAGAATCAAATAATCTTGGAGAGTCACTACAGTCGGCTTATAAACGCCATCACGGCACAGAGACTGCACTTTTGAAAATTCAGAGTGATTTGTTGTTGGCAATGGATGATCACAAAGCATCACTAGTTGTATTTTTGGACCTTTCCGCTGCATTCGACACAATTGATCATACCATTCTTGTTAATATTTTGCGAAATGACTATGGACTAAGTGGAAAAGCACTTGATTGGTTGGAATCATATCTCACTGATCGATATCAATCTGTACATATTAAAGACAATTCCTCTGAATACACAAAATTAAATTTTGGTGTTCCTCAGGGTTCAGTCCTGGGACCTTTACTTTTCAGTTAATCTACAAAACCTATTAGAGCCATAGCAGCAAAACATAATCTAAAAAATACATCTATACGCAGATGACACTCAATTATATGTGTCGTTCCGATTTTCAAGCTACACAGAAGCAATCGCTGCACTGTGTCGTGTAGAAGCGTGTATCAATGAAATACAGACATGGATGAAGAACAATAAACTTCAACTAAATGCCGATAAGACTGAGTATCTTATTGTTGCATCTCCAAACGTTTTACCAAAGATAACATTACGCCCTATTAATATTAGTGGAATCGAAATTGAGCCATCAGTGTGTGCAAAGAATTTAGGAGTAATGTTTGACAAACATCTTAAAATGTGTGAGCATGTGAATCAAATTTGCAGAAAAGCACAATTTCTTTTGAAAAAGATCGGTGACATTAGAAATTGTTTATCGATTGTTACCACTGAGCATCTCATCCACGCCTATGTGACATCTCAACTTGACTGTTGCAACTCTCTCTTGTATGGCGTGCCAAATAGCTGTATTTTAAAACTACAACGAATTCAAAATAGTGCAGCAAGGATTATATATCGAAGAAAGAAATTTGATCATGTGACTCCTCTTTTGAAACAATTGCATTGGCTGCCAATCAGACAAAGGATAGAATATAAACTTCTCCTTCTTTGCTTCAAAGCGCAACATGGCTTAGCACCCAGTTACCTTCAAGACTGTATTATCCCTTATTCTCCATGTCGCCCACTGCGCACCAAACATCTGTTGGTGGTGCCTCCCACAAAGTTAAAAACATATGGTGATAGATAATTTAATAAAGCTGCCCCCTTACTTTGGAACAAATTACCATATCACATACGAAGCTGTAACAAACTTGATCAATTTAAGCGACACTTAAAAAGTAATTTGTTCAGTATCGCATACTTGTAGAGATGCTATGATTTTTTCACCTTAATGTACCAAGTTGATCATGTTTATTGACATTTTTGTTTGAAGCGCCAGAGAGCAACTTGAGGTTGGATATGGCGCCATATAAGTGTATATTATTATTATTATTATTGGCTTCAAAGTGCCAGGGCGCGAATTTCGAATTCTGTGTCTGGAAGGCAGTGTCATCTCATTCATCTCACCCTCCTAGAAGTTTCTCTTGGCCCAGTTAGCAAATATGTGCACAAAAGTGGCCTAAAACCTCATTTGTTCATTCATACTCTAAGAGAGAAGAAACACTAAACTAGGACCTACAAACGACACATAATAATTATACCAACACACCAAGCTACCACATTATATTAACCCTTTAGCCGCCAAATTGGAATTTTCACCCACTTGAAGTCGTGTCTCGCTGACGCGATCCACAACTTCAAGTGAGTGAAAATTATTCCGATTTGACAAAATGGAGGTCAACTGTTTTTAAATTCTGCTGATTGATGTCACATTTCATCTTTAACATGTTTAAAAGGTGGTTCTTAATGTGCTAATAAAAAATGAAAACCCGAATATATGCGGCACCGGCGGTTAAAGGGTTAAAAGCCATTAACGGTCAGATTATTAGCCTGAATGTTGGGTCGGCGTCGCTGACAGTGGACTAACCATCGGATGATGGTCTCGTGATTACTTCCTATTTATTCATAGTCATTAACTCTACACTTCTGTTTCTGTATTAGTTCCTGGAAATCTTAGTGGACAACTTCATTTAAATACAAAAAACCCTCAATTATGATACACGACAGCAGACAGAAGACATCTGCATTCCTTGCCAAGCGTTACGTAATGGATAGGTGTGTGAACTCAGTAAAGTTGTAAAAAATTAATGTGTATTAAAGAAATAAAATAAAAAATGTCCCAAATCATCGTTTTTCACTTCAGTGATAAATATATTTATTCTTCTTATTAAGTATGTGTGCACACGTCGACGAACCAATCAAGTCAGTAGTTCACTCGTTTCACCAGTGTCTCTACTAACTTCAGACACTGGTATTTATCCCCAGATTAGCTAATATTCACCACCAGGGTTCAGAACACTCACCGCCACTGTTTGTACTGCTGTGTCCAGATGTGTGAGAAAAAACCCACTACTTGGTCTAAGATAGTGTAAATGACCCAATTCATGTTATTAGCACTGATGCTTCTGAAAATGAGATACAATTATTTAGGCTGAATATACACTGATATATTAATACCGTACAAAGTAAAGATTTTGCTTAGTTCATAATTTAAAAACTCCATTAAAATAATTTTAAAGAAATATAACATTGAAAGTAGGACACTCTTCGATACCCTCTTGTTAAAAGCAGGCTTGCATGTCATGCGCTGCCTGTACAGATTCCCATATTTTGACAAGTGCGTGGCTAAACACAACAGACCAATCACAGTCTACTTCATCGCTCGTGCCTAATTTATGAATTGCTGTCTGCTGGTTGGCAGACGGTGACGTGACAGACGACAGAGACCCCTGGTGATGAATGTTAGCACATGCTACGAAGAAGATCAGTGGGTGACGTACTGTGACACTCACTGATAGGTCAGTGTAAGCCAGTAGTCGGTGCACAGATCAATTAGACCAACCCGTCCAGCATTTAGGGGTGTACACAAAGCCATTATATGCACCCATCCTCCGAGCCATCACATATCTGACCCCATGCAGCCATATGACAAGAGCTTCAAGCCATAATTCTGTGAAACTCAATAGCCTTGACCTCCAATATTTTCACCAAGCTGGCTTATACAATGAAGTATGGGGCAGGGGCTGTTATATAACTTTGTTTTCACCGAGTTCCCATTCAAAACGGTTTCCGGTGACGTCACTGCGTTTCACAGTATACACCGCTAACAAAAGACAGGGGTGGAGCTCCGTATACAAGCATAGGCACCCCCTTTCCACAACCACCCCTCCCCCTCTACACTATATAGTGTAAAGCATAGGCACCCCCTTTCCACATCCACCCCTACCCCTCTACACTATATAGTGTAGAGGGGGAGGGGTGGTTGTGGAAAGGGGGTGCCTATGATACAAGTGCCTACTTGTGACGCTCACCATGGGTACAAGGCTGATACTATGCACGCGGCTCATGTCTTCTTCTTTCGATTACAGGCTGATTTGAGGGTCATTTACTTTGCCAAGCTGTCTTGTAGAAAGGAAAATGTCTAGGCAGTGTCTATATTATTCGTGAATTATAATGGTGATATATAGCCGTCAAACCATTTAACGCAATGACCATAAACTCCAGAAGTTGTTAACAAAGCATTTTAAAATTCCAAGTGACCACAGTGTCAAATGCAGAACTAAGTTATATCTCAAGTAGCTATATAGCGGTCTTTTGATCAATTTAGCTTTGGTAAAGCGTTACTTTATATTCGTGATGTGATCAAAAGTTTCAATTTTAACAACAGTTACATCGTCAACAGATAGCATAGTATAACTAGACATATCAACATTAAATGATCTATATAGGCCTACACTAGAGTGGTAATAATATATAGGTAACTTTGTATTCAGTCAATAAAATATGAGTTACTACACCTTGTCTCATATTGGCTAAATACGATTTATTTCAATCGAATAATTTTGTCTCAATGCAATATTTTGGAATTTAAAAAAATTATTTTGTGCCACAATTGCCAATATTTTTTCCTTTATATTCTTTCACTACGCTAAACTCATTGAATAAGCTACAGTTTAATTGATTATTATAATAAAACAAATTAGAGTAATTTCCGATTTCTTTTATTTTCTGGAGAAACGAGGGGAAAAATGATTTCACCATTTCGCATTTTACCATTTCATTGCATATGGCATCCATGTTTGCTTATTATGTCTATAATTGCGTACTTGTGTAATATTTAACACATTTTATTAGTTATTTCCTGTACATTTTGATTGTGTGTGCAAATATTATTTCATGTTGTGCGGCAGCACACAATAACCCATGACTAAAAACAAGTGTGATCCAGCAAGGTGTCTTGACAGGTCCGAATGTGATACTTTGTCTGTAGAAGATGCTGCTCACCAACATCATCCCCATCACAATGATGACAATTATTTACAACACACTGTATTCATATACGCTTTTCTCATCCCTTTGTGATTGTGGATGTATATGAAGATGTTCCATACTGAGCTGGCAAAGCCAAGTAAAACAAAATAATCGGCTACCACAGCAAGTATTTGAGTATAGCGATACGACAAATCAACCAGAAGTACCACTGTAAAGATAAGTATGAAAGGAGTCCACGCCACTATATAAGTCACCATCAGATATATCAACATGTTGCTCGTTTTATTGTTTGGTTGTTTTGAAGGTACACTTTCCTGGGTTTCCTTACTCACGGTAGGTAGTTCACGTATACGATTGTTGTGCCACTTAGCTATCAACGAAATGCGCACATATATGTAGCATATCACTATACCTACTAGAACATAGCTTCCAAAATTTACAATATACTTGTATACAATTGGTACGACGTAATCATGGCTTTCAGAATACCAAAAATAATCTGTAAACATGTATAAGATGGGTGCGACCCACGCAACTATCTGTAGCATTGTTATCTTGAATGGAGTCAGAATCTGATTGTAGGTCAGTGGTTTAAATATTGCTACATAACGATCGACACCAACTAGCAGTGTATTGGATACAGAACACATGACAGCTAGACTTGTTAGTTGTGAAGTGAGAAAGTTGATAAAGATGTAGCACACATGTTCCAAGTATCTGCTGTATGTGACATCCCACGCTATAGTAATGCCTACAAGTAGATCAGCGGCAGTCAGACTGAGAAGGATTCTGGTGGTCTGTGGTAACAAAGGTGACCGTCTCACGAGAACCACGATTGTCAATCCGTTACCAAATATGCAGAGATTAGAAATGATTAGAGCAATGACAAAGCGTACAGTTTTGTTAATTTCAAAATACGATGCATTTTCGTAGATACTGCTGTTAGTGGAATCTGTGCTTGTGAAATTAGACATGTTCAATGTGCAACTGATAATTACAGTCCAGCTAAACCTGTTTTAATGCTTGTCAGCATCATGGTCCGTGGATCAACATGGCACTGATTATGTCCACCAATAAAGCAAATGAGACAGACAATACACTATTATGGACGCATGTTTAAAGAGGTCATTATTGATCCAGTACAGTTTTATCTACATGTATGTACGCATTTATGGTATGCGCAATTATGTTAGCATATCCAACGTTCGCTAATGGATCCATTTCTTTGAAATAAAGTGCGGCTAGGGGCAAAAGTAGGCCTACGCAGTTAACACGATACATTGAACCAATGTTGATTTAATGTTGGCCCATCGTCTGCGACGCTGGCCCAACATTAAAACAGCATTGATTTAATGTATCGTCTTTACTGGGATATATCACATCACATACAGGGCACCTATTCCGTACACCCCAGAAACACGCGATGTTGTTCAAATGCTGGTTTATTGTTGGCCCACCGTCTGCGACGCTGGCCCTAGATGAAAACAGCATTGATTTAATGTATCGTCTTTACTGGGATATATCACATCACATACAGGGCACCTATCTCATACACCCCAGAAACACGCGATGTTGATTAAAAGCTGGTTTAATGTTGGGCACTGGGCCAACAATACACAAGCATTGGATCAACACTAGTCTAGTAGCCAGCTAGAAGGATCCCAAACCAACAAATCGTATCCTGTATGTCTGGCTCCTTATTGTGTGTATCGCCATGGTGATCCGGTAAAACACGTGTGCTGTTTGTCATGGGTATAGATTAACCCGACATTGACCCGACATTGGGTGAACGCCTCGTGTTTGCAGTGTTATGGCATCACAGTCCATAAACAAGGTAACACTGAAAATTCAACCAATACTGTCTGAATAATGCGCCGGCATGCCCTCATAGTGGGTGTAATAAGCTCGACATTTTGACCTGATACTAGTTTAAAAAAATGATAAAGCTGTCAAAATTAGAGGACATGTACTTCAATATATCCTCTTTAATATTAAGATGGGAACCCTCTGAAAATAATTGTGAAAAAAGTGTTTTGCTCTGTTTATGGTGGTCTATGAAGTGTAATCGTGGACAGCTGTACACCGCGAAGATGTGGGCGTGGATTGTGAAATCAGTTTGAACAGGGAAATCAATGTTTGTTATCATGGCGGTGCGTGAATGCGATCTACACACTAATTTTGACAACATTCCCACAAAATCTTAACGACGTGGCTGAAAACAAGCTTTAAATGGCTAAGTATAGGTAAAATGTTACTGATTCTAACAAATCTATTTTTGACTGTATAAATTGTGGCCAAGCCTTGGCCGTGTGCGCCAATAGTAATCACTACACGTATTTGTACCGTCGCAATCTGTGGCTCAAACCTTTAGTTTCAGATACAGTTTGGGCTATACGAAATTGAGTTCGCAAGCTACATTATATTGAGCGAATAGATCACTTTCGTGATAAAAGTGTCAAAGCTCACATACACGTAACTCAATATATCTTTAATCATACACTGATTAGGCACATTAGTAATATTTTTATGTTTATGAAGGAAAATGTGTTCAGAGTTATTGATCACAGTTTTGAAATAATTGGTCCCGTTGTGCGCCTCACTAATACAGATAAACTTACATAATACAACAATTACATGTATCATACAATAGCATGTATGTGGCAAAAAAGGGATGGATAAGTCCGCTCTTTTTTGGTGATCATGTCGTCAGCTGCTTCACCATCCATACATGCCCATAATAAGACAAACACTGTACTACAATATTGTTTTTGTGCTGTTGTAATTGGTGAATAAAAATATGTTTATACGAAATAAATTGGATAGCATAGACGATTGAATAAATCAATGAACTTAAAAAATAATAATACTTAAAACTAAAACGTAAAAAGTGTTGGATAGTGGCTGCGAAATATATGTCTTAGACATGGTGGGATATAATGTCTATGATGTCGTCTATGCATAGCTACATGTAATGAATGTTTTATCATGTGTAGTTTATGTAATATGAATTTGTCTCATTCTTGTAACGCCAAGCTTTCGATTTGTTAATAAAAGTTGAGAACATGCTGGAAGCCTTGTACAAACTTGTACAAAGCGGAATAATTTTTTTTTTGTTCTAAAATTGGCTCGGTGCGAACCAATAATCCACCTGCTATGTGATAGTATGTGATAGTATCTAATTTATTTTGCTACTGATGAATGATACATGATTCACATTGTGTTCCGTATTTTCTAACATAATTTCTCTTTCATTTTCCCTCGTGATAAATGAAACGGGCATAACAAGTAAATAAATAAATATATTAATAACACATGTGTCTCTAATGTTGTCGTGTGCATGGTCGCACATGCAGACAAAATCTTTTGTGAATATTATTATTGATTTTAGATATGAATCTTGCAATTAGAAAATAAACTTTGATATTATATTAGTCAATAATTATTATAATATGTGTTACCCCATTCACACGAAATGACACAACGTTCATTGATTGTCAGTTAATTGGAAAGTGATATAACATAAACATTAAAACAAAATCACAAATAAAATGTCACTCTGTAGCTCTAACTGGGTTTAAAAAGCGTCATTGATATAAGTTTACAGTGTGTCTGATAATGATGATAACTTAATAAAATATTTGGCAACCGCAAAGTAACATATCCAGTACGCGCTGCTGAACATGTCAAGTATGAATACTTTATACTTGACATGATGATACATGAAGATGCATTATTGCAATATATGGTATATTTGATTTTTGGAATAATAAGTCAGCCATTCGTTTGCATTTTTAAGTGATGATTCTCAAAAAATATTTTTTGTACACAATAAAATCTACATATTGCCAATAGCTGGCTCACTGTAAACCGTGACAATAATGAAGTACTGAAGAAGTATTGCAAACCATTTTCAGCTCAGTACACATCTCTTTGAGGATTAGAATCATCAACATAGGAATTTGGCATAGTTTTATTGTTTTAGATAGGCGTATAGAAGTATACACATTGCGAGATTTGACAGACCATCATGTTCACAGAATGGTCCGTATATATAATAAGGGGTTTTGTCAAGTTAAAAAAAATCTAAAAATCCGAGAAAAACTCCGAAGTTGGTGGATGGGTCCAGCCCCAACTGGGATTTGGATTTTTTTTGTGTGTGTTGTTTTTTGTTATTGTACATGTTTCCCCTCAAAAAATAATTGGATATGGGGATGGGTGGGTGTTGTCTGGCCAATCCGAGTTTTTCTCGGATTTTTGGATTTTTTTGAACTTGACAAAACCCGTAAGTAAATATTTTATTATTTGTTAAATTTCCCTTTTGCTATGAAAAATATATTGGCCATAAAAAATATAATTTGAATATGTGTCACACTTTGAACTATTTTTCAGCTTACTAGTCCCACTTTTACCCGATTTTGATCATAATTGGACAATAACAGAATATGGTTTATCCTATGATTTAAATTGGTATTTGATATTGTTTGATTATTGTGTCCGTATATATTCTCCGTGCTACATGTAGATAGAAAAGCAAAGGCGGTTTCAGGACGGTCAAGGATGCGAAGGCTGATTATGACTGAATTTAGGGGACTGTCAACATGGCTCTATCTTGGCCCAAATATTTCATTTTTAGACATAAAAAACACATACATATATGTATTCCTTCTAATCTGTTAATGTAAACATAAGAAATGTAGGCCTCAAATTAACCAAATAATATGATTGAAGTGTCTCATTACCAACGTCAATTTTGTCATTGCAGTACAATTCTATGAATTTTATTATATATTTTTTAATGATAATATCATTTGTGCGCCCATTTTGTAAATAAAAATGAAGACAAAAAGTTTATTTGACACAATATTTTATTTTCTCATGCAAGTTAGGTTCACATCCATTATTTGCAAGTGAGGGACATAGCTGTAATTTTAAGGGGAAAAATGGGGGGCGGTGGACATTTTGTTAATTTAAATTAAGATTATTTTAATTTTTATTCGGCAACGCAATACGTTTGCTTTCTCTTAATAAGCCCAGTATTACGAAACACATTTTTTTTTCGTTACAATATATACAATTAAAGGCGATTGTGGTATTTTTATAAATTAAAACAAACAAAAATATTAATCATAAAATTTAAAAATCGCAAAAAAATTACCTCGTGGGCTCCCATGGTAAACTGATAGAACATCATCATACCTATAATGTGTCAAAATTTATCACCATTTTAAACTATTTTTAGATTATTACACTTACTATCAGCTTTCCCAACATTGAAATGACGTTGGGGCACGGTGACGTCTCTTGTTTAATCTATTAGAGAGAAGCACTGTACTTAGACATAAATGCCGCATAATATAATAAATATATACCAACACACCAATCCATCACCATTCACACAGCTATTAAGATTATCAACGTAAATGTTTGGTCAGCGTCGCTGACTATAACCATCGGATGATGGTCTCGTGATATGCTCGCTTTTTAGGGCCATAAATCAGGGACATCTGGTGAGTGTTTGTTTGTTTGTTTGGATTAGCTAGCCCGCATGCAGGCAGCCAGGACCTTTCGATAATTATCAATCGATCCAATCCCGCCTTTAGTTCAGTTGCTTTTTACTCGGAGCTGTATGTATCACTAAGCCGTGGGCCACCCCGAGAACCGAATCCAGTGCTCACGGACTACCTTTGTACATCCACGACAGCATGATCAACCGTAGAACCCAATGGTGATCATGTGCATAGATGACGAAATTGTCCACTTAAGACACCTTCTCATATACACAGGTTCCACAACGGAGAACTGGCGGACGATATTTATGAACCAAGGCTCCTTGTAAAAATATTTATACTTTTTTTTAATATTTTTTATTTAATAATCAACAACAAATAGTATTCCAAATTTTAATAGTAGAGCATAACAGATCATTGATCTCCTCTCTTACTAATTTTACCACATTTACATGATTAGGTCCTGAGGCAAAAGGTAAATAAATACAAGTTTCTGGTTGTTAGAAAAACATTTTAATATTAGATTGGTCGTCAATCAGACCCCTACCCTACCCAGTCTGAGAAAGAAAGAAGAAACACACTTTCACCTCCTCCACAGACCTCTGTGTAGATAATAATCCACACAAATTGGCACCTCAGCTAGAAGGGTGACTGAATGGTGAAGACGCATAGCAACGACTATGCAATGCACCCTTTCAGTGCTATAATCGTCTCACGATATTTATATGGAACCACATTTATTTGTGTAGAATTTGTATGCGCAGAAGTATTAACCCTAAACAGTTTAAAATAAAAACGATAGGTCAACAATTTTTTTTTCAGCTGATAAAATAGTTGGTCTCTAACTTGCGTCTTATTCTAAGGGGTTACTTATATGAGAATACCACAAATAAAATAATATATTAGAATACAAACATTTTAACATGTTTAGCTTTTAAATAACATGTAAATGATAACGTGAATGAAACCATTCAACCAATAGCATTTGATGTTGCAAAGGAGTAATAAAATAACATAATAATGAGAGCACCCATTTGTGAGATTGAAGCTCAGGGTGTACTTAGATCGAAGTAGGGACATACCTCAATCTAAGTACGTACTTCAAAGAAAGTACGTACTTTTATCTGCGGTCAGCCCCGACCTGGTTACAGTTAGTGCTGAGTGACCATGCTGATCGGCCTACGGTTCGCTAGCGCTCGCTTAGCCTAAGGCTGTACACTGTATACGCCTTCAGTCAGTCCGCAGCGTGCGATGAAAGCTTCTATTTCAATGGTATAAACCGGTCTGCGAAATCGGCAATTTATTCCGAGTGTTGTCGGCAAGACGACGTCGTGAAACGGCTTGCAAATGTGCCACGGATTTCAACGATAACGTTACAAATGATATAATTTCTCTGTCAATATAATTAGGCCGTCTCAGAAATAATACAACTTGTTCAATGGAACAATGGAGAACAGAAATCAACGGTCATATTCCCAGAACGGGCCAGTTCCACAGGACAAAAGTATGATTATTATCGCCTTAAGATTCTGTGATGTCGTACTTTTTGTCAGAGGCCGATGTTGTGACAGACTGTTGTTGCTGTTCAGTGACTTCTGTTATAAAAACTGTTAACCGGCGGTCGTAGCAATTTAACTGGATGGTGCATTATTACATTCACTAAGAGTTGATAACATTCGTGGAAAGTGACAACTTTGGCCAAAAATGTTATGGCCAACGGAAAACTACTCACCTTGTCATGTTGTGTGCTATTTCCCATTCACGTGATTTCGGATCAACTCTAGCCTACACTGTGTCTGTGGCCTGTGCCTGTGGCTGTGCTATTTGATTTTCTAACACTAATACTAATAGACCCCCTAGGCTAAGGGCCTATTATTTGAGTGTTTAGGCCTACACAATTTTTTTTATAACAGTGTCTTTTCTATGTACCGGTATGTCTACGACCATTCAGGATTTCCACCAGGAATGTTTTGAGTGTGAGAGGGCTCCAAATTGGCAAAAGGTTGGGGAGGAAGGTGATTCCACAGACACAGTGACAGCCTAGACCCCCTGGCCTAGACCCCCTATTTTAACTTAACTGAAATTACAACAAAATAGGGAATAGGTCACTATATATTTTCAAACACTTAGTAAATAACCAGCTTTTGTACTAAGGCCTAGGCCTGAGGGGGGTTGGGGGGGGGGGCAGCAGCGTCCGCAGCTTCCCGATATAGAGGGGGGTTTAAGAGGTACGATATTTAGAAAAAAATCCACAGAATTTGTTGAAAATCTGAAGCTCAATGAGGGGGGGGGGGGCAGGACCCCTCTGACCCTCCCCCCATGCACGCCCTGGGGGGGGGGGGGGTCTGAACCGAATCCTTCCCTCAGCCCCCTGTGGAAACCCTGCAATCTCGCCTACATAGACTTTGTCATAGGCTAGGGCCTGGTAGGCTATAGGCCTGGCCTACCAAATTAATATAATATAATGAAATAGGCTTAGAGTCTACTATAGGCCATGGACATTATCAGATTATAGATAGTCTTTAATATAATTATAAGTTGTTTAAATAAGCCTATATTAGGCCAAATGCAGTAGGCATATTCGGGGAGGGGGGGGGGGGTTCAGCAGGCGCGTGCGCCCCTTATTTTCGCCAAATACTTTGAAAATCACCCTATTTAACTGGCTAAAATTTACCAAAAAAATTTAGGGGGCGAGCCCCATAGGCCCCCCCCCCTTTCTTCAGATGCTGGATCCGCCACTGATATCTGTTTGCTTTACAACTAGAACAATTCTCAGTGATTATACTGTATTTTGGCTTCGCAATATATCGTTATAGGCCTATTCTACATATTCAGGGGTGGGCAAGTGGTCGCCACATCGCCACATGTGGCGACAAAAGCAAAATATCTGTAATGTAAATATTTAAAAATGACCATTCAGAGCACCTAAAAGTAGGCATTTGTGGCGACAGGACTCATTTCGCCTGCCCAACCCTGCATATTCATGATCTAGAGCTAAAAATTAACCCTTGTGCCTGGATATCTTTTGATCTTCAATCAATAAACTTTATGTCGCCTATCCTCAGCGGACAGAGCTTAGAGGCGCACAATACTATAGGCCTATTTTATTAAACCCCCAGGCCTACAGTGGAATGTTCCAGAAAACCTTTTGTCTATTTTTAAAGCCCCCGGCCCGCTCCGCATAGATCCGCCCCTGCATTAGCTTATAACCCTACGAGTACTCAACTCGGTGATGGGAAAATATATAGTCCGTAAAAGAAGTTGCCATTCTGCACTAACCAGGCCCGTAGTCACGGTCGGAAATCAGACAAGGCGAGTTCAGTGGCCAAGCCTAAATTTCTGAAAACCCTAAATTTCTGATAATTTTCAATGATGAAAAGAAAAAAATGTGAAAAGACAGACAAGGCGGTTGCCTCGTCTGCCCCAGTCTATGGGCTTGGTAACTGTCACAATTTTTATTTCTAGCAATGCCCATGGCTAAAGGCAACATTATACAATGTTGGACAAATGTTTTCAGGGCAGGGCTACCTGAAACCACACATTTTGTTTTATAGCTTTACCTAATGGTCTAGCTACATGTATCTGACAGTTTGTCAGCTATCAGGCATTTTTATCAAAAACAAAACAAAAGGCACATCTACACCCCCTGAAAGGTTAGTGTGTGTGCAAAATAAGAGAAATCCATGTCAATGCTATTGAGAATGCAATGACTGTTAGGGGCCTACACTGTAAACATCAACATCTGCAAATTTTTGGTTCCAAACTACGGTTCATTTCTACCCAATTGGTGTTGTAGGTCACAGTAGAAGAAGAAAATGTTTATTTGACAAATAACACAGTAAAATAATGCAAATTAGCGACACGGTAGCGAGACAAAATTAAAAAATTAGGTGATAATTGAATATATTATTCAATTAGCAGTGTGACTGAGGGTTGATGAGGTACAGTTAGCTTCAAAAGAGGGGGTGGGTCAGGATGTCCCTCTTCTGGATCTGTAACTTAGCTGTAGGCCTACATAGTAGTAGCATGTAAGCCTTTTGTTTTAATGTGTTGTGCAGTAGGCCCACAGTCACAATCTGGGGGTACATCTGTCAGAGTAAAACATAATTCAATGACTAGGCCTACAAGGGCTCAGGTCTAGATACTGAATTTGACCCATATCTATGGTGTTGCAATTACCGGGTAGTGAATATTTTAGGCTTCTAGGTCAAGTCTGTATAATTTACAAGGCATTAGAACAGGTGTGGCTTCCCTAGCCAGACCAGTATTTAATGTAATTAAATTTAAAGTGTATAAAATAGCCTATATGGCTAGGTCTTATATTAGGCCTAATTTATACATCTACATAATATAGTTAGAGGTCTACATATCCTTAACATATACAAACAAGAGCACACTCGACAATAGCCCGCCGCCATTATTGAACTTGAAGTCATTATTGCAGCCACAAGGTCAAATTATTGACGTAAAATGCGAAAAATGACAATTAATCGGCCATTTTGAATTCTTTTTCAGCCATTATTGAACTTGTCCAAGAACTACTTATTAGTAACATGCATAACACATTTGAATAGGATACTAGAAAAACTTTACAAGTTATCGCGCCCACAAGGTCAATTTATTGACGTAAAATGCGAAAAATCGCAATAAATCAGCCATTTTGAATTTTTTTTCAGCCATTATTGAACTTGTCCAAGAACTACTTATTAGTAACATGCATAACAAATTTGAAGAGGATATGTGAAAAACTTTTCAAGTTATCGCGCCCACAAGGTCAAATTATTGACGTAAAATGAGAAAAATCACAATAAATCGGCCATTTTTTTTTTTTTTTCAGCCATTATTGAACTTGTCCAAGAACTACTTATAAGTAACATACATAACAAATTTGAAGAGAATATGTGGTAAACTTTTCAAGTTATCGCGCCCACAGGGTCAAATTATTGACGTAAAATGAGAAAAATCGCAATAAATCGGCCATTTTTTTTTTTTTCAGCCATTATTGAACTTGTCCAAGAACTACTTATAAGTAACATACATAACAAATTTGAAGAGAATATGTGAAAAACTTTTCAAGTTTTCGCGCCCACAAGGTCAAATTATTGACGTAAAATGTGAAAAATCGCAATAAATCGGCCTTTTTTTTTTTTTTTTCGGCCATTATTGAACTTGTCCAAGAACTACTTATTAGTAACATGCATAACCAATTTGAAGAGGATATGTGGAAAACTTTTCAACTTATCGCGCCCACAAGGTCAAATTATTGACGTGAAATGTGAAAAATCGCAATAAATCGGCCATTTTTTTTTTTTTTTTGGCCATTATTGAACTTGTCCGAGAACTGGTCATTAGTAACATGCATAACAAATTTGAAAAGGATATGTGAAAATTTTTTCAAGTTATCGCGCCCACAAGGTCAAATTATTGACGTAAAATGTGAAAAATCGCAATAAATCGGCCATTTTTTTTTTTTTTTCGGCCATTATTGAACTTGTCCGAGAACTGGTCATTAGTAACATGCATAACAAATTTGAAAAGGATACGTGAAAAACTTTTCAAGTTATTGCGCCCACAAGGTCAAATTATTGACGTAAAAGGTGAAAAATCGCAATAAGTCGGCCATTTTGAATTTTTTTTCAACCATTATTGAACTTGTCCGAGAAGTGGTCATTAGTAACATGCAAAACAAATTTGGGAAGAAAACATAAAAAACTTTTCAAGTTATCGCGCCCACAAGTAAATGTTAACGCCGACGCCGACGCTGACGCCGACGACGCCGAACTTCAATTGCAATAGCCCACCTTTTTTAATTAAAATTAAAAGGCGGGCTAAAAAGAATGGAAAGTACCCCTACATAAATTTAAAAGTTTACCTCCTAAAATGTTTGTTTTTTCATGGACCTTCATACATGTGTACATTTGTGCAATCAATGCACCCTAACAGAATAATTAGAACAGCCCCATCCTAGTTTAAAATAATGGTAAATTGGCCATTTCACCATCTAATGTTTTTGCAATAACATTTACCTGAAATAAATGTCAGACAAATGTGTTAACTTCAAATATATCATGAATAATATTTAGAATTCAATTTGAATAATGGAGGAATCATTACTCCATTTTACTATCACAGCTTTTTACACAACTTTCCAAACTCAGTTTATCTGACAGCTGAGATATTAACCTAGAAAACCATGTTTGAGACACAAAAAGGCACTAGGCCCACCAAATTCACATTGGGCCACATGTAAAAAAGAAAACCTGGATACATCCTTAATTTTGGTAATACATATGTATTAATATTTTTGATTAATTTATTTGCATAATTAAAAAAGTATCTATCACCACAAGTTAAATGTGGAAGTAATCAACTGTCCATTCAGTGTATATTTGAACCACTGTGTATAAATATGTCTTTTTTATAACAAATCCCATCTCATTTGATACTGGAAATTGTATATATAAGAAATTAAATGTTAACCATTTTTTCCAATTGTACATGTAAAGATTAGATCTAAAGTAATTAACCAATTTACTGAAATTATGCATAATACACAGTTGTACATTGTAATATGTGTAATCTTAAATAATTCACCACTTGCACTGACATATTAAATGTCTATTTTCTAAATGTAATCACAATTATTCTTCTAACATTGTGAAGTTCAGAACTGTTAATAATCACAAAAATATTAGTTACAGAAAAAGAAATATTGTTGAAAAAATAATCATATTTGGGGTGTTTCACCATGTTCACTGCATTGATTTTTTGTTTAGATTTTTTGTTTCTATATTCCAGATATAAACTAGGCAGTGAGATACATTGCAGTGAATATGTTCTGTGCTACATTGTGTATGAGGTTTCACTGATTATTAAAAGTAAGTCAAATCGATCAATCCTTTAACTACTAATCATCACTTGAATTGATTTTAATATTTTTATTAGCAGGTTAAAGCAGTTACATGTATAAGAAATTACATTCAATTCACTAAAAGTGATTAATTTCTCTCGAAGGGGATGAAAAGTTAAATGACAGTTTGTAAATTATTGCATGCATTTATTGGTAAGTTTTCATCTTCTAGGCAAGTGAAAGTTGAATAATAATCAACTCCAGAAATTTCTTTGTGGGGGAGGTACAATATGTTGAATAAAATTTGTTGCAGTCATTTCATAGTACTTAATGTTGTATTTTATGTAGTTTTGTTTAAAAGTGAACATTTAGTCTTAAGTGTATTATTATATTTAATTACTTTGATTATAGGAAAAAATACTTCTATATTCATACAATGAAATATATATGTTTGCAGACATGTGAGAGGTTTCTTCGTGCATGCAACATGTTCACTGGAAAGAAGTGACCTGCTCTTTGGAAAAACATGTGCAAGATTGCTACAACAGCACATATTACTCACATTTAACATGTACAGTTTGAGCCACATGTTGTATATTTTGAATACCGGGTTTATTCATCTGATTAATTGTAGTAGTATATTACATCCCAATTATAAAGAGGATGTACATGTATTTTTATTTTCCACATTAAAGGGACTGGCCCAGGCTAAAATCATAAAAAAATCGGTGATTTTATTTTGGCTTCTCAATATGAGCATATGATGTAAACATGTCCATAGACTAGAACTGCAAAAGTTTTTTAATTTTTGTGCTGCGCATTCACCAGTTAGGCTAGATATAAAGACGAAATTCCCGCTTTCTAATATTATTGACAACCATGTCAATAATTAGAAATGCGGGAATTTCGTCTCTATATTTAGTCTAACTGGTGAATGCGCAGCAGAACACTTAAAAACTTTTACAGTTCTAGTCTACGGACATGTTTACATCATATGGTCATATTAAGAAGCCAAAATAAAATCACCTATTTTTTGATGATTTAAGCCTGGGCCGGTCCCTTTAAATTAAAATTAAAACTACAAGTAAAAGCTTAATAGGTTAATGTTCATGAATTATTTTGCTTGGTATGTGTATTTTTTAAGGACACATCATCAAAATCATATACAAATTTGGTATTCAGCCTCCAAGCAATGAATGTAATGATCAATTTAATAAGGAATTGTCAAACAATGATTTCTCAATCTTTTCAGCCTATTAATTAGGTTTAGAGGCACCCTAAGTTAATGTCAGGAGTGTCAAATAATGTTTAAACAATTTGGAGTGATATGATTTGGGAATTCAGACTCAAAATGTGATATCTTACACTTTTAAAATTGAAGGAAATGTAAAAGTTAGGAATATCTGAATTGAAATTATTTTTTATTATAAATTTAAATTTACAGGGATTCATGAAGCAGTAGCTAAGTAATGAATTGACCAATTGTCAAACAATGATTTCTCAATCTTTTCAGCCTATTAATTAGGTTTAGAGGCACCCTAAGTTAATGTCAGGAGTGTCAAATAATGTTTAAACAATTTGGAGTGATATGATTTGGGAATTCAGACTCAAAATGTGATATCTTACACTTTTAAAATTGAAGGAAATGTAAAAGTTAGGAATATCTGAATTGAAATTATTTTTGATTATAAATTTAAATTTACAGGGATTCATGAAGCAGTAGCTAAGTAATGAATTGACCAATTTTAGAAATAATAAAGTTAATATAATGAATTAAAGAGTAGAACAATAACATATTTAAATTTATTTCTTCAAATTATTTGACATGGGCTAAATCCATGGGTCATGAAATGCATGGCATAATCCTTCAAATGATCATATTGTATATTATATGTGTGAAAGTAATCATGACAATGGTAAAATCTAAAATGGGATCCTCACTTATTTCATCTGTCATTTTCTAATTAATGGAAGCGATTGTAAATGACAATGTTGAGTAGTAATTGGATATCATGATTGTATTGATCCGTAAACCTGTTAAATCTATGCCACTTTTAACATCTTTGCTAAGGGGTAACAATTAAAAATTAGCGCTTTAACCGCCGGTCCCGAATATATTCAATTTCTTCAGTTTTTATTACTACATCATTTACCACATTTTAAACATGTTAAATATAAAATGTGACTTTAAATGAGCAAGATCTGAAAAAAAGTTGATCTCCATTTTGTCAAATCTGAATAATTTTCACTCGCTTGACGTTGTGGATCGCGTCAGCGAGACACAACTTCAAGCGAGTGAAAATTCAAATTGAATAATTTGCCGGTTAAAGGGTTAATACACATCATACATGAAAAAATACATCATATCAGGTATTAACGTACCAGTATTTATTAAAAATGTGTGTGTCCAGCTAATGAGAAAAGTTATGTTTAGATTATAAGAAAAGGTAGTTGATTGATACAAGCTGTATAAATTGATGGCATAAACAGAGTGAACTGAGAATGAGAAAGAAAATGCATGTAAACAAGTTATAACAATATAAAAAATTACAACTTCTTAGTTATATATAAAGGTTTACATTGTGAATTAACCATAATGTCCTATGCATTTATGTATATATGTATATATTGATCAATGGCAGTCGGCCATTTTTAATTGTTTTTATCCCCTACCCGTAGGGAAAGGGGGATTTTAGTTGTGCCAGGATTCCGTACAGCGTCCGTAATGTTTAGATTTTTTAAAGATGCAACAAAAATTCAAAATGGCCACCAGAGGTCAAGTTATCATTTTTGTGATTGCGAATTTTTTTTCAAAATCTTTAAATCACCTTCCTAACTGGGTGGAGATGTGAAAGTGAGTTTTTAAAGATGCTAACCGAATTCATGTGTGCGCAAAAAATCAAGTAAAAAATTATTCAAATTTTACAATAACTTTGCCCATGATATACAGTCCAGGAGATTTTTTAAAGGTTTTACTGAAATTCAAAATGGCTGCCACGGATCAATGTGTTGGTGATTTTAATTAAATTTGAAATGGCCGCCACAAGTCTACTTTTTTAATTATTTGTAGGCGCCAAAATTCAGAACCTAAGTTATGCTGGGGATGACATTGGACTTCAGGCCTCTTGTTTCTTATTATCTCGGAAAACTGGCATGATAGGCTATAGCTGATCTATCAACTTCTGCTTCCTCATACATGTACTTCACATATCCATCACATACCACTGGGAAATTGTTTTGCTGACATTTTGATCCCCATATCACCAACCCTTCAATTACTATGAGCACTAACAAAAAAATGCTCATTAGCGAATTTCAGGAACAAGTTGCCATCAGATCTTCTTTTAATTTTGCAAATATGTTCAGCTATATCAGCCAATGACCTGATTAACTTTGGGGATCAAACAATTTTAAAATGGCCGTTTTCAAAAACGATAACGGAGGGCTGATTTCGTGTTCGTTTCCGCACAGCTCTTTCTAGTTACTATAATGGGGCCAACAACAAAGAAATACTCATTTCAGGAAAAAGTTCCCAGCATATCTTCTTTTTATTTGGCAAATAGGCACAGTGATGTCAGCCAATGACATGATTAACTTTGGAGAGCAATAGCATTTTTAATTTCAGTAATTTTGTAATATTTTCGTCAATCCCAAACAAAGGAAAATAGCTGGACCAAGCATATAGAACAAAACGTAATGACTCACAGAAGGATAACCCATGACAAATTTCGCTGAAATAAAATCCAAAATAGCTGACTGACGGTCATTTTTAATTGTTTTTTTTTCGCATTATCTCATAAATCTTGCATAATAGCTAAAGCGCTAATATAAAATAAACCCTGAAAAAATGTACTGATCTATATCAAATTTTAAATGGCCGACTGGCAATAAAGGAGGGCTGCTTTCGTGTTCGTTTCCGAACGACTCTTTCTGGTTTGACTATGTTTTTGTTGGGTTTGAAATTTGTTTGTAAGACATACTGATATTTAGTCATAGCAGAACAAGGGTTAAATTTATTTCTGCGGATCTTTTGCTGAGTATGTAGGCTTAGTTCATGACATGATGTACTATTAATGCCAGTTTTTTTATATTGTGTCAAATATGTATATCTTGTCATGTCAGAAAGTCATGCTAAGAGAAATACATGCATAACAAATGACAACATCACTGACTGATTTAGAAATAGTCCACATATTTATCATGAATAAAACAAAAATGACATTGATGTGAATACTTGTATTCAGTTATGATAAATCAGTCATTTCAGGCATGTATGAACTTTTGAGAATGTTATTCATAAAATATTAATTATGCAATAAGACGAAATGCAAATAGCTACACAAAAAGCATTCAATTTTAATCAATATACTAGTCTAGTACATTTCTTCGGGTATAATAGCCTTTACAAATGAGTTATAATTCATCTGGTGTAGTGTATTTATTAATGTAGAATGTTTTGATTGCACTTTGTACATGTTGTAGGCCTACTTATAGTATCATTATATATAAGAATTCAAGTTTTTTGTGCAGTTCAGTGTGTGTTTTGTATTCATTTGAAAATGGTCAATAATTGTGTATAGGGCCTACAATACATGCAATATCTTCAAACAAATGTAATAAAAAAATGAGAGGAAAATCAGAACTGAAAAATAGGGTAACAAATGTGTATGAAAACAAACGTTAAGAATTTATCATGTTTATGGCAATGTAAATTAAGTCTGTGAAGTTAACTTCTCTCACATTTTAGAAATAATAGGCATATGCTTGATAAGTAGCAAGGGATATTACTGTCTATATATATTTTTTTTAGCAATATATTGCAGCAATTTGTAAAATGTTGCTGACCAGATTTATTTTTCACAGAAAAAAAAAATTCTGGACAGATGAGGAATTATTTCAAGATAGGCCTACTTGAAAAATGTGTAATATACAGTTTTTGTATTGATAATGAGCATGATGAGGGTAAAATAAAAGTTGAAACATTTTTTTTATTCCTATTCAATCAATCTAATTTTAAAATACTGATAGCCAATAGCAAGGTTGACCTCCTAGTTAAAAAGCAGTTAATTTTTTCTAGCCTGTTGGAGTCACATCCAGACCTAAAGTGTAACTCAAGAGGAATTGTTTGTAATTTTTTTGCGGGGGCAAACAAATTTTGGAAAATTTATATTTAATAACCACCCACAACAGATGTCGATTTTTTTTTTCGCCCGATCCAGGTGGGATATATTCTTTTTTTTTTTGCCAAATGTTTTTAACACCCGGGCGGGGGCCCTAGGGTAGTGGTTAGCACCGCTGCCTTTCACGCCAAAGTCCGGGGTTCGGTTCCCGGTCTCGGCGGTTTGAAAGAAACAAAAATGTTTCTTCCCCATCCACGTGTGAAAGTCAGTATTGTGGGGAGCCTCCGTGACCGAGAGGTAGCGTGCTCGGCCTCAGACCGCCAGGGCTCGAATTTCGAATCCTGTGTCTGGAGGGCAGTGTCATCTCAATCATCTCACCATCCTCAGGAGGTTCTCTTGGCCCAGTTTAGCCTATATGTGCACAAAGGTGGCCTAAAGCCCGATTCATTTCATTTTAACACCCCCCTATATTAATAAATGGAATATTTTTGATTTATCAATTAAACAAATAGGCCTAAATAGTCCCTTACATTGGCCTCGAGCCACCTGCGCCCCCTCCTTTTTCAAATCCCGCATCTACCCAGACCATGTCTAAATCTGGTGTAGGCCTACATGTAGCCTAATGACAGTATTGTAAGCCCAGTATAGGCCTACATGTACTCGTAGACTATTGTTCCGGGTAGGCCTAAACGTTTACTTTAACAAAGGCTGCTGTATGACTAGATCTATAGGCTATATAGCCTATAGGCCTAGCCTAACATTACACCAGGGTCTATAGCTAGATGGGGGTCCAAATAGGGTCTATAGCCTAGTGTTAGGCCCTAGGCCTACATCAAAACGGGATCATGGCATGTTTGGCCTCTCGGCTAACCCTTCTATCATGACTGTCTAAAGCCTGAGAGTCTAGTTCAGCACCAGCCCGCACACTGTCACTTCTTCACTTGAAGTTGTAATCAAACAGCATTTTGCAGGACCTAACTCGAGTAACTGACGGGCCCACCAGTACCAGTGCAGCGGCGGCACGTTCATTGACAATGATTGTGTCAATGTGTGCTTCACCTGTGAGGCTGTGTGAGCAGTGGTGGTGACTGGTATGTAGCCTATACACATGATACATGTGACTGGTGTGAGGGTTTGCCGGCCGCTGAACATGAACATGAGATACCGGTAGGCCTATTAATATCACAGTGCAGTCAGTGTAGTATGACACGCTCGAATTAAATCTGCGTAAGACAACTTCAAGCTATCTATATTCCATTAAAATGGTTTTAAAGTGATATAAACAGCTGTAAGATCATGACCGGATATTTATTGAACCTAGTGTAATACCACCTCTCGAATATCTTGGTTCTTTTTTTTGCCGCTAACCGGCGGTCGCACCGAACGGCATGAGGGCACGCCTTAAATTCTAGACTACATGAAAATTCAATCAGTTAATTGATTTTTTTCTGGCCAAAAAAAGGAACCAACAACGAAAAGGTGTAATTTAGAGAGAGCTATTCAACCTCTCTGTGGGTGTCACATTAAATCCTTTAAAATTCACTGATTTAAATAGATATTGTTGACACAAAATACGTAGAACAATTAGCTGATGTTGGTCTTACGTGAACAACTGGCAGAATGACTCAAGGCCAATTTTAAATCGTTTACAGCAACAATTAAAACCAGTTAAAATGCAGGATAAATGTTGTAATTCCGCGCCAAATTTTTACCCCCCGCGAAGCCTCTAAATTTATACAAAACAAAGCGACCTTTTCGCTAAAATAATCACGGCCTGCGGACTGACTGGCCTTGACATGGTGACACTGTAACTGACACAGTGTCAGTGACAGTGTCAGTGACACGGCTAGCTGTCACTGTCAGTGAGTGACACTGACACAGTGACACTGACAGGCAGTGCCAGTGTCATGACTGTGAGTGTGACAGTGTGACTGGACTATCTAGTCTATGCGATAAAATAAAAACCTTGCTCTTGTTTAACCAGGGGTCTGGCCGGACGAATGGTTGCCAACTGGTGGCTTCGTCACTAGTACGAAGCGCCAGCATGTATTCGTACGGAAGCTCATTAGAGTAAGCTCTTGTGACATGCTGTTTTCGTGTTTTTATCCCCCGCCCGTAGGGGAAGGGGGATTTTAGTCGCGCCAGGATTCTGTCCGGCATCCGGCGTCAGATTTTCTTGTGGGCGCAAAAACTCAAAAACTACTGCACAGAGCATGAAACAGAAAGCAATATTTAATATTGGCCCTAATATCGTTCCATATTTATCCCCCGCCCGTAGGGGAAGGGGGATTTTAGTCCCGCCAGGATTCCGTCAGGCGTCATCCGTCAGGCGTCACGTTTACTTGTGGGCGCAATAACTAAAAACTACTGGTATTTTCCTCTTTAAATTCAAACATGACTTTCCTAGCAACATAGGAATGTGCAAGTAATTTTTTAAAGATGCTATCAAAATTCAAAATGGCCGCTAGAGGCCAACTACAATTTTTTATGTGGGCGCAAAAACTTAAAGTCAGAAATTATTCAAATTTTACTATCACATTCCCCATGATATGGAGGTGTGCAGGTGATTTTTTTCAAGGTTTTACTGAAATTTAAAATGGCCGCCACGTACCAATTTCAATTTTTTGGGGGGGGCAAAAACGCAAAAAATTAGTTTGGTAATTTTTTTTTGAAATTTTAACATCACATTTCTAGCAACATGGAGATGTGCAAGTGATGTTTTTAAGATACTACAAAAATTCAAAATGGTCAGCTCAAAGAGGTCAACTCCAATTTTTTTTGTAGGCGCAAAAACTCTAAAACCTAAAGTCAGAAATTATTCAAATTTTACAATCACATTCCCCACAATATGGAGATGTGCGGGTGACTTTTTTAAGGTGTTGCTGAAATTCAAAATGGCCGCCACGGATCAACCTCATTTTTTTCTGGGCACAAAAACTCAAAAAATTTAAGGCGGAAATTATTCAAATTTTACAATCACACCCAACACGATATGGAGATGTGCAGGTGATTTTTTTAAGGTTTTGCTGAAATTTAAAATAGCCGCCATGGATGAACTTCATATTTTTTTGTGTTCGCAAAAATTAAAGTCGGAAAAAAATCACATTTCACAATCACATTACCCACCATCTGAAATGTGCAGGTGATTTTACTGAAATTTGAAATGGCCACCACTAGTCGACTTATAAAATATTTGTGACCGCAAAAACTGTAACCTAATTTATGATGGGGATGATATAGGACTTCGGACCTCTTGTTATTCATAGTCATTACCGCCATTCCCACTTTTCATCATTTTTTTATTTCATAGAAATCTGAGTGGACTAGATTTCACTCTACATTAGAATGAAAAAGAAGCCCTTGATTGTGATACATGAACTTACTAGAGCAGACAGAAGCCATCCACATTACTCATTTCATATCAGGCATTATGATCGGAATAGATAGGTGTGAACTTTGTGAAGTTGCAAAAAATTAGGCCTAATGTCTATTAAAGAAAAAAAATTAAACAATGTCTATAACCATAGAGATAGTAGACTCTACTATCTCCATGGTATAACCAATCAGACAAAGCAGAACAGTCATTAGGTGTGTGCACAGAGTCATCGGCAGATTGCTTCAAGCCATCAGTCTAAACCTCCGAGCCATCATGATCACATACCTGACCTCAGCCATCTGACAAAAGCTTCGTTCAAGCCAAAATAAACCGTTCACAAAAAGCAGGAATGACATTCCATATACATGTGCCTAATCGTAACGCTCGTCATGAGTACGAGACTGATACTATGCACGCGGCTCATGTCTTCTTCTTTCGATTACAGGCTGATTTAAGGGTCATTTACTTTCAACTGTCAAATTTAAGACAATTAGAATAATATTTACACAGTAGAGCCTACCAAGCTGCCACTGTTGGCACTGTTATTATTATTCGTGCATTATAATGATGAGCAATGGCCGTCAAACCATTGGACGGGAAGAACAGAAACTCTAAAAGCTCGATGCATTTCAAAATCTCAAGTACCCACAGTGTCAAAGGCAAAACGAATTAAGCTATCGCAACTATATAGCGGTCATAATGGCTAACATAGTTTTGGTAAATCGTTACTTTATATTAGACCCCAACCGTGTTGATTTAAACAACAGTTACATCGCAACAAATAACATGGTATCGCTAGCAAACCAAAATTAAATTATCTATATATATAAACATATTTAATTCAGGTGGATTGCCCAAATAGCGCATTAAGTGCTAGACGAGGGGTTCTCCACATATACACACTATTTGTATACAATACAATACAATACAATACAATACAATACAATACAATACAATACAATACAATACAATACAATACAATACAATACAATACAATGCAATACAATACAATACAATACACTACAATACAATACAGTACAGTACAGTACAGTACAGTACAGTACAGTACAGTACAGTGCAGTGCAGTGCAGTGCAGTGCAGTGCAGTGCAGTGCAGTGCAGTGCAGTGCAGTGCAGTGCAGTGCAGTGCAGTGCAATGCAGTGCAGTGCAGTGCAGTGCAGTGCAGTGCAGTGCAGTTCAGTGCAGGGCAGTGCAGGGCAGTGCAGGGCAGTGCAATGTAGTGCAGTGTAGTGCAGTACAGTACAGTACAGTACAGTACAGTACAGTACAGTACAGTACAGTACAGTACAGTACAGTACAGTACAGTACAGTAAAGTACAGTACAGTACAGTACAGTACAGTACAGTACAGTACAATATATCTAGTCCAGGTAGCTGTTGGTTGACAAATTTGGGACAAATACAACGGTGATAGACCACGAACGCTCCTAAACATATAAAGTAGTTTATGTCACTTCCTCCTTTTCAAAAGGGTTTCCCAGCCAAGAGTTATTCGGAGCTAGTTTGCCTAATCACACCAGTACATATCGAAGCAGCTTCCAGTCTGTCTGCTAAATATTTTGGACAATTGACATATATTACATCTGCATATTCTGTTATGGGTCTAATACCGTTATTAAAAAGTCGTTCATAGGCCTACCTAGATGGCAGTATGATTGATTATAATGATAGAATTTGAAGAAAGATTACAATAATTTTCAAATTTCTGTTATTTTCCGGGTAAACGAGGGGAAAAAAACTTTTAAACCGTCATTTTTTACCATTTTATTGCATAGGACATCCATTCTTACTTCTCGTGTCCATAGATGAATGACACATGTATACTTTAATTTTAATTGACACCGTTTCTTAGATTATTATTTTACATTTCATTGTGTGTGCAAATGTTATTTCGTGTTGTACGCAGCGCACATAAACCCATGGATAAAAAACAATTTTAGCATGGTGTCTTGCCCTTTAGGTTTGGGTGTGAGACTTTGTCTGTGGACTGTGAAAGATGCTGATCACCAACATCATCCACATCACAAGGTGCACATTATTTACAGCACACCGTTTTCAGATAAGCTTTTCTCATGCCTTTGTGTTTGTGGATGTATATGAAGATGTTCCATACCGAGCTGGCAAAGCCAAGTAATATACAAAGATCGGATACTTCAGCAAGAATTCGCATATAACGAGACGACGAATCGGCCAGAAGTAACACAGTGAGGATAAGCATAGAAGGAGTCCATGCTACTACATACGTCACCATCAGATATATCAACATGTTGCTCGTTTTATTGTTTGGTTGTTTTGAAGGTACACTTTCCTGGATTTCCTTACTCACCGTAGGTAGTTCACGTATACGATTGTTGTGCCACCTAGCTATCAAATATATGCGCACATATATGTAGCATATCACTATACCTACTAGAGAGTAGCTTCCAAAATTGATAATAAACCTGTATAGTATTGGTACGTTGTGTCCATGGCTTTTAGAATACCAAACGTAGTATGTAAACGTATATAGGATTGGTACAGTCCATGTCACTATCTGTAGCATTGTTATTCTGAATGGAGTCAAGATCTGATTGTAGGTCAGTGGTTTAAATATTGCCACATAACGATCAACACCAACTAGCAGTGTATTGGATAAAGAACACATGATAGCTAGATTTGTTAGTTGTGAAGTGAGAAAGTTGATAAATATGCAGCACACTCCTTCTGAATATCTGCTGTATGTGAAATCCCACGCCATAGTAATGCCAACAAGAAGATCAGCGGCAGTCAGACTGAGGAGAATACGAGTCGTCTGTGATAACAAAGGTGACCGTCTGACTAGAACCACGATTGTCAATCCGTTACTCAATATGCAAAGACTAGAAATTATTAGAGCCATGACATAAAGTACAGTTTCTCTGATTGCAAAAGACCCTGAATTTGCGTAGATACTGCTGTTAGTGGAATATGTAGTTGTGAAGTTAGACATGTTGAATTTGCAGTTGGTAATTACCTTCCAGCATAACCTGTCTTGGTGCGCGTCAGCATCATGGTCCGTAGATCAACATGCAACTGATGATGCTCACAAATAAAGCAAATAAGACAGGCAATAGACTATTATGGAAGCATGTTTTTAGAGGTCATAAGTGATCCAGTGCATTTTATCTATGTACGCATTCATTGTGTGCGTTATTATGTCAATATGTGTAACGCCCGCTAATGGATCCATTTCTTTCAAACATATAGCTCTAATTATTCTAACAACATCATGCAACAGCTTCATGAAGCAAAATTGCAATGTGGAATTGTCTTTAATGTTTGCTTTCCTTTTTTAACCAGAGGGGAACATATTCTTAGCATCTGTAAAATATTAACAGCTGATGAGATAAATCTAAAAGTAACATGGTCATCATATCACAATGCTAGGCCGATTGAAAAATATGGAATACCCGCAATGTCTTTCTTCATTTATCTTGATAGATAGACATAAATGTATTTCCATTTATTTAGTTATTATCGTGATTCAACACAACATAACTCATTATTTTTCCTTGTTATTGTCCACCCACATTTTCGTTGTTCAGTGGCTTTAGGGTTTTCGTGGAGGCGAAATCAAGTAGAAGGCAATTAAGACGCATAGCTGCCTGATAATTTACTAATATTTGCTGGTTATCACACATTGACATTGATCTTTGCATGACTGATGGTGACGTGCCATTAATTTACATGAATGCATTCACAATGAATACTCAAGTATGATGCGTAACTTATCACACAAAATGTCGCACATGTATTATGTCTCAAAATGTCTCAAAGCAAGAAAACAAGTTTTTAAATTTAAATAAATGCAATAACGGTAACAAATTGATGCCAACTCTAACAAAATATCAATACAAAAATTTAATTTGAAATTACAAGCAGTTGCGATAAAGCTCTGTAACAGTTGATTTATAATGTGACTGCATAGAATGACATTATGCAATGTTTTACTGTATGACTTTTAGTCCATGAGCCAGGACCCCGAAAAGGGGGTCATTGGTACCATAAAAAGGTACAAATTATTATTGTGATTTTCGACAAGGTGTATATCTGCACTACATATTTCTGCATGATAGCAGTTTGTATGTAGTAGCTTAACGTGTGTTATCACGTCACAAATCAACCCACCCTCTCCATGATTTATCATTCCATTTTAGCAGTCATGCATACGTTTTTGACGATAATTTTAAAACCACTTGATATTAGAGCTCTATTTTTTGCTTGTGGACTCATATATATCTAACACATGCTGATACTAAATTTGATGACAATAAACAGTTGATAAAATATAAAAATATGTAAATAATAATTTTATATTATATTTATTATTATTATTACAATGTAGTAATAGTGATTGTTTTGCGTGGCTCAATCATATAAGAAACACAAATTAGTCATTTTGATTTTCGACAAGGTGTATGTCTGTGGTAAATATATTTACATGATAGCAGTTTGTATGTAGTAGCTTAATGTATGCTATCACCTCACAAATAAACCACTATATGAATTAAATGACCATTTTATTTTCCAGGGCAACATACGTTATTCACCATAGCTTTTGAACTACTAGATATTATCGTTAAATGTTTTGTATGTAGGCTGATATATATCTGTACTATATTATTGCTATGTTTGATGCAAATGAAATGGTCACAACATAACAAATTATGTACCTAAATATTTTGTTATGTACAAGTTTTCACGCTTCTGCTACATAGTTACAGAGATTGTTTTTAGTGGTAGCCCAATCACGCAAGATGAACAAACTTATTATTGTGTGTTTTGGTAAAGCATGTGTATGTACTAAATATATTGGTATGATAGAAGTTTCTATGTAGTGGAATAATATGTGTTATCACGTAAAAATCAAACCCGCTGTGTGAATTATTTAACTGTTTTATTTTTTTCAATTCAACGTACGTTATTGACTACTAGGCATTATAGTTCGATTTTTTAATATAGGCGGATACATATATCTGACATATTTTAAACGTATGTCTGATACAAAAAAGATGGCCAAAACATAAACAATAATGGAGCTAAATAGGTGTATATGTACACGTTTTCACTCATTTGCTCATTTGCTACATTGAAACAGTAATTGTTTTGAGTTGTAACTCAAGCACGCAAGAAACACAAATTTATATTATTGAGATTCTGACAATGTACATAATAAATACTAAATATGTGGCATGATAACAGTTCCAATATAGTGGCTCAGGCCTAATGTATGTTATCGCGTTACAAATTAATCCACCCAACCCCGTGCAACATACGGCGTTATTGTCATGCTTATTGAAAGCTCCATTTTCAGACGTAATTAGCTGATATATAAATATGAAACATTTAAATGTTAAATTTAATGCAAATAAAAGAGCCATGACACTGAACAATATCTAACCAAATATTTGTGTACAGTATATGTAGGGCCTATTTTCAGTCACACTTTAGTAGTCACAGTGCTTCTGAGTAGTAGCATACATGCATGCAAGAAACATAATTATGTACAATCATATTGAGCCCACTGAATCATTCACATGGTGTTCTAATATATAAACGAATGACTATTTTGGACTATGTATATATACACAGGCATAATCATACAGGCAAAATCTATATTACAAGCAATCATGTATGTGTACTTGACTTTAAAGGTATAGTCAACTGTCAAAACTCGCAGGACAAGGGTCCCTCAGAATGCAATAGTGTGCGTGGGTGGGCCAAGGCCCTATTCTATAATAACACTAAATATGCTTTTCATACCCAAAGCCTCATTAAGAGCAAGTTCTCAAATCACAGCAAGTTCATATAAACTTGAGCGACATCTATGAGTTAATAATTCAAAGCCCTTAGCTCTGGCCCTTAGCTGGTCGTTCGCCTGCAAACAAACTGACTGTATTACTGCGGGATGTCAAAACTGGCTGACCCCGAGCTTGTATCGACACCCAGTAAAAACAAAACATGTGTATGACTTTATACAATGTTGGACCAACGTCGAAGACATTGGGCCGACGTTTTCTAAATGTTATACAAATGTTTTGTGTTTGCTGGGCAGGAAGACTTTCTCTCAAACATTGTACATTTCTCAAATGTGGGTTCAATGTTGGGCCAGCGTCGCAGACGTTGGCCTAACATTAAAACAGCGTTGGGTGAGTGTCTCGTTGGAGTATTATCCATAGTCTTATAATCAGGTTATAGCTACTCAGCTGAATGCAATCAGCATGTAGGCCTACTGTATATACAAAAGGCAGATACACGTGACCTACACATGCCAATTCTGAAGATGACTGTCAGTTTAAGACATTATCTCTATATTGATAAAAATAAAAAAATCCTTAATGAAATTCAATAATAACATTTTTCTGCACACTTCTAAAATAGAATGTAATTCAGCACAGTTGTAGACATTGATTCAAAATTACATAGTTTGAAGTTGATCTAGAAAACCTAAAGAGACAGCTAGAGAACCCATAAAAAAATTACTGATTACCATGATTTAGAAATTATTTGTATTCTGTTCTAAACTGATTACTTGCTTTGGCTTTGCCGATCTTGTTATTCAACGATTTGCATATCTTGGGTCCAGTGTATCGCACACTTTTTGGGTGTGCTCTTGTTATATGGAGTTTATTGTTTGATTTTTACCTTAGTGAATGCTGTGTATTAATGCAAGCAGGCTGAAACATGTTTGTTATGTAAGATGACGTTTTGTTATTGTCGCATTAAAAACCATAAATGCTTGCCACTCATGAGTGGTTTGATCAAATGTCTGCCACTAGAGCTGGGAAAATAAAGGCCCTGGAGGAGCATAGCAATCAGTCTCAAAGATCAAGCGTGCAGCTTGTTTTTGTAATATTATTAATGTGTCAATATCGCTCTTAATGCAGGTACCCCATACTGAACAGCAGTATTCTAAATGAGGCTTAATGTAGTAATAATAGTAAAAGATTCGAATTGGTGTTGGCAGATATTTTCTAATTTTTCTGAGTGTTGAAATTTGGAAAATAATTTTTTGTCTTACCTTTTTAACTTGTGGGTTTCAAGCAAGATTGTTATCGATTAATATACCCAATAGTTTTTCTTGTTTTGTACTGATAATTGTATTTCCATGTAAATTTATGTTGAGGTCCCTTTGTGCTTCTTTCAGACGATATTTTTTATGTCTTGATGTGATAAGCATTGCTTTGGTTTTGTCAATACTTATCACCATTCCATTATCTCCACACCATTTATAGGTTCGCCCAGCTTCTAGATCTAAGTTGTGTTTTACAATGTCAATGTTTTTGTTACATACACTAATGGTTGCGTCATCGGCAAATAGAGCTGTATCTCCTGTTGAATTATCTAGCCGCAAATCATTAATGTGAATAATAAAGGGGCCTTTTTCTAAAATTTTGGACAGGAGTGGTAATATGAATATGGGTCTGTAATTTTCAGGATCTTGAGTAGAATTTCTCTTATGAAGAGGAATAATACGAGCTTTTTTTCCAATCTGCAGGAAATTTGTTATGGCGAATGCTATGGTTACAAATATCACAAATAGATCTGCTTAATTATCATGGGAAGAAAGTTTTAGAATCTTTGCAGATATATTATCTTTTCCCGTACCTTTATTTGAATCAAGTTGACTGATAAATTTCCTGACGAAATGCTCTGTCATCAATGGTATTATATAAATATACCCTGTTGGAAGTTTTACCTTGATAAATTCTTCGAGAAGTTGGATATTTGGTAGGTGTGTGCTGTCTTTACGTGAGCGACTTAAATATTTATCGGCCACGTTAGTGATATGCTTGTTGAAGATATTAGCTACGTCGCTGTCATTTGTGTATGTTTTGTTATTGTATGTTATAGACGCAACGTTGTTAAAGTTCGCAGGTTTGTTATTAAGTTCTTTAAACAATTCAGACAGCATTTTAGGGTTATTGTTGTTGGTTTCGATAGATTTTGAATAATATGTCTCTTTTGCTTTGAGTATTACAAGTGTAGTTTTGTTTCTCCAATGCCTATATTTATCTTCGTTTTATTTCTCATTGCGTTTTCTCGCATTTTTAACGCAGTAAGTATATCTTGTGTCATCCAGGCGGGCTGATTTGGTCTTTTTACTCGTTTTTTTTACCATTGGCAGGTGTTTATTTACGATATTGGAAAATATATTTACAAAAACGTTAAGACATTCATCTGTCGCACACGTTGTCTTATTGCTATCCAGCTAATCTGCATTTTGAAGATCTTTCAAGTAATAATTTGGTGTAAAATGTGTGTACTTCCTATAATGTATTGTTTTGTGGGTATCATTGGCACACCAAGTTATATTATTTTTAAGATCAATAACGGCGTATACTGCAGGATAGTGATCGCTCACACTATATTCGACGAGCATACTCTGTATCACAGGGAGATCTTTAGATACATATATATGGTCGATTAAGGTATTTGCAGATTTTGCTATTCTTGTTGGATCTTTTATAATTTGGTTTAGTTCCATGTTAGCAGTTGTATTGACCCATGATGTCTTCAGTGTATGTGATTTATCTGAAAGTAAATCAATATTAATGTCACACCTCAAGACAATTTGTTTGTTTTCAGAGTACATTTTATATAGCGATTCTTCCATCCATATCAAATAACCATTGTTGACTGTTATTATTGTCATTATCTGGTGGGCGGTATATTGTTGATAATAAAATTGATTTGTTGGAACATGTAATTTCAATTGTTATCATTTCGAGGGTTGTCTTTTCTAAATCTGGCCTGCGTTTGAAATGTATGCCATTGCGGATATACATTACGACACCACCACCGGTCTTATGTACTCTATCTTTGCGAAGTAAAAAGTAGCCATTATTATTGAGATAACTATCATCTGTACTACTTGTTAAGAATGTTTCGCTTATGCAGTAAATATCACGAGGAGGTGTATCACAGTCTAGAAATAATTTTAATTGGTCCAGTTCCTTTACAAAACGATTAATGCTATGGTTAACTAATCTCAGCCCCTTTTTAACAAACGGGAAAATGTTAGTAGGAATAGTTATGAATAGAATATGTATTATAACAAGTGTGTGTGGAAATGGTTAAAATAGCAATACTTTAATGATTCATTTTGATTTTATGTTGAAGCATATTGTATTGAGGTATGCTTGTCTCATCCCTTCATGTTTGTGGATGTAAATGAGCATGTTCCATAACGAATTGGAAAAACCGAGCAAAACAGAAACCGTTGACAAGCCACCCACAATTTGACTCTCACGATATGATAAATCAGCTAAGAGTAGTACAGTGTCTACAACCAAAGAAGGAGTCCATGTCACAATATAAGTCACCATCAGATATATAAGCATGTTACTCGTTTTAGTCTTTGGCAGTTTTAGAGATACTGTGTTCTGGCTTTTCGTATTGATACATGGTTGTCGGTTTATGTCTATGCGATTCCTATGCCACTTAGCTATCAACGCAATTCCCACATATATGTAGCATATCACTATGCCGACTAGAATGTAGCTTCCAAAATTTATGATATACCTGTATGACGATGGTACTGTATGATCATGACTTTCAAAATACCAGAAATAATAAGTAAATGTATAGAAGATACAGCCCATACAACTATCTGTAGCATTGTTATCCTGAATGAAGTTAGGATCTGAATGTAGGTCAATGGTTTAAATATTGCCACATAGCGATCAACACCAACGAATAGTGTATTGGATACAGAACACAGAATAGCTACAGTAGATATTTGAGAAGTGATACTTCGGATAATGATACAGCACACATCATATAAATATCTGCTGTATGTGAAATCCCACGCCATGGTAATGCCCACAAGTAGATCAGCGGCAGTCAGACTGAGAAGGATTCTGGTGGTCTGTGGTAACAAAGGTGACCGTCTGACTAGAACCACGATTGTCAATCCGTTACCAAATATCGTCGCCTCGGAGCTAAAGGATCCTATCTGACACTCGTCAGAGTGGCAGATAGGATCCTTTAGCTCCGAGGCGACGATATGCAAAGACTAGAAATTATTAGAGCAATAATATAAATTACAGTTTTGCTAATTTCTGAAAACAATTCATTTTCGTTAATAGTGTTGTTGGTGGTGACTGTGCTAGTGAAGTTATACATGTTTTCTGTACCTGTATTTATGTTGATAAAATGATAATAAGTGCAGCTACAACCAAGACAAGCCTGTCGTGATATGTCGTCAGAAATATATATGGTACTTGAATGTCAATATATCAACATGCCATTACGACCATTAAAACGATCACAAATAAACAAGTAATGCAAACAGAAAACTATTGGAGAAACATTAATGTAATAGTCTTGATCGACCATATACGTTGACATGTTTAATTTCTAAGTGATCGGTAACTGATGTAAATATTAGTTTTCTATTCAAGGCTTGCATTCATGTTTTGCCACAGTTAACATCCTGTAATGATCCGTATGTGCCTGAGTTTAACTGACAATGAAATGACAGATGGGGATTGGAGTATACCGTCACATGGTGAAATGGCGATCCTTAAAAGGATCTAAAATAAAATACTTTACCCTTTAACCGCCGGTGCCGCATATATTCGGGTTTTCATTAGTTATTAGCACATTATGTAACACCTTTTAAACATGTGCAAGATAAAATGTGACATCAATCAGCAATATTTGAAATCAGCTGACCTCCATTATGTCAAATCTGAATAATTTTCACTCACTTTAAGTTGTGGATCGCGTCAGCGAGACACAACTTCAAGTGGATGAAAATTCAGATTGAATAAATTGGCGGTTACAGGGTTAACAATTCACCTTTTATCAATAATATTCTGTTATAAATATGATTGTCATAAATCATATAACTTTAATCATCTCAGAGCGGATCGATATCTAATTTTGCTTGACGTAGTTAAAAATATCACCCCTTCACCACTGATCACGATTATAATCGTTTTAATTCATTTTATCAGCAGCTTAATACTGATATTAGGACTGAAATGTGTGTTTAAGCAACATAATTTGCAAATGTTTGGTCTCAACATAACAAATATGAGTAATTGTCAGCCACTTGAAGAGCTTTGCGGCTAAATGGTTAAGCAACTGACCAACTAAAACAATGATAAAAAGAACCAACATAGCAGTGCTAGATAAAACAAGAACACATTTTTTATTGATGTATTGTGATGTAGTGACAACAAAAACATATATAATAAAAACATTATCTATTAATTAGTATCACCGTAAAGCAAAACTGCAAACTCGTTCTTCTTCTAATATTATATGTGTATCCAGTATACACACTGTTTTATCATAAATGTTATGCTTTATTTTGGTAACAGCTATCACTGGTCACAAAACAAAACAACTATAAAAAATACATAAATTGTATCAATATAATAACATGCCATTTAATTGAAAGGACAAAATAAAGGGAGAAAAAGCCCCAGGACTGGGTGTTTCATGTTTTGTATAGAATTGCCAATGTTCATATATATATATATAAGGTACTTTTAAACTAATGTCAAATATATACACGCACCATTATACAGTTATGTTATTCGTTTTTGACGGGATCACATCACGAGGTAAATATTTTCAAATTCAAACATATCACGAAATCCATTCAACGTTGCTCTATTTAATTTGATCACTTAACTGACAGACTACCACATATTGACACTTAGCTGCTTAGATCTTAGATGAACATATTATCAGATTATGTAAGTATGTGTTGGTTTCCACTAACATTTGTAGGCCCTACAGACAGTTTATAATAAAAAACTAACAGTCAAAGGGCCTAACATGATAATTCATTACAATCCGACGAGAAAATATTGCCATTTCTCAAGTTTCGGATGGATTGGCTTGCGGTATCACCGAAATCAAGGACCGAAAACAACATTGGTTTAACGTCTCCTGTTTGCTGAGGTATCTGTAAAATAGGGATTGATCAAACGGAAAAACCTACCACTCGTTTGTAGACAGACTAGTTTGTTCTATATTTCGATCATCTAGACGATCGTCTGTGGCTGATGTGAAGTGGTTCGGTAACTCATTCTGCATTTGCCATGTCTTAGCGCCAGTATCTCTTTGTCTAATGGAGGTAATATGTCCAGATGAAGGATCGCTTTCTTGTGGGCTATTCGTGGGGATGGTGGGGGCGGTGTCTGACACAAAGCTTTCTTCTCTAAAGACTTCTTCTTCTGTGTCTGCCTTTTCGAATATCGGTGTCTACATTAATGGAAAGTATGATCAGATTTCAACCATTTACTAATATATTGATTCTTACCGATCACACAACAGGATATTTAGGACAATTAGTGGATAAATGTACAATAAATGTTCGCACGAAAGAAATGACACAATGTGACAATATTTCAAATTTCGTAAATGTATTGCCAGTATCATCTGCTATTGTAAAGTGGGGTGCAACCAATAAAATATCGTGGAGTGGAAGATTTATTTTCCGATGAAAATCATTTTCACCGTTTTTTGGCGCCAAATTATTTTTTTTTCACCCTTTTTCGGCCATTTTGTTATTCGCAATACGCATTATCGTATCATACTGGAAGCAGTTGAACTACCTACGGCAACCCATTTTTATGTTTTGCAAAGCATGCAGCATGAGGCCACTGGTCCAATTTTTCCATCATAATGATTGTATCTTCCACATCACGGTGTTTTATTGGGAGCTCCCTGTGTACTAGACATGTAATCCAGCTTACCTGATATATTTTAGTAGGATGATTATTTGTGATGTGATAGCCAAGCTCCCAAGAAATACACAAAGTACAACAAACCAATATTTTGAAAACCATTTCTGTAAGTATATCATCACACATATATGATGTCAAAGTTTTGTTTTGTTTCTTATTATAATCATGGTAGGCCAAATGTGAATTACAGAGGAACACATTTGAACATCTGATACAACACACAAGTAAACTGTTTGTTTTAGAATATTCTCAATCAATCAATCAATCAATAAAACTTCTATAGCGCCTTCTTGATCTTAAGTCGTAGTCGAAGCCAAAGCTGGTTCGTCAACAGGGAGCCGGACTACTGAGGACTACTGCGATTCAAGTAATTTCCTGAATGTTAAAGGGACTGGCTAAAATCATAAAAAAATCGGTGATTTTATTTTGGCTCCTTAATATGACCATATGATGTAAACATGTCCATAGACTAGAACTGCAATTTTTTTTAATTCTCGTGCTGCGCATTCACCAGTCAGGCTAGATATAGAAACGAAATTCCCGTATTTCCTATTTTTGACATGGCTGTCAATAATTAGAAATCAGGAATTTCGTCTTTATATCTAGCCTAACTGGTGAATGCGCAGCACGAAAATTAAAAAAACATTGCAGTTCTAGTCTATGGACATGTTTACATCATATGGTCATATCAAGAAGCCAAAATAAAATTACCGATTTTTTTAGATTTCAGCCTTGGCCAGTCCCTTTAAAATTGTTTTGGCAGTACGTATGGTCACAGGCAGGGTGTTCCAATAGCTGGGCTGGATATAGAGAAAGCTCTTGACCCAGTCTTAGGCTTTATACGAGGAACAACAAATGTATTTGAATTTGTGGAGCGTAGATATTTTAAGCATTTCGGCCCAACAGTTAGGTCAGCCAGATATGCCGGTTGGTTGTCTTTTAGGGTTCGGTAAGTTATTGCGCATATTTTTTTTAGTTAGTATTGTGGGGAGCCTCCGTGACCGAGAGGTAGTGTGCTCGGCCTCAGACCGCCAGAGCTCGAATTTCGAATCCTGTATCTGGAGGACAGTGTCATCTCAATCATCTCACCATCCTCAGGAGGCTCTCCTGGCCCAGTTTAGCCTATATGTGCACAAAGGTGGCCTAAAGCCCGATTCATTTCATTTTTTATTGCGCATATTTTAAAATGAATGCGAAACTTGACAGGAAGCCAATCTAATCGTTCTAGAATAGGAGTGAAAGGACTAACTCGTGGGGCCTTGGTTACCACTTTTGCAAGGCAGGTCTGAACGCGTTGTAATCTTGCGATATCCTTTTCTGGCATATTGTGAAAAATTGCGTTACAATAATCTAACCTGCTACTGACAAGTGCCACCGCAATTTGCTTGGCAAGATCTAAGGACGGACTTTTTAGTATTCGACGCAGGTCGCGAATATGATAGAAGCATGCCCTACATGTTTGGGATATGTGTTTTCGGAAATTCAGGCTACTGTCAAATACTACACCAATATTTTTGGCTGATGCAGATAGATTTGTGTCTTGACCTGGAATTAAGCATGGGGAATTGTGCAAGAATTTTTCTCACTGAAGTCTGGTCCCAATAAGAAGAAATTCTGTATTGCTAGGATTAAGCTCCAGCTTATACCCTGTCATCCAGAGCGACACATCCAATAAACACTGTTGCAACTTCTCAAGATAATTCTTGAATTATTATCTGACAGAGTGTCTTGAGCCTGGCCAGATATCCCATACCAATCAAAAAGTCAGAGCTGTAACTCCACCCTTGTCCATACTAATAATGACATCGTTATACACTTTCAGTAGCGCTGATTCTGTAGAGCGATGTTTCCTGTTTCCTGATTGTAATGAATTAGATGGATGGTTATTTTTTATATGAGTTTGCAGCCGATTGACTACTACCTTTTCTAAGATTTTGGAAATGAAATTCAAGCTGGATAAAGGCCTGTAATTTTTCAGTTCGTTTTTAGGAAGAGATGTTTCTTTAAGTACTGGTCTTACATGAACTTCTTTTCAATTTCGAGGAAATATACTAGTTTCCATTGAAATGTTAATTATGTCTGTGATGGGAGTTATTAATATAACAAGACAATTTTTTAACACGCTTGTAGGAATGGGATCCAGATCACATGATTTTGACGATGAGCTCAAAATAAGCTTTTTAATGTCATCTTCTGGCGCACTTTCAAAAAGTTTCATTTTTCATTTAATTTCTGATTTTTGCACTGGTGGAATATTCTGTACTTTATCTGGAAATTTTGAACGGATAGTTTCAATTTTATCCACAAAATACTTGAAGAAATGATCACATAGTGACTTTACTGATGTGAATTCTGGCAGAGCCAGCGGTGTAATTCTATGCAGAATGTTATTTATTGAGTTCCGAAGACGACGGGGATTATCAAAATCTTTCTGAAATAAACTAAGCTAGATATTTTCTATTTATGTTTTGTCATCATTCTATTACACAGGTGGCATTGATGTTTGTAACGAGAACGATCTAGATGTATGCGAGATCTGTGCCATGCTTGTTCAAGATTGATGCCAAGGGTTTTAGCCTTTAGTATTTCCGAAGTCATCCATGGAGTTGGTGTTTTTCCTCGTTTGTTTTATCTATCTAACAACATTGCAAAAATACATTATTTTGAATAGCTACCTTTCCGTGTGTTTCACTCACTTTTGTATAGATGTTGCTGTGCAAAACCGATATTTCGCTGCTTCCAGCACCTGTAAGTTGACAACTATCAGGGTCAATCGGGGATATATCATTAATGTAGTCATTCCCTAATGCCCTCTGGACATCATGCCAGTGAATTGGTGTCTCCATGTATCGAACTACAAGTATAAATCCCTCCTGTGAATTTCTGCAATATAAAATTAGAAAATTATTTATCTGATTGATAACATAATTAAATTGTATCTGAGGTCATTGATGTTGATGCCACAGATGAACTTCAACAGCTAACAGGTTTATCAAAAAAGCACACTCTAAAAACATCATACTGAATATATATACAATTTTTTGATAATAGAAATATGTATTAGTGTATTATATCTGAGGATTGGAAACAAGCGAATTATTAATACACATAAATAGCAGTAAGAGGAATATAATATGCAACCTCGATTGTCTCATGTGCTTGAGATATTAACATTTTTTTTTTAAATGACATATATCGCCCACAGTGTTTTGTTGTTTATTTAAAAATATCTGGGCATCGGAAACAAGCGTGAGAGTGATAAAATACATTATGCACACACGATTGTTTCAAATAGTTAATATATTTGAAAATAAAAACATTAGACATCAAACAAGCCAAATTTTATATCACTCCCAAACTAAGTTTATTAATAAACATACATGTATCCATTCACCTCACATCTATAGGCATTTTAACACCGATATACTATTTTTTTCAAAATGTTTCAATTTAAACAGCTCCTTGGGATGACATCAATTTTATTTTTTATTTTTGTGATGAAGTAGTGTAGTCCCCAGATCATGATTTCATTTTTTTCAGAGTTTTTAGATTTATAAAAATATTTGTTATCAACATTTCTATGAAACCGCTTAAAACCCAAACAAACTGTGTGTATACCTAAACACTTGCTAAAAGACGGTTGAATGTTCCTACAACATTGGGCCATCTGTTTATGCCGTCGGCCCAGCGTTGGGCAGACAATCAGTGTTGCAGGTGTATCTTCTCATGTCCTGACTATAAGACACCAGTCAGCGGCGATTGCTTTGATCTCGCCGTCCAAGACATGGGAATATGTGGTGAAAAGTGCTGTATATTGCTGACTTGTTTTGTTTACATGGCAATATAAGACCAGGAAATATAACTATTTCACTCTTTTTTGTATTTTTAGTTAAGCTCAGTAGACTAAATAGCTTCATATAAATTATATTTTCAAAATTGACAAAATTAAAAATGTCTCATCCCAAGGAGCAGCTTTAATAAATATACATTATCTACTTTCTCCGTGCTAGTGACCTATGTTGGTCATTTACTTGTTTTATGTTGTTTTCTTGTAACTGATAATAGTAATATGTCAGATCATTCTAAAATTCTGGTGTTAACCCACTAATAAGAATAATCATGCCATTGGTAAACTATTTCTGAATTGGAATAGCTAGTATTTTCAATGAAGTCTGCAACAGTCTGCTTTGTAAATTGTATCATAGCCAGTCGGTAAACACCAACGAACAAATATTGATTAGTCCTTACCCATAACTCTGAGCATTGTCACAAGTAGCACTGCTATATGACACTAACACATTCGCCAGAGGGCAGTCAAGAAAACGTGACAGTCGTTGTTCAACTTCGAACACAATCTTTTCAACTGTATTTGTCGTTTCGGTTAGAAAGAGGAAGATTGGTGGCGCTAAAAGGTAAACTTCATGCTGATTATGCAGGAATGTATTTTGTTCAACAATGTGGTAATAATTTAAGAGCTTGACCTTCAATAAATTGCACAATCTTTTCGTCGTAACCTGCGAGCAGTGTACGCAAATATAAATGATTTACCATGTGACTGTAGTATGAATGCATCATGTCATATGAACTAAATAGTTTTTAAGAGAAAACTATTTATGCTGACAATGAATAATGATATATCATCAGAACTAGACGTTGCTAATTCAACAAACAGATTATTAATTATACCCATAGAAATCAAACTGTTTTGTTGTACATATATGTGAAATGCTGAGAAGCTGACTTTCGAAGTGAAGTCTTCTATGAGCATAAACAGACACAGTTAATTTTAAATAAAAACTAAATAATAGAAATAAACAAAAAACAAAACACTTCTTGACATGTATTACCAGTACGGATCTCTCTGCCATTTGCTTCTGAAAGATATGATATCACACGATTGTCCACGTCTTCACAGCTTCTGGCAAATGTCCCATTCAGACAGCGGCATACATAAGACAATCCTCTGATTTTGTCTGAATAGTATAACAATAAATGGTTCACGGAAGACACGTTATACGAGGTAAATCGCTATGGTTATGTTTGATGATATTATGTGCAGAGCGTACAATTTCTGTATTCGAATGTATGACAATTGCCGTAAATTGTTGCAAAACTTTTTCTTGGGATTTTACACCAAAAAAAAATGTCCATTGTTCATAGAATGGCACAATATGCGCTCAATCAGTTGACCAGCCTTGATCATGTATGGTTATTTGTTATTCCAGCATATGTTGAAATCGTCCCCTTTGAAATGAAAAGGAGCTAATTCCCAAAGTGGAAATTATATCACTTTTAATTTTATTATGAATACACAGAGGAAGAAACAAATAATTGATATGAATATCCCGTACGTACGCAATGCCCTTTGTGAATACCACATTAATTTTAAGCTGCACTGCTGTTGTAAAATGCGTCTCGTACATCTAGAAAAATAATTTGCTCGGCCGAACAACAATACAATACAATGCATGTTCTGTGGAATGTCAACAAAGCATAGGGTGTTAACTTGGAACGCTTTCGCCCTGACTGGAAGCGACGGTAACTTCATAATTATATGCAAATTTTGTATCAGATATGTCTGCATTCGATGTGTTGAGCTTCATCATGCCGAACAATCCCTTTTGGTGCGCTAGATCTGACTTTTGTGAACAAAGGGTCATGCACACCTAAACACTATCAATATGGTAAATTATGTAATTGCAATATTACACAAACATACTGTTAAGTGTTATAAACTGTGAAACGCAGTGACATCACCGGAAAAGGTTTTGAATGGCGAATCGGTTAAAACAAAGTTATATAGCACCAAAGACCATTGAGATGGTCATTGATAGCACCTTCTCCCTCATACTTCATTGTGTTAGACAGCTCGGTAAAAATATTGGAGGTCAAGGTTCGTAAATTTCACAGAATAAGTCAATAAGTAATATCCATGCAAACACTAGACATAGCCCATTGCCTGTTCAATGTTGAGGCAGCGTCGCAGAGAGAGGACCAACGCTGATCCGTCATTGGTTTGATGCATTGTGTTGGTGGTGCCAGCATACCAGAAAACGAGAGACATTCTCACAGTTTTGTTTTAGTGTTGACCCAGCGTTTGGGACGCTGACCCAGAAATGCTTTGGGTCGAGATGTTGTGTTCACTGAGATTTTTGGTTCTGTGAACGAATTATTACGATAGTACGATGCGATAGGCCGATGTCGTTTCACTGTTCTTCGACTTGCCCGGAACCGGTTCAATGCTTGATATTTTGCGAGTATATAATGATAGTATGTGATTAATTCACTATAAGTTAGCGCTGATTGACAAAATGATGTTTATACTCCTAACTAACCGTAAGAGCGCTGTATACGCCTTTAACCCTTTAGCTTTTAAATATTAAATTGGAATTTTCACATACTTGAAGCGTCTAATGTCACATTTAATCATTAACAAGTTCAAAAGGTGATAATTAATGTGCTAATAAAAAGTGAAAACGGGACCGGTGGTTAAAATGTTAATGTACATGAAGCTGAGTCCTCCAAGCAGACACAATACCTTAAATCAATGTTGGTTTGACATTGGTCCAGCGTCGTAGCTACGACACTGGACCAACGTTACTTACCATTGTCTGGTGTGTTAGGCATGTCACCAGGCTCCATACAGATGGCGTTTATACCACACGGATTCACAGCACACGGATCCTCAATTTGACAGACCAATCCAGTAAATCCCGCGTCACAGACACATGTGAACATGTCCGGGTGATTCTGACACGTTCCCTTAAATAATCACATATTTAATTATTATTCTCATGACAAATAAAATATTTGCTTGCATAATAAAATTTCCCACATTTTAAAGAAATACAATTATATGTAATTATATCCATAAATATGGTGGTTGTCTATACTTCTCGTATTGGTACGTCATCAGTGGAGAGATATTTGCATAAGGCAATTTCCTACTTTACTATAATACATATTCATTCAGGCAAATTGATCAATCTTCATTTATTTTGCTCCATACATGCACACCGAGCAAGGCTTTGGGCGTTTGGTGACGTTCTTGTCAGGGTTATTCTATGTAGGGGTTACATTATTATACACCTGTTTGGGTAGTGAGTGAGTGAATGTTGCTTTACATCGCATTCTGTCAAGGAGAATGAACGAAATTCGATAGACTCGTAGATCTGAATGTACGAGGCGTGCAGCGCCGAGTATATTCAGATCTACGAATCTATCGTAATTGAGTTTTTTCTTCTACTTAAAATACACAAAATAGGTGCACGTGCTCCAAGAATTGTTAGATAAAATAGTCAGTGTGGATAACCAAGAAACCTTAGGCATGTAGTGTCGTTGTAAAACCTGCATAATAATCACTGTGCCCGCCCGGGCCAGTATGTAAAATAACAGTAGATTCGTTGATCCGAATCTACTGCTTTAGCAATAGACTGACGTCACCGGTGTATTTGAAGTACAATGATGGCAATATCGCGACAGTATGAATTCAATGCCCTAATTTGATTGAATGGCGTTAAGGGTTTTTCATATTGCACATTACCAGGTGATTACCATATTCTGTGAAACGCAGTGACGTCACCGGAAACCGTTTTAAATGGCAACTCGGTGAAAAGAATGTCATGTAAGACCCCCTCCCTCATACTTCATTGTATTAGCTAGCTCGGTAAAAACAAAGAAAGTCAAGGTCATTGAGTCTTATAGAATACATCACTATACATAGTTTGGAACTTTGTATACGCACAACTATGATGCCAAGCAAATGTCCGACCCGGCCGGGATTCGACATTGGCCCAACATTAAAGCAACATTGGTTGAACGCCTCGTGTTTGCTAAGTATTGTATGAACATTGGCTAGACTATGTTTTTTTTCTCTGTTTTAGATGAGCGCGCGCATTAGATTTAGGCCGCGCATTAACAAAAAAAACATGTGTTTTTTTTCTGCCCAGCGCGCGCATTGAATTGTTGCCGATTTTCGAGAAAAAACATTTAATTTTGGTAGATAAAGAAACATTCCGAAAAAAACCAAGTTCATTTCAGAAAATAAAAAACTTTTTTCCAGTTCTTTTTTTTTTGCTTGTTTTTTTCGTCGCCCTCATTAACTTTATTTAAAATTGGTCAATTTTTTTTATGTCGTCGCCCTCATTAACTTTTCCAGAATTGTTTCTAATGTTTTTTTATTTGGTGGCCCTTAATAACATTTCCGAAAATAGGTGGAATGTTTTTTTTTCTTAAAATTTTTTTTTTACCGCCCTCCCTCATTAGATTTCGGATTTTTTCTGATCTAAAACAGAGAAATAAAAACAAGTGGCCTAATGTGATTGGCTGGCTATGTGACGTGTTAGTTTGATGCCTGATCAGCCAATCTTCCCTTCATCAAGGCCACACACACAGCCAAACTAGAGTTATTTTACTCCACAACAGAATTATTGTATATAAATTACTCCCATTAGGAGTATTTTCGACTCTTTTAGAAGTTTTTTTAACTCCCAGAAAAACATTGATTAACTCTCTTGGGCAGTAGTGTCTTCTTTGTCGCAATTGGAAAGAACTACCAAAGGCTGGTATTTTTGACCTAATTGATAACTCCCTAAAGGGAGATATTTTTGACCTAATGCTACTCTGGTTTTGCCGTGTGTGCAGGCTTCCCCAGCGTCTGCGACCTCGAGAAGCCTAGTCTTGAAAAGGGAAGAAGGATGAGCCCTACCAAAGCTGTTTGATTTAATAGTCCTGGTAGGAATCACATTCTACAATTAAGACATTGCACGACATTGCACGACATTGCACATTGTCATTATCACAATTCACCTTTTATAACAATCATGATTTGACAAGAATGTCTCAAATGACGCACATGTCCATTGCGCCCTGCTGCTGACTATTTACGCCCCTCATGTGTGTGTGACTACATACGACAGTGCCATACATATTGATAATAATACCAAGCAACACCTCGTATTGACCCTAAAAGCGCTAACTTATAAAATGTCAATTTTTTACCTGCTTGAAATCGTGTCTCGCTGCCGCGACTCACAACTTCATGTGGGTGAAAATTATTCATACTTGTTTAATTTGAAGCCAAACATTTGCATATCGTGATATAACCCTTTCGAGCCTGAATTTACCATTGTCAACTTCATCCACTACAAGCCGCGAATTGCTGTCGCAATTCTCGACTTGTAGTGGATGAAGATGACTTGAAGTGGGTGAAAAATTGAAGAAAATTGCAATGTATGGGTGAAAGAGTTTCGTGGAAATTGTCCTTCTAAAACCGTCAGTTGGAGGAAAATTAAGTCTGTTTTCAGAGATGTAAAATGATGCTTGAATGCATCGTGAGGGCTTAAAGGGCTAGGCACATATTTCGTTCCCAATAACTGTGGTTTACTCTGCTAATAAAGTGGACTGAAAACAACCATAGTCGTGCTTTGCGCTGAAAGGGTTAAATTAAAGGTTAACCCTTACAGCGCGGGGATCGACTTTAGTCGTCAGAATCTGACGTCTGTAGACGTCAGATTCTGACGCCTAAAGTCGATCCCCGCACTGTAAGTGTTAAACTCTTTCTAATGGTCGTAGACTCATAACATAGGTATTCAAATGAATCGAAAAGAGCTGACTGAGACATTTATGACGATTTCAAATTGAAAAAAACCCTTTGGTTTCCATGATTTTTATTTAAAAATTCAGCGCTTTAAGGGTTAAATGAACGCGCAGGCACTTTTGTTAATAGCTTGACCATATCTGCACAGTTAATAATAATTATTAAAAGGGTTGAGCTCATAGTGCTTCAAACATTTTACATCTCGACAATTACTCTCTTTTTAATTATAGTAAATACATCATTATGTGATCAATTTGAAGACAAAAAGTTATTTGATAATGCCAGTATGATTTGGTGTTTATATTTTAGCCTCATTATTAAGTAAAAACATTGACAAGTGAAGCTAATGAACACTGACCCCATTGAGGCAAGGTTGACTGACGCAGGGATAAAGCGTCTCTTCACAGGTCTCTCCTGCCCACCCATCTCCACATTGACAATCAAAACTACCCGGACGATTAAGACAAGTTGCTGCATTCTGACAAGGTTGACTGCTGCACTCGTCAATGTCTGTGCTGCAGTCGTTTCCGGTCCACCCACGAGGGCATGAGCATGCGTACTGGCCGTTTATCGAAGTACAACTTGCGTCATTTCCACAAGGATTGCTCAAACAATGGTTCATGATTACTTCGCACTTGGCACCAGAAAAGTGAGGCTGACATTCGCACTCGTACGATCCCACCGTGTTCTCGCAGACACCGTTATTCTGACACACATCCAGTCGGCATTCGTCCACGTCCGTTTCACAGGCACTTCCGCTGTAGCCTGGGAGGCACTCACAAACAAATTCGTTGTTTCCTTCCTTACATACGCCGCCATTGTTGCATGGGGAAGAATGGCAATTTGGAAGCCGATTTTCACAAAGCGTACCTGTCCATCCCAGAGAACATACACACAGAAATGTCTTTTCCGCATTTGACATACAAGTGGCGTTATTGCGGCATTGACTAGAGTGACAAGGATCTATTGGGGTGTTACAGGCCAGTTCTGTCATATGGTTGGGGCATACACAGCTGTACGTCTGCTCCAGATTAACACATAGAGATCCTGTATCGTCACATGGACTACTCTGGCAGAAGTCAACATGATCTTCACAGTGTGGACCTGTGCTTCAACATATTATCATCGGATAAAAGTACGAAAAAAGTTAATTGTTACATTTTAAACATATACATTTAAACATACACTATTTAATGTACATTTATCAATGTTAACATGTTTACCATTTGCTTCTCACAGTACGTGTACTAAATATGACGCTCTTGTGTGCGAACATTAATTTAAATATCTGGCGGTAATACTGCCAGAGCCTAAATAAAAAAATGCATTGTTTGCGATTACTGCATGGTACTAAATAATGATTAAATGAATAAACATGGTACATTAGTAAAAATTGGCTACATTTATCTCTAAGAATTGTAGGACTAAATAATTATATAGTTGTTCTGTTGATAGAATCCCTGAAATGACTTATCGGACAAATTGTAATTCTTCATAATGGCTTACAAACGTACTAAGTTAATAGGAACCATCTTTTCTTAGAGTGTGATCATAATTATACAGCTCAAAAAGATGGTATTATCTGATGTTCCATAGATGACATAACCTATTTCACAGCGACAGAACAACAAATCCCATAATTTAATTTAATACGTTTCCTCATAATGTTCAATATTCCACAGGAAGTGCATCAACCAAATTTAGCCTATACACAATCCACCTGCCTAAAACATCTTCCAGACAATTATCTCGGTAATAACAACTTATTGAGCAGTATCACCAAATAATCGGTCGAAACTCCCTCTACACTGCAACGCAAAGACAAAAGGCAGTAACGGCTTACTATTTAAGCTCAGCATTTTGGCTTTGTAGAGCAGCACATATTCGTGAAACATTACCTTGATATCCCAAGGTACAGCTACAGTTATATCCATTGACATGATCCATGCAGGTGGCGTCATTCAGACACGGTTTACTGGTACACTCGTCTATCTGGACATCACATACTGATCCAGTATATCCTTCAGCACACACACAGTACATACTGTCCACTCCATCCACACATGATCCGTGTAAGCCACATGGTACACCCGCACAGTCGTCTATGTCAGTCTGACAAAGTGAACCTGATTATAATAATACCAATATGTAAATTTGGAATCTGTAGCAATATATTAACCCTTGTCCTGCTGAATTGTTTCAATTGTATTTTTCGTCAATAGAAGCTGTAATTGCTAACGCAATTTCCAGCTTCAAATGATAATAAATATTCAAGAATAATAATATTATAATAATAAAAAATTATTGGACCAACTAAACGTCTATCAAAAACTATTTTATCAAATTAAGTGATCTTTTTATTGATCTAAAACATCCTTAATCCCGTATATATACGGGACTAGCAGGACAAGGGTTAAAACCCTTATTCTGCTGATCACGCCTATTGTCGTTTTCCATCTGTTTCGTTAGTCAATCGAATAACTGTTATTGGGAATGAGATGTGTGTCTAAACATCAAGATTGTAAATATGAGTGGCAAAGTAAACAAATAAGGGGCTAAAAAACAAAAAAATAATGGGCCAAAAACCGCAGCCATGACACAATAATCCATTGGGTCATGGCGATCCGTGTGATTCCGCAGTCATGCATTAACAAGTTCCACCAGCATCGCTGAAAATAATAAACATGTTTTTTTTTCTCACAAGAAGTCTGTCCGTAGACACACCGCGAACTCCTGGTGTGCCACCAAACTCCATAACGCGCCAGAACTTACTGCTGGCTTAAATTCTGATACACATTCACAACTATTTCTTACATGATCACAGAACATTATCTCTTCGCACTTAGGCCTACACAACACCTTACAGGGACCCTGGGCCACAAGTCCCACCCTCCATAATACAAATCCCATAGACTGACATGTAATATTGCCATATAAGCATGCTTCCGTGTGTGATTTAATATAATTTATAGTTACTGTGTTTATGCTGGAATTTATGAATTTAATAATTTCAAAAAGTAATACAATTACCAGTAAAGCCTGACGCACAGTGACATAAAAATTTGAGGCCCGGCATACTTTCACAAGTTCCGCCATTGCCACATGTTACTTCTCCACACGTGTCTATCATGATGTCACAAGATGGGCCTGTCCAACCTGCAACATGTACAATATCAGATAATATTAGCGCTGAATAATTTTGTATAAATCATTTTTTTGCAGACAAAAGGGTCTATTCCCTTTGAAATTATCATACATGTCTCAGTTTGCTCCCTGCGCTGTCAGGGTTATACATTGAACAACATTTTTACTCATTAGCACTTCAGCAGGAAATGTGTTATACCAAGACTTATTAGTGGACAGATGAAATTACCGACGTAGCTTTTTGAAAACCAACATGATTTCTATTATAAGCATACAAAGCAAATACGCACGGCGAACCAATGTTGTTTAATTTCTGGTAAACCATCTGCGATTCTGGCCTACAAAACAACATTGCTTCATCATCTCGTCAGACTCGTTTTTGCCGGCTACAGTAGCTACACAGTAATGTATAATAAATAACTTAGCCCCTCACCCTTCACAACGTAGAAAAAAAAACATAGGAAAAAAGGATAAAACTTATAGTTTTTCGCGAAGTAGCACAGAGTGGGAAGGTTTAAAATAAAATGTTATCAACTCCCAGCGATCCAATGGTGGTTGAATGTGGGGCCAACGTCGCATACTCTGGCCCCACATTAAACCAGCATTGGTTCAACGTCTATAATATGCTGGTATAGGCCTACCTGCTAGGCATATTCTCTCCCCTGTTGTGTCTTCACATTCCCAATGTCCAGCGACGTCATCATTCGGCCTGCAGTACGTGGTACAATTACCGTAGTAATGCTCATCACAGATTATTGTTATATCCAGTCTTAACCTGTGCACATATATTCAATTATGTAGATGTGTAACTCGACTGTTCAAACATATGTTAGTACATGTACTAAATGTATAACGTGGTAATTTTAATATGTACATGTAATGGAGTAAAACATTACAATACATATGATGCAGCACGACATGTAACTATGATGAATTAAAGTAGTTCACTTTGCACAAACAACAATTTATAACCATGTTAAAGACATAATTGATAGCCGCGTGGATTATATAGATATTCATCATAACGCCACCTGGTGGATATTGTACGAGTGGATTACGGTTAAAATTATGCATACCTGACTTGATGACAAAACATGAATATGACATTGTACTCAATTATGTATTCAGCCATAATAATTTGAAATTTGTAAGTTAAACATGAATTCGTATACTTTCGGTTACAATATTTTTATATTAGTGAAAGGAAGGTCCGAACACCATAAACACGCTATCCCCCATGGGTTCCCCTTGGATTCATGTTGAGTATACATAGTGATTACGACGTTGAAGATACACAAGCAAGTCGTCGCCTCGGAGCTAAAGGATCCTATCTGCCACTCTGACGAGTGTCAGATAGGATCCTTTAGCTCCGAGGCGACGAAGTGCATATTTGCATATTTTGGGGTCCTTTGATTTCTCAAGAATTAACGTGTATGTGTTTTTGAACCAGTTTTTTAACAGACCAACATGACCAAGCTACAATATGTTTTACTCAGTCGAAAGTAACCTCACCTTCAGTGATAAAATATCATTTTTTAAAAGTTAGCTGTATATCATGCTGTTCCCTAGCAACCAAAGTGTGGTATGTACCACTCATTTGGGTGGGACTTACAACCATTTGTGGTGCTAGGGGTGATATGTGTTATCTCCTAAGATAGGGTGTTTGATTCTAGGCGCTGTTTATCAGATGCCTGACAAACAATTACAGGATCTGACCATGACCGGATCACCAACACCACTCACAATGTCCTGGCCTGAAGCTCAATGGCGTGTGAGGTCGCATTGCCTTGACCAGTGTCCGGTGTTATGGTCAGCGTGCTAGTCAACACCTCCAGCAGGTCGCCTGCGTTGCCCGGATCAGCGTCGTAAGCTTTCACTTTGAGCACCACTTCCTCCTGCAGAAAAAGAAAAACAATCCGGAATATTTTGTGAGAAATTTCAGTACCCACACCAAGACAGGAAACCTTTCGTTTACGATCACTTACATGTCGGAGGCGCCACACAGACATGAATTAGGAGGTGTTGAAATGACACAGAAATATCAGCCACATCAAAATCGTCTGCAAAAATCTGCGAATGATATTTTATCTACCGCCCAACATGCCCAATACACCTTTCCCAATAGCAACACGCCACACAGTGACTAAAAGCTGAACTATTTAGTTCAGTCCTGTCACACTCGTTTCTATTACAACACGTCACAGTGATTAAAACTGAACTATTTAGTTGGGAGTCCTGCTTATGCGCAAAATCGTGCAAACAGTGTATAGAGGCTACTGAGTTGTGCACCTGGCATAAGCATACAAATTTATGCCAGTGTCAAAGCAGGCATTTTCCCCAAACTCTCATAGTTTTCTAAATAAAAGTATTGCTTGCACTACAGGCAGATTGTCTTAAGCATGGGTCAAAGTGATATGTGCTTGTTAGCTTGTCCTTGGCCTCTAGGTTCCCTATTCGCATAATTGCACCACATTTGTTCTATGGAATTAGTTGAAATATTATGGTTTAATACATAACAATAAATCCGTTATCAGATCAACCCTTATCCTGCTAAATTAAATAATATATTTTTTCAGCCACTTGTCATTGTGGGTCGCGGTAGCGAGACACAACGTCAAGTGGCTGAAAAATTAAACTTGACCCTCTGAGATGTGTTTAATTCGACACCAAACATTTGCTTATATTGATATTTAAACACTCATTTTATTCCCAATAACAATGTTTTAATTGGCTAATAAAACGGGTTAGGAACGACAGTAGTCGTGATTAGCAGACGAAGTGTTAACAGTTTTTAATTGACATAGCACACTTTATATATGGACAATTTAATTTACATTGCGTTTGGAAGACAGACATGGCTTGCTGTGGGAGGTTGGCCGATGGAAATCATCTATGCAAATATTCAGGAAAATAGCCTAGGTGGACAACCTTTAAATTATTTTGCAGGAAGAGCACAAAAAATCCAGGATGGCCGGCACATATATATCGAGCATATACAAGTTTAACCGTTTCTTCAAATTTAATGGGTGACGTGTGGTTCCTCGGGGTTTTTTGCATACCAAGTCCATTTATAGCACTATTTCGCAAATTGTGGACAAATTTATAATATTGTTTAGGTAAAGGCTAAAGTGAATTTGAAAAGGACGGGTTGATCATGTTCCGCTGACATGTGTTTGTCTGAGTTTGTGACAACCACTGATCTGCTGATATGGAGGCCGATCAAGTGCCTTTAGAGAACCACTTTAGAGAACCAATTAGCGTGGATAATAACTCTTTCATTCTTTTATTCTACTGCATAATTTAAGTAACAACTGAATGACGGCGGTGATTGGCTGATCGCGTCTTGTAACAGGCTGGACGACTGATTGGTCGTGGATAGAATACAAGACTTGGACCCAAATAATTTCATATGAGTACACAATTACATAGGTATCACATTTTTTAAGGCGTACTGTAATTGTATATTACTATTCCTCTTAAATAAATTGAATCAATCCACAAGGTACATATTTTCTTTTCTTTGATATATCATAACAGAGATCATAAACTTTGTTCATCCTGGCACAACGTGTAAAAAATTACAATCATGTACACTGAATTAGACAACAACATCTATAGAGCTTGATATTAATTTCTGTATCTGTTGCCATAAACTTTTGTATGTTTTGTAATCTTTTATTATTTTTATGTAATCAGAATGCCAGGCTAAGATAAAGCGGAAATTTATATATACGAGAAACAAGGATATTTGGCAGACACACCTGACTCTTGTTAGCTGATCTGGTGGACATAAATGCAGCTTGTAATCATCCCACAAGAAGAGGCTATGCCATAAAACACGTCACTAAGCAGATCAGGTCTCTTCCCGGAGTTGTTCTAAAATTAGTTTACTATTGAGATGTTAGCCAGCTTTTCCTAAGTACACTGACGTAGCCCCAGTGGCTGAAACAGGTTTCATCCACAGATTGACCGCGTACAAAATCGTGGGACATTTCTTTGGACTGTCATATCGGAAAATATCGGGGAGTAATCAGGTCAAAGATATGTTTTTTAGGATCAGTAACATTTCAGTTCCAGGACATCGCCCAATCAGGGCACTCAGCTGTCACTTTGCGGAGTCACAGATACTCCTTAATTTGATTCCCAGGGATGATATTTATGTGGAGGATCTATCAGGCGGAATCACCTGCGCTGACCCCTCATTCTGATCTGTATATCTATAATGTCAACATGTGTACACTCGAAAAGGCACAGTATTTGGGATTGTTATACAAACATTACCTATAATACTCTAATTTGTATTGCGATTTTATGAAACTTTTAGCTTTCAATTACATGTTGAAATTAAGTAGAATTTTTGTCTAGGGAGTAAAATTGCCTATTTTAAAATATATATTGTTTCAGCAGATATCGTTATAGAGCTTTGTGAATCGCAGTCGTTTAAAATAAAAAAACTATTAAAAACATTTATATAATGACATTTCTAGCTTAAAATGTACTCTTTTTTGTTAGCTATTTTAATTTTGTTTTATGTAAAACACCACAACATGTTTAAAACATATCCTCCCATTTTATTCATGACTAGGTTGTTGTTGCTGTTATCTGCGTAGCTCGGAAAAATGAAAAAAAGATATATCATTGTTGTAGTCTGTGATTTTTAAACAAAATATTGTATTCTATAAATTATTATCATTACAAAAAAAAAACTACTATTAATTTTATATAAAAATAGTCTCTATCCTCGCATTTGTAATTGTGATGTATTGCCAATGTATTCATGGAAAATGGGTGATAATTGAATGGATTACAGACAAGTAACATACATTATGTCTTGTTAAAAAAAAAGTGAAGGATTGATAGCCTGCCCACAAAAAAACTATGAGCAATGTGCCATACTGACTTCCTCGTTATAAACCCAGCGTTGCTTTAATCGTGGGTCAACTTCAAGACGTTGACCCAACATTAAAGCAACGCTGGGTCAACATTATTTTCTGGGACAAACGCTGATAATCTATAGGGGTGTGGGGTGTAGCTTTGAATTATTTTCTCACAATATCGACATACTGTTGAACCATTCTTGGCAAATTCACTGGGTGGAGCTGGCTTCGTGAATTAAAATACCCTGCACATATCTAAGGGGGCCACCATTCAATTTCCAGGGGGGGAGGGGGATGGAGTTTTTTCGAAATGAATAATTTCGGGCGGACTCTGCGTGAAATAAATAATATACTTCAAGAACTGTTCCATATAACAAGTAATAAAATGTGAAATTTTCAGAGCGCCGCCGAGCCCGGTTGAAATAAATAATTTGCCCGCGACAAAAACTCCGGCCCCCCTTCCTGGATATCGAATGGTGGCCCCCTAATGCAAAAAATATCCTCGACATGGATGTATGTCAGACGGAGACGTTGATTTGACAACTACTTTGTCGATTTGTCTTAATATATCTTGTTATTAATGTTGATAACTCGTGTATACGTGTTGATAATGATCACTGATTAGAAAAACTCGCCATGACACCGCAAGTAAATATTTGGATACGGTGCAGACCGCACACACACTCATGTAAAAATGGCCAAGTTACAAATTAACTAATTTATTAAACGAATGAATGTGACTTTATATTAAATTAAAAAAAAAATCATGAATCAGAATATCAGAGAGGGGAATGAACCCGCGGCTTACGGCGTGACACCACGGCCCCGCTAATGCATTTATTATATAGCGGATGGGCTAAGTAACTTTTGACTTAGTCATGATGCAAATTATTCCTTTAGTGGGGACTTACGTACAGGATAAAGCCGGAGGAACGCTACATTCTTAGCTGTGGAAAAGGTCGAAGCCGTTTCCACAGCTAATAACGTAAAGCTCCGAGGGTTTTAACTGACTTAAAACACATCCGACCATAATGAGGATCCTTCATAATCACCAGCTCGATCACACCTGACTGATTATAGCTTCTCAGGCCCACCATGATAATTGGTTTGTACTTGATCAACAATAACTCTCCATTCACGCCTTAGAATATAGTGGTCGAACAAAGAAACTACTGTAGTGGTTTGTTTTAACTTAGAGTCATATAAACATAGGCCTACTTATCCAAAGGCACAAGTTTGATCGGGCATCATATTAAAAATATTACCATTTTACACAATGGCCGTCTTAACAAACAATATAACAAATCTCAATTCTTGCTTCTGGTGCAGATACAATTACAATTTAGGTGACTTTGTTACGTTTATGGGGTAGATTAATGGAATAAAATAGTTTTAAAAATTAAAGCAGCAATATTTCCCGCTTTTACAGTAGTTGTAGACTGGAAGGTAAGGTGATTAGCCTCCTATCACCTAAACTAGAATGTAGATGCTTTGTCTGAAGTTTCGCGCATGATGATATCGCTTTCCTCTCTTCATACTGTCTGCGCATGTCCAACTATTTTTATCTGCAATTTTTATTATCAAGTCGAGAAACACGCAATTTTTTTGCAGACATATTCGAATAAAAAAATAATCTGTGAAGTGATATAAAAAAACATAGTTTACTGCTCAAAGTTTTTTAATGTCCTGAGTATTAGTACTATGTTTGTAATGTTTTTTGTAGATTAGTGGAATTAAATGTAAAGCTTTTATTATGGATATGCATACAGGAGTTTATGTTTTATTTCTCAAATTCGTGAAATTTTATAGAGAAAAACACACTCGAAGGTGAATACTATAACGCGCCTAAGAAACAAAGGCTTGGAATGATATAAACACATAGATATGTGTCAAACACCAGGTTGCAGATCAACCACTATTTAATTGGCCAAAAATGTAAATGAAAATTTCCCCAGACAAACAGTATTGTGAGAAAATTCCTGGTGATACTCTAGATAAAGAATATACCTCTTTTTTAAGAAGAAATACACACGCATCACAAAGAGTGAGATACAAGGAGTCATAATGAATACACAATGCCCAAGCTTTAGCTTTACCTCCGATGTACTATAATATACATTGTACACCATCCACTATTTCCTAGGCTTGACATTTGTTTGTGTAAGATAAACGTCAATGCGTCTTGTGAATTATGTATTTCAAAAACAGCCATAGTTAATGTATCTAACATCCCCAAAGATATAGATGAAGTGCATTAATTATGTACGATTAATTTTTGACAGATTAAGTATTGGACCTACATGACGTGTATCTGTTGTTTCTTTGCAAGTAATATAAACACTTTAAACTGCTCCAAATAAATAAGCCAACTCTATAGGTTAGTAATGACATCATGCATTACATATTAACAAATGTACCCATATGTTTATCAATATCATTTAGCATGTGTTTAATTGCTTAGCATCGAAAATGTGTACAACTAAGAGGTGTGAAATATATCATAATAACAACAAGACACTGCAAGATGCACCGATTACGGGTATTTGTTTGCTATTTCGAGCAGATTAACAAATGCTTTCCCATTTTTTTCATCCACAGATAACACGCATTACATAGTCACTTTAACATGTTAAATAATTGTCCCCGATAAATTGTGACACCTTTACTTACTTACTTGCTGTTCGGTATTTATGTCTATAACGTACAATATTCACAGTAAGAGCAACACTATATACTGCCAGCCTTAAATGCCCGTCTAGTTCTAGTTCATCGAATGAATAAGTGTACATTTGCCATAAACATTGCCATTACAACAATTATAAAATTAAAGATATATCAATTTCATTCCACTTTGGCGGCCATTTCGAAATAATAATTTAGCTTGAGCTTGAGCTTGTCTCTTTGGATGTAAACTTTTCAATGACCCTAAGGTATTTGTGTGCCAATTTGCATCATGATCTGAAGTACATACCCGATTGTGCGTACTTAACCTATATCCACTAATAGAAAAAAATCCTGGGTTTTCAAAGTAGTTGTGTTATAACCACGTAAATAGACCATAACCAGGTTTTATATAACCTTATCTATCTTATTTTATCTTATCTTGAAAAAAAAATTGGGGCTGGCATCTCAATAGAGTCGCCCTAAACAATCAATTGTTCGATCTGAAACGTAGACTTAGACATTCGACATTTTACAGATGGCAAAACACAAATAATCCGCATTATGAGCATGTTGAATGGTAATATTTGTTTAATGGTAACAGTTGAAAATAGCTTAGAGTAAAATAAAATAAATAGTCCACCAGCTTACCGGCCAAACTGTGAAATTCATTTTGAAGGGGTTTTCAATGGCAGAAACTAGACGTGTAAAATTGATCACGTTCTGGTTGTAGACTGTGCCTGTTGTGTGTCTGGATACTGCGCATGCTCGGAAATCCCTCGCCTTCCTGTCAATCAAACAAACATAATCCAGTTTTTATTTTACATTTTATAACAATGACTTTGAACAACTTAGTCATACAAATCATTTGTTGTGCTTGTGTGTGAATGTAACACACCTATAACCTTATCAGTTCATAAATAGAGGTCTACCTGTGACCAATCAAGGATCTTTTCTGGTTATCACGTGACAAATTCAGCTAAACATCGTCATTTAGTTATGACTTAGCCGTTTGTTTTCAAAACATGGGCCACAATATTCAATCCATAAGTCACACATATTAATTCATTTTCAAAACATGGGCCAAAATATTCAATCCATAAGTCAAAAATAATAATTTATTTTATTATATAAAACACAATGGCTATTTCAATGTATCAATAACCGTAAGCAATCCGTATAATTATAATGTATCACGATCACTAAATGTAGCGATTGTAAAATAAACGAATGTCTACGGATGGCACACATATCAATCAATGCACCATTCAACTGTTTGCTTATTATCCATATAAGTCTCATGGTATCTTGACAAATCAAATTTAAATTAAATATGTAGAATAATTTAATTCCCTGCCAAATACACACCCCAACATCTCAATAACGGGCCATCACCGGATACCACGAACTCGAACCACAAGGGAAAGAATCAACAAAGGGACAAGTGAGAATGCGCTCAAGCGAGGCACAAGAACCCTAATGCCGACGTCACACCGGCCCTTCCTTACCAAAATATTTTTGTATCACGTTCTTGTATATGTTCTGGACTAGCCACACAAAATTTGTTTACTCTGGATATTCATAGGAGGATTTCTAACTGGGTAATATCCAAAATAACCGACTCTCACACACAACATAGGGAGCGACATTATTCATCAATGTTTTTACAAATGTACTGATTAAATGATTGGAAATATATTTTTACAATAAAAAAACGACATCAAAAAGAAAATGGCCGCCAGATTTTTCATTGATTTAACATGTTTTTGCTTGTCTGTAGTCTATGTGTCAAATTCATTTGCATCAAATGGCTTGTATTCTTCGAGCCAATTAAAAACAATTTGACTGCACAAAAATTACTTTCCATCCTGGTGTTTGCTAATACTTTATGTTCTGCATTGTTTTTGCTATTATTTTCTATTATTATCTTGCTATTATTTGTATAACCTTTAAATGTGGCTTCGATAAACCAACCTTCTGCGCTTTGGGAGTCATGACAACGTTTTGTGGATATTAATTCCAGTTCGTGATGGAGTATCTATATTTATGTTTTTATTTGCCATCAGCACTTAAAAAATTACAATATGTATCTCATAATTATAGCAAAATCAGTAAAAAATGATTGTTCTAATAAAACAAAATGATGGTCGGGCCACCAGAAACAGAAATTATACAATACATGTACTGTATTATCTAAGCCTGGTGATCAAAAATATTTTCAAATATTCAACAAAATATTTGCAAATATTAAATAAAATATAATAGCACTGAAAATGAGAAATGTATAATTGCAAAAAGACGACTTTTAAAAATATAAAGAGGCTAATTGCGTCTTATATTTTGCGAAAGGGTATTCCTAAAAAAAAGAATTGTCTGAACGACGTTGTCTTGGAGCGCTTAGGTAAAATATGCACTTTACACTGGTTGAACGAAGAGTTCTGCTATGTATATTTGTGTCTATAAAATCTTCTAATTGTACTTCGTACGATTCATGTGAATGTTTTTTAAAGACATTTACATCCGCACAATCTTCTAAAAATGACAGTGGCCACAAATTAAATGTGATATATCTCTCGTCGAATTTTATATGAGGATAATCCAGTATATAACGTGTAGCTACCCGTTGAATAAATACTAATGCTTCTATGAAATTAAATGGAGACCAAACTGTAGAAGAGTATTCAAGGTTGCGAACAAGTAAACTGCACAAGTAAGATGTAACATTTATAGGAGCTTTGTAACCAACATAACGTTGTATCATCCCCCTTATTCCGTTACACGTGGATATTTATAATGTATTTATATGGGGATTCAATGACAAGTCACTAGTTAACAGAAACACCAAGATCTTTCGTACATTGCACCCTGCGAACTGGTGGTATATTTTTAGAATTATAAGTAAAATAAAATAAAAAGTTGTTTCCCTAGTAACATGAACTGAATTTTACACCCCAACGTTTTCCATAATCATATAAACTATTTAGGCCTAGATCATGACTTGACTGTGCCATTTTGCATCATCAGCAAATAAACTTACTAGAGCTTGCAACCTTAGGCAAATCATTAATAAATAACAAAAATAACAACGGTTCCAGTATCGCATCTCGTGGAACGCCAGATAAAACATCTAATCAGCTTAATTCCACACCCTCTACTACCAACGACGCGCTGTCTCCCATCAGTTAGAAGAGAGGAAAACCAGTTCAGTAGTTGACCATTAAAATTATACATGTCTACGTTGTGAAAAAGCATACTGTCAAAAGCTTTACTGAAATTTAAATATGTTATATCTGTTTGAATTGAACTGTCTAAATATAAACCAGGTTCATGATAAACATCAGTTATGTTTATTTCTGTTCATTTGACTTTTAATTAAAACATGCAAAAAGGTACAATATCATTATCATTAATTGAGTTTTTTTCGACATGTTCTTAGTTAGTAAGGTACTGCAAGCTTTGCCTTTTAGAAATCCGTGTTGTTCAGATCAAATCATGTTATTAGTATTTATACTAACATGGCTGTGAATACATTTTTCCATCACTGTTGACACAATACTTAATAAAGAAACTGATCTGTAATCAGAAATAGCATCCCTGTCACTTTTTTATGAGCAGATATAGCGTTGGCTAATTAAATGGGTACTTTGGCCTGTTCCATACCTAAGTTAAATAAAGTCACGACAGAAGGATTTATTTTTGAATGTTAGATAACATTTTAAATATGAATATATTATGTGAACAAATAAAATGCTAATTTAGGGGTACAATAATATAAAATGAAATAAGTCTTGTGTACCTTTGTAGGCCTACTTACCTTCCGGGTAGATCCAGACAGAACATAAAATAGGGATCGCATCCGTGTGGCTGACACATGAACAGTCCATCACAGCACTGGCCACTGGCCGCTTTACCACCAGCGGCGGTCCTGTAATATTTGAGATTGATCCAGACAACACCTCCACTTGATACCTGCAATTAAACCATACAGCGCTGAAAGATTTTTTGCATAAACCATAGAGAATAAAGTGGGTTTTTTTTAATTCTAAATCATCATAAATGTCTTAGTTAGCTCATTCCGCTTCATTTGAATACCTATGTTACCCGTCTACGGCCACTATAATTTGTTTTAATTCTTTCAGTCCCCGCGCTGAAAGTGTTAGCGCATATAATATGATGAGTCATATTAAAATGTCACTATTTAAGCTGCATTGCCAGAATATAAAGATGGTATAAGCGTATATCTGTTTCTCGCAAAAACCAGAAAAAAAGCAGCAAAAACCAAAGTAGTTAAGTATTATTATACATATTAGGAAAAAAAAAGACTGAAAAGCGTGGAGATCTGTAAATATACACAAATACAATATGTTTCTGGAGTATGTAAAAAACAATGTTAAAAATCATTAGTAGTATATTAATATAATATAAACAACTAGGCCCACTGAAAAATGCATATCGGGCGCATCGGCCGACGGTCAGGTGATTTGTGACGCAGGCAAGTATGTGGAATAAACAAAAAAAACAGAATCATGGTGTTAAGGAAGATATATAGAAATGCAGAAATTAATTTAATAAAGGAAGACACCAGGGACAAAAGAAAGAATACCAAAAGAGATAAAATAATTAGTGAAGCAATAATGCAGAGACAAAATGAGGGAAGGAACGATAAAAGAAGGAGGGAGCTAAATGCGGAAAGAAATATGGTGGGACGAAATTAAATAGGGAGAGATATATGTGAAGTACACGAATAGTCCTGGGGATGATTTTTGAAATTAGGCCAATAAATATAATTTTTCTGCACCCCCCTGACAACATAGGTTTGATGATTATAATTCTTATAAGTTATAATTTCAGATTCACCCCCAGGACTATTTGTCAAAATTGAATTTACAAGCACTGCTGATAGGGGCCACCCTGTCTGTAGTGCTCGTTTGTGTATTATTGACAGGGTGACCCTGCCAACAATGCACCAGAGTAAGTTGTTGACAGGGAGAGCAACAACCAACAAAGAGCCAAGAACTGCAACCAATCAGAACATGCGTTATATTCTGTTTTACGCTTTACTTTTATATGTAGGCCTACAGATGTACTAGTAGTATGTTGTACAACTAGGCCCACGAAACGGTGCACGATCTTGCCCAGCGGCGTTTCAATGTGATAGCGTCGATGATAATGATCCAACGTTGATGCAGGACTGGTTCCTTGCCATCTGTGAGATGTGATTTCTATACCTTATCATACGATAATAGAATGTCTAGAACTGTAATATATTGACACATCTGATAAAACATTAAGTAATTAGAGCCTCAAACGTGGGATTATATCAACTAATATATTAAGCAGTATTAATATATTGAACAGTGGCTGAGATGTAAATGTGTGCTTAAATTTATTCCTGACAAAAGTAGATGTAACTGCAGTGTCACCCTGTCATCATTTTATTATGACCATCTTATTGACAAGGTCACCTTGCCATCAATGTATACAACAATATTATTGACAGGGTCCACTATCATCGGTGTATGTGGTCATCGTATTGACATATACTGTCATCTGAGTATTATGACCACCTTTTTGCCAGGGTCACTGTGTCATCTGGATATTGTGAACATCTTTTTTACAGGGTCACCCTGTCCTCAGTGTATTGTGACCATCGCATTGACAGGGTGACCCTGTTATTAGTATATGTGGCCGTCTCATTGACAGGGTGACTCTGTTATCAGTATATATGTGACCATCTCATTGACAGGGTGACCCTGTTTTCAGTATATGTGACCATCTCATTGACAGGGTGACCTGTTTATCAGTATATGTGACCATCTCATTGACAGGGTGACCTGTTTATCAGTATATGTGACCATCTCATTGAAAGGGTGACCCTGTTATTAGTATATGTGACCGTCTCATTGACAGGGTGACCCTGTTATTAGTATATGTGGCCGTCTCATTGACAGGGTGACCCTGTTATTAGTATATGTGACCGTCTCATTGACAGGGTGACCCTGTTATTAGTATATGTGACCGTCTCATTGACAGGGTGACCCTGTTATCAGTATATATGTGACCATCTCATTGACAGGGTGACCCTGTTTTCAGTATATGTGACCATCTCATTGACAGGGTGACCTGTTTATCAGTATATGTGACCATCTCATTGACAGGGTGACCCTGTTATTAGTATATGTGACCGTCTCATTGACAGGGTGACCCTGTTATTAGTATATGTGGCCGTCTCATTGACATGGTGACCCTTTTATCAGTATATGTGACCGTCTCATTGACAGGGTGACCTGTTTATCAGTATATGTGACCATCTCATTGACAGGGTGACCCTGTTATCAGTCTATGTGACCGTCTCATTGACAGGGTGACCCTGTTATCAGTATATGTGACCGTCTCATTGACAGGGTGACCCTGTTTTCAGTATATGTGACCGTCTCATTGACAGGGTGACCTGTTTATCAGTATATGTGACCAGCTCATTGACAGGGTGATCCTGTTATTAGTATATGTGACCATCTCATTGACAGGGTGACCCTGTTATCAGTATATGTGACCATCTCATTGACAGGGTGACCCTGTTATCAGTATATGTGACCATCTCATTGACAGGGTGATCCTGTTATTAGTGTATGTGACCATCTCATTGACAGTGTGACCTTTTTATCAGTATATGTGACCATCTCATTGACAGAGTGAGCCTGTTATTAGTATATGTGACCGTCTCATTGACAGGGTGAAACTTTTATCAGTATATGTGACCATCTCATTGACAGGGTGACCCTGTTTTCAGTATATGTGACCATCTCATTGACAGGGTGACCATGGTATCAGTATATGTGACTATCCCATTGACAGGGTGACTCTGTTATCAGTATATGTGACCACCTTATTTAGAGGGTGACCCTGTTATCAGTATATGTGACCATCTCATTGACAGGGTGACCCTTTTATGAGTATGTATGTGACCATCTCATTGACAGGGTAACCCTGTTGTCAGTATATGTGACCATCTCATTGACAGGGTGACCCCGTTATCAGTCTATGTGACCACCTCATTTACAGAGTGACCCTGTTATCAGTATAAGTGACCGTCCCATTGACAGGGTGACACTTTTGACAGAGTGACTGCTGTTTGCGAGAAAGTAGAACATTTAAAATTTCACCCAAATGCAGCTGTGTCTAGCTATGCACACTGATTTATCAGTGAGTTTAACATACAGTTTCTGAACCATACAGACGTTGCGAATTTATTTATCGAATAAAATATATTTATACAGGGTGTATGCATATTAACAAAAATGCTATTTAAAAAAAATGCGCCCTGTTATACATTCAAATATACAGTACGTCACTAAACACGTTAAACAATGTTATATTGTAAATGGTATATACAAATTAAAATATCCATAATCAATCATAACTACACTTAAAAGCAATTTAAACTGAAATGCCATAAGACGTTTTTTAAAGCACGTGTTATTAAGCTAAAATACCGCAACTCAACTCGCTCTACTGCAACACAAGAAAATATAAAGGGGGGGGGGGTGATTGCATTTCGGAAAATTGATCTAATAAGAACTGGTATTTCGTGTGTTAACAGGCGACAACATAAACTGATAAATATGAATAGAACTTAAATGGTTAGATGACATTAGAGGTCTAAGCTAGATCACCACTTACCGATATGCATATAGCGAAAGAGGTTTCCTCTTTCCTCTAAGGATTACTTTAATCAACACTTGGTATAAACATTTTCATTAACCAGGCTCTAATTTCTGATCACTCCTTCAAGTGCTGTAATGGACCTCAGCCAACACCGGGCAATAACCAAATGTTGGTTTAGTGTTGGGCCAGCGTCGGAGACGCTGAAACAACGCTAAGCCAACCTCAGATCAGCGTCTCGTGTTCGCTGATTTACTTTTTGTTACTTTTCATTCATTTAAACTGACATTTCTGACGCAATTACCAGTTCAACTGTTATGAATTAATAAAATATCATTTTCCATAACCGAAACAACATAAAAAACAGGCAGGTGTGATAAGCCTACGCTCAGTTTGCCAAGGAATATTTCGCTTCGTAAAATAATTATTTTTAGAAAATTGTCAGATCTATGTTCCTCCTGAAACAAAAGCTGGTTTAGCCATTATCACCCGAAGATGACTTTATTAATTTTAATTAATCACATTATATATATAGACAGAGAAGAGGAAAAGTTGACTAGAGCATGCTTGAAACTTACTATTGTAAAGGTGAATGATTGAAGAAGTGCCAAATAAAAAATCCCCACTAAATACATCTCGAACTCCTTGATGGTTTTTCCCTTCTGGAACGCATTAGTCACTAATGAGGTAATGGATCTTTGGACAATAGCTCATATGTGTCAAGCCAGTCTCTAGCTACTATTAGTGTGGAATGAATTCGCTGCAAAAGCGCCCAGCAATTGGGTCTGCATGACGTTGCACGGATGTTTGGTTTGAGGCTGTTAGCCAACATCACAGACAGTAGAACAGCATTAAAGCAGCATCGAGTAAACGTCTTGTGTCTGTTGGTCGTCTGTTAGAATCGCGTGGGGCTTTCAGATATAAACTTGACAGAATGGTTTGGTCTTGGAGATCTTTCAAGATACTGTTTGTATTTAGAGAGACAGTGTTAATCTAGCCGGCTGATATTGGAGGTCAAAGATCCAAGAGGCGCTGACAGGAGAGTGTTAACATGGCTGTATAAACACGAGACGTTGGCCTTATGCCGGTGTAGTGCTGTGCCACTACACCGGCATAAGGCCAACGTCTCGTTTCTGTTGGAATGTCTGAAACCTAAAAACCTGAGGGTATTTTACATCAAAACACAGTACCATTCTATATCGCTGACTGTACTTGGGATTTTTATTAACGGACAGATATGGCCTTTTCGTTTAAATTGATAGGGTCCACAGCTCGCTATATATGCACGTTGAAACTTAATGTAAAGTATGTTTCAATGTAATGAAGGTATTAACATGATAAAAGCGAAGCATTTACAAACCGATTATGTCGGGTATTTCTATTATTATCGGTACTTGTGATTTACCTGTTAATCTTGATTATGCAGTCCTTTGATAGATTGTCCACCGGAAATTAAAGTAATGTATGTAGCCCTTCCTCAAGTTATATAATCATCACTTTAACCAAAAAAGGAGAAACCATCAAAGACACTGAATTGGCGGCTTGAAAAAGTATCTGGATAAAAAACTAGATAATTCTAATGACCACTTTGCTTTTACGATATTTTCTCAGAATGGGATGAAACCCCCACGGAACCACCATAAATGTATTCACTGGCCTGTTTGCCAGATTTAATTATTGATTAAGAGCAGACTCAGTCTGTCCTTAATCACTCATGTGTGGCTTAACACAATTCAATGACATATCTTTCTTACACAACTATAGCGCGGTTTTATACCATGCATAATTCAGACTGGTAAGATACCAGGTTTTTAAATTGTCAGCGTCGCTGTGGGTTTTGTTAGGATATCGTGCCATTGGAATTAAAATATGGTAATTAGTGGCGCTTAGTATTAAAATTGGCACTCGCAATTGAGAGAAGATGTATTTATCTTAGTGTTTTACTCTCTTGATTTGATACATTACTCTCTTTCCCACAAGCCAGTTTTATGCCGTGAATATATTTCACTGTTTAATGAAATAAAACAACTTGGTTAACATAATTAGGCCTAAGTGGACAACATATAACTAATTTAAATGTGAAAATACTACGAAATAAGTTTTCTCTCTACTGAAACATCCGGATTTTGTGAATCAATTAATTATTAATAATGTCGCATGCTACGACGCTATATATGTGGCGAGCATCCTTCCCAGGGGTGGATCTGGGAATAATGAAAGAAATCCTTCGGATCCATTAGTCCTTTGGAATATTATCGCCATGGGATGCCGTGATATCATTCATTCGGTCTATCGTTCAATGGTTGTATTTTATGTAGTTTTAATATGTTTGTCCGGCCAGGGCCCGTATTCTCGTACAAGTTACGATATATCGCAGGCTTGGGATTGGTCGAGATGGCCATCTCGACCCGTCAGAGGTCTACGATATGTCGTAACTTGTACCAGAATACAGGCCCTGGCTGGTATGAGAACTAGGGATCCTGGCCAAGAGAAACATTTGATTTGAACAAGGAAATTGGTATGAACGTTGGCTGAACGTTACTACAACCCCATACTAACCTCTTAACACCTAAATCAGTTACTTTTTCAATGCTTCAGCCGCCAAATTATTTAATTTCAATTTTCATCCACTTGAAGTTGTGTCTCGCTCACGCGATCCACAACTTCAAGTGGCTGACATTTATTCAGATTTGCCAAAATGTAGGTGAGGGATTTTGAAATCTCGCCTATTGTCCTAGTTAACTCGAGACGTCGTTAGGCCAATGTTGGCTCAGTGTTGGCCCGCCGTCTACGACGCCGACCCAACATTGACGTAACATTGGGTTCTCGTGTTTGCATGTGTTACCAGCCTTGAAGCCGTAGCTGGTCAACGTGTTTTTTCCGGGGCGTGTTTCGCCTCAGGCTTATCATCTTGAGCCTTATCAAGGACCATCCCCCACTGAGATGGTTTCCGGCATTCTCCACGTCTGTCCTGTTGTCACAAAACTGAACACACATTCTTCCGTTATCAATAATGATTTGCTTTGTTTGAAAGTACGAGAAGTTTTTTTTTCAACGCCAGAGGAAATGTCGAGCCATGCGTAGAAATCTGCATGTAACCAATCACGGGTCGTGTCTGGAGACCACGTGGACAATTCAAGAGAAATGCAATGGTGCCCATAAAGTAGGCTCAATTTACCACGCATATGTACCCTGACCCTCAAAAATAGTAAGATAAACGTTTTATACCGTAAATTCATAGTACACACACTGGGCATAAGTTTGTTCACCCCCACAAAATTCATGCACAAACAACTGTTTAATCACTACTGACCGGCCTGCTCATATACTGTACCGACATGATTTTAGAGCTTTTAAGCTGTATCACATGTTATTCACATATGTTTTGCACAATATCATGAACCATTATGTCTGTGCATTGTAATTATGGGTTCCAGTCGAGACAATGAGAATCGAGTTCAAATTAGAAGGCTAAAACGTAATAGAATTTTAAAAACGTGTAATTGCTGCGCAATTCAGCTAGAATAAAATAAATGTACAGAATATTTGGGCAAGGTACAGACTATCGGGCAGAAGTGAAAAAAGACGCTGGAATGGTCGTCTGAAGCAGACGTCAGCTCGCGAAGTCAGACGCTGTAGAGGTTGGGACGTTTGAATACTGCCTCGGAGTTGTCCGTTGACTGAATCGCGATTTTTTGGCACGCATTATTTTGTCATACACTGTGAGGCGACGGCTGCATACATCCAGGAGACATATTCAGCCTGGGGGCGAGAAAAAACCTCATGGTTCATACGAAAACCGACAGAACCATGGGCCTAGATTTGGAGAAAAATGGATAGAGTATGAATCCAGACGCAATGCGATTTCAGCTACGTAGAAACGTTTCTGTTATGGTTTGATGCTGCAACAGCATCCATGGTGTTGCCGATTTGTTAGTCTTTGATAAAAATATCAACCAGCATTCTTACATCGACCTCATGGGTGAAAATTTGCTGGAACCAGTAGAGCAAATGTTTAGGGACCCATTTGTGTTTCAGTCAGACAATGCTACTTGTCACAGAGCCATGTCGGTGTTCGAGTGGTTCGAAAACAATGATAGACGCAAAATACTGTGTCATCCGAAGTCTCCAGATGTAAATCCCACAGAAGACATCTGGAGCTGGATGAAAAAGGACGCATAAGAGGTCAAACCAACAACATGTGAAGATATTAAAGCAGCATTATTCAGAAGTTCATAATTCATAATTCGTCCTGCAAAGATCAGAACAGTGTTTTCGTCTTTACTCATAAGAGCAACCGCCATCATAAGATCACGGGGCTACCCATAGATATCCTGAGAATAGATAGGCCCTCGCCTCTATCTGGTATAGTGGCATGATGGGAAATAGCGCCGCCATCTTGGACCTTTGAACAGGATGTCAACAAACATGACATGTGACTGCAGTCTGTTGTGGTGGATTTTTATTTTGTATCATTTCAAGTACGGATTGCATGTGTCATTTTTTTTAACTTGTTCAACTGATGAAACGGATTGGTATAGTATAATCCTGTTTGGTTGGAAATGATAAATTAAAGTTATTTATTGAATTGTAGGGTCTAGACTACAAGCCGGGGCACCTGTCTGACACTGACTGACAGCTGCTGACTGAGTCTGACAGTGCCGTGAGTACGTGACACTGACAGTAGGCCTAGCCGTTGACCAGGCGACTCGCTCCGCTTACCGTAAGGCCGATCAGCGCTACCGTGACAGTATCACAGTCAAACTGGTTGACAATGTTGATAAACTTCATTAAGTCACAATGTTTTTTTTTTGTAAATTGTAGGCCTAAAGTAAAGCCATGCCTTACCCCGTTATTTTATGGTAAAGTAGGCCTAAGCCTAGGACTAGCAAAGAGTCAATAGGCTAGCAGTCACGGAACACATAAAGTGGATAAAAAAGCTCTCTAGACTAAGACCTAGACTATAGCCTAGCCCCTAAAGGCAGTAAAGCCTAGGCTAATATAAGGGTGGCCAGCGAAATTTTCAAAAGTTTGATCAAGAGCTAAATAAGCTCAAAAGATGCGTCTTGTGCCCCTGATAACGAAAAAAATGGACCCGTGGGCGTGGATGGGTATGCCTAGGATAAAAAAAAATTGTTCTATAAAATTATGCTGACACTTTTTTCGTAACTGCCGACATGCTAAAATAAATATTTGACCACATTCTACTGTTTTGACTGAGCAAGAAAAATCCTGTGCTAGATCATGATAAATGATTAAACATGTTAAAACGTCTAAAAGTTGTAACCTCAATGTTGCAAATTTCAGAAGGGATACAGAATCAAAAAAATCACCCAGACACTTGAACTTTTTGAATTAGCTTAAAAAAATACAGAGATGAATAATATTTAGAGTTTTAGTTTTTAGATACAACAGGGGTACACAATGAGTGTCCCGCAATACAGTAATAGTAGCAAATATACCACATATGCATGCACATAACAATCAGAAATTTAGGCATAGCCTCCGGCCACTCTTTTAACTTTTTTTCAAGTCCACGAGGGGATCATGGAAGAAGAAAATTTTTGATGGATTTTCATTCTTATGGCTGAGAAACTTCCATTTTTACCCTCGGCAGGGACGGAGCTTGATCCTGATTTTACCCTGGGCAAACTAGTCTAGCCTTCCCCGGGTAGATTCTATGTCAATTCTTAGAGATTCCCACATTGTTCTGTCCAAACAGCCTTAACCCTTAAACTAAGTTAAAGCGCTGAAATACTTTCGTATAAACCAGGGAGACCAAAGGGTTTTTTTCAATTTCAAATCATCATAAATGTCTTAGTTAGCTCTTTCTGATTCAATTGAATATGTTATCATTAGAAATATTTTTACTCTTACAGTGCGGGGATACATTTTAGTCGTCGTCTAGGCCTACAGACGTCAGATTATGACGACTAAAGTCTATCCCCGCGCTGTAAGGGTTAATGGTGGTCTCCAGAACTTCCTGATAGGGCTGTGGACATCGTATTTTTTTATTTTTTTGAAATTAATTTTTTGAAATTAAAGGCGAGAGCTGGCATCTTTTTTCGTAAAATTTGCGAGAAATCTAATGATGGGAACCTCTCTTTGAGGTGATAAAAGTGCTATTTAAAACAAATAACATTTTTAATTCTACAACGATGGCCTCATTTTTACCAGTAATAGTGAGCAAAAAGAACAAACAAACAGCTGAACAAGGAAAAACTATGCCTTTTATTGCAGTGTCTCTCACAAATTCACATAAACATGATAAATACTGAAAAAAACAGGAAAAAAACCCCATCAAAACAACTTTTTTGTGATGTAGATCTACCCAGTGGCGGATCTGCGCAGGGGGTGGGATGTTGCGGTAGTTGCAACCCCCCATCCCGCAACCCCACCCCTTGACTGGCCCAAAATGTGCCTGTGAGCATCTAAAATTTGGGGGAGGGCCCCCAGACCCCCCCGCAACCCCCTCATTCCTTCAAGCCTGGATCTGCGCCTGGTACCTCCCACGGGGGATTTTACGATAGCAGTCAGAATCAAAGCCACAGGCACTTAGGGCTGTTTCAGCAAAAATCCGGGCACCCCCCATGACGGCAATCGTGTTTTTTTCGGAGTAGGTGGTTGGTTTCAATAATTATGGACACATTTCCGGTGGGTGTGGTAGCCTATTTAGTCAGTAACTATTTCCGAGGTGGGTGGTGGTAGGCTACTCAGCAGACTGAACTCCGCTGTGGTGGACGTCTTTTCTGACATGTAGGCCTATTGTAGGCCTAATACATAACTACAAAATATAGGGTAAAAATCGCCTTGTCATTTCTGTATTAAAGTGACACAATCAGGCTGAATCATAAAAAAATCGGTAATTTTATCTTGGCTTGACCATATGATGTAAACATAGACTAAAACTGTAAAAGTTTTGTGCTGCAGGCGTATTTACCAGTTAAGCGAAATATAGAGACAAAATTCCCGTCTTTCTTATTTTGGACATGCATGTCCGAAATAATTAGTATTCTTAATACCTTTATATACACTGCATATTGCTATACCAATATGCAGCAATTTGGAACCTCAAATTCTGCTCCAATGAAAGCAGTGTTAAATTAAGTTTGATATAGAAAATATAGTGACATTTCAATGAATAAGGAGTGAGCCTTTGGGCTAACACTTTGTTTATTGGACTAGAGCTGTTTTTCTCATTCTGTGTCATTCAGAAATAAAACCAATGTCCACACAAGCTGCTCTGTTTCACGTGTTTGATTTTTTATAAAGATCCTGTTGGGGCTTGCACCCAAACGCCTCACAAGGCTAGCCTGATGCTTCAAGGAACTTATATTATTTACCAAACAAAGAGAATTAACAGCAACCAGTGTATAATTCCACAATTAAAAATAACAAGATTTTGTAACACATACATGTTATACCTCCTATTAAGTCAAGTTCAGCTTTTAGCCCTCTGTCAGGAACCTGGTGGTGTTTTCTAAGATATTGAAATGAAAATGTTTGATAACATATAAACTCTACATCTGATCATTACCATCTTCTAATTTACCGTACCGTAAACCGGGGCAATTTTGCGCTACCCCGGGGCTATTTTGCCACCCCCTCAGAAAATTAATAAAATCCTCTGGTTTTCAATAAATTACTATTAGTTAATAAAAAGAACTATCGTGATAGGTTAGACTATATTGTAGGGAAATTTTTGGTCTATTCACAATTTTTAAATAATATTTCACCACAAGAATAAGATATTTTACCAAAAAGATATTTTTTACGTGTTTTTTCTTCTAAATTTGACAAATTTGAATTCTGGAATGGTATTTATGCACTTTAATGACGTACCTATTTTTCTTTTGATATTTGAAGGGTCCTTTTTTGCATAAAAATAATTTAATTGATGGAATTTAAATATTGAGCCTGTTTGAGCACTTCAAAGTCACTTCAAACAGAATATTCCTATCAATACAGCAACTATGCTAAGTATGCAAATACCTAAATACACAATCACCCTCATTCATGACACTTTATATTCCCACTACAAAAAGCAGGTTCAATGCTGCGATAAAAAATATGTAGGGGGAAGTGCCCGAATATGAGCACCTTAAGGAAAACAGCCACCAGTAACTTTATTATATTATCTGGCCATTTTAAATTGATGTATATGATATCATATGCATACTCTTTAACTGAAACAGTTTTTCTCTCTTGATTCAATGCAAAAATAAAAATATAAAACAAAAATAATATTTGTGCTAAATGGCTCATAATAGGCACTACCTATCTTAAAGGGACTGGCCCACGCTAAAATCATCAAAAATCGGTGATTTTATTTTGGCTTCTTAATATGACCATATGATGTAAACATGTCCATAGACTAGAACTGCAATTTTTTATATTTTTTTGTGCTGCGCATTCACCAGTTAGGCTAGATATAGAGACGAAATTCCTGATTTCTTCTTATTGACAACCATGTCAAAAATTAGAAATACGGGAATTCCGTGTCTATATCTAGTCTAACTGGTGAATGCGCAGCAGAAAAATTAAAAAAAAATTGCAGTTCTAGTCTATGAACATGTTTACATCATATGGTCATATTAAGAAACCGAAATAAAATCACCGATTTTTTGATGATTTTAGCGTGGGCCAGTCCCTTTAATATGAGCATGTATGTTAACTATTAAGACTATTGATTCAAAATATCACCACATGAAAGTAATCATTAACTTGATTGTAAAAAAAGCTTTCGATTGTGAAATAAGGCATTGCTGAGCGTACATAGGCATATCAAATCAACTATTTTTTTAACCTTTAATACCATTATTGATTATGCATAAATGTTTCCAAATTTTTTTTTATTGAAAATATATCCAATTAACATAACAAATCACATTATTTCCCTAAAATCTCCCATTATGAGCATATGCTCATATTAGGAAAAACGTGGGTGCTCATATTAGGAAATAATGCACTTTTTGTTCGGGATGGCTTCCCATAACTTTAATCATGAATTAACCTGATTATCACACGATTTATGACAAGCCGACATGTTTATTGTGCAGAAAAAATCGCCATAACTTGAATACATTGTGTTTTTCATACTTTCCATCACTTTTAACATGCTAAAAAATTTGCTTTTTTAGCATCATTTATTTCATCTGCTCTTTGTGAAATGTTGTTCTATTCAAATTAACATATCATTGCTTTATTTTAATCACGTTTGGGTTACTGTTAATTGATATCAACAGTACTGCCGCCTGGTGATATGTAGTATAAGAAATATGGCCTATGCTCATATTAGGACCATGCTCATATTAGGCGTACTTACCCTACTAGTAAATAGGTTGGCAAAATACCATACAGTTTAACTGTTTTATAAGGTACCGGGTATATGAATTGTATGGATGCGAAAGCAATACAAATTGTATGAGCCAAGATTTATCAGTCTTACCTTGACAAGTAGGTCAAGTTCACCCATCCTTGTGTTTGACCTAGATCTCATCGTATGGTTCACTGCAAGTAGTAATACGGGGAGGTGCAGGTTTATAGTCTGATATCAAGTCTGAAGACTCATCAACCGACTTTATGATTTACCCCCTGCTCATTGTATCTGTTTATTCGTGTGCCATTTAAACCCCACGGAAAGCATACAGTCCTGCAGCCATCTCTGAGTATAGAGCTTATCGTACACACTGCCATCCATGTGTCCTACCAGGTGCATATTCACGCCTGAGTCGAGCGAAGCATGTGAGGGTAAACCGCCCTGGACAGGAAAACAACATCGAAATAATGTATCAATATATTAAGAGGAGAGAAACATGATAATGTCTCTGAAAATCCTGCACCAAGGGTTTTAATACAGCAATTGAAAGCTGTTTTTTGGCCTTACCCTGCATCGGCTGTTAAAGTTTTTTTTTATGGATTATAACTCATCAGGTGTTCTATGAAGCATATCCGCGTTTTAAAAAAAATGACAAAATCCAAGGTCAAAAATCAAATTTCAAGGTCAAATATATTTATTTTTAAAATAGAGCTACAAACAAGTGTGATACATGTATTTCATCTAATTTTTACTGAAAAAATCATTTTTGGTATTATTTTAATGAGCGAAGTTCATCTTCAAGGTCAAAAGGTCAATTTCAAGGTCAAATTGTTGAAAATGTTATTTTTAACAAACATCATTAGGAACAAATATAATAACTTATTTTGGTGTGATTTTGACTACATAATTTATTTCTAACAATGTTTTGCTGATTCAAGGTCATATTCAAGGTCAAAAGGTCAATTCTAAGGTCAAAACTGTGAAATGTTATTTTTAACAAATGCACATAGCAGCAAGTATAATACCTCTTTTTGATGTGTTTTTGATTGAAGAATTAAGTTAAGTGGTACTATTTTGATGATTAAGAGTGGTACTATTTTGATGATTAAGGGTCATCCTCAAGGTCAAAACGTAAATGTTAAGGTCAAATAAGCGAAAATATGATTTTCAAAGTCAAATATGATATTTCTAACTAATTTACCTAGGAGCAAGTGTAATACCTCTTTTTCATGTACTTTTGACTTAGAAAATCCATTTATAGTATTATTTTCATGATTCCATGTCATCTTCAAGGTCAAAACGTCAATTTCAAGGTCAAATGAGCCAAAATGTGAGTCTATAGTAATAAATACAAGTAAGAACCATTTTTTAATGTAATTTTGACTACAGTAGACATGCTAAGAGCCCAAAAATGGGCGAAGCCTCACTTTTAGGGCAAGCATGACACTTGGCATCGATGTCCCATAGCCCCATTAGAAAAGTTTTAGCCAAAGAGATAATTCATATCTATTTCTAAAGAGCCGAAAACCCGCTAATTCCGAGATGGCCAAGGTCACACATTCTGTTCAAAAGAAAAGAAACATTGTCTACAATAGGGTTTACAGGTATGACTGACTTAGTGGTATGACCATCTTGTTGTAGGCCCTATAAGATAAAACAATAAATTGATATCATCTTGCAACAGAAGTGAAGCAGATTCATGATGTTGGTGTCCATTATAGGGCTTTCAGGTAGGCCTACGCCTAGGCAAACAAAAGTGCAACCTCAGTGCTGCAAAATGCAGTGGGCAGGTTGTAAACCTATCCACTATAACGAGTGATACCACTTTTTCAGCTCATCTTGGTGTGAGGAATCAATTTTTGATATAAAGATGTTTTGTGTATCAGAATAATGTATGTACAACTTATGTTTTCTATCGCGTTTGAATTGCCCATAACTCATAAATATCAATTCAGCCGAGGTATTAGTAAGTAATATTTACACTTCACGACTAGGGTTCTTTCCATACTGATATTGGCCAAATGAAGCAGTCAAATGGGTTTAAATACTCCCGTGCAATAGTTGATTGTATGCTATCCAGAAAAGGCAATGCAGTTGGTCGTGCTATTTATGGGTAGCCTATTCAAAGTATACTGTATTTTCATCTGTAGAATTATCGGTATTACTGTTTTCCATTCATATCATTATCTGTGCAAATATCCACAACATTTCAATTTTTTCTCTACCAAATAAAGTAGCGATCGAGAGGGCGAGTACTTCATCTGAAATTAGCCTTAATTTAAGGAGCGCATCATTGCATGAGAAATCTGGCAACAACCATAAACATTTTCTAGTTTGTTCATGATTAAATGAAAATCGCTTCAGAATTGAAATTTACGTTGATTAGGCCTAGACTTAGGCCTACTAAGTGTCTCTGTAAGAGATGTTAGACTATTATAAGCCTAATCTAATGGTACTGACAACGAAAAGCTAACTTCATTTTGGACAGTCTTCACCGTTGAACAGACTATACTATATGGTCTAGGCCTAGTCTGTCTGACGGTGGAGGCTGATCCAGAATGAAAGTTACCTTTTTTTTGGTATTAGGCCTACTCCTGAAGTCAATTCTCAAGCGATTTTCAAAAAGAATTGTAAGCATTCTTACCTAGTCATTTGGCAACAGCCCTGAAAATTCAGCGAAATTACACTGAGTATTTCAAAAGTTAGACCATTTCAGCATTTGGCATGTAAACTAGGAGACATTTATACATACCTAAAATACCCAATACAACATGTACAAGTGAGAACATGTACTTTATGCGACTTGAATAGTGTGGAAGATGATCGAGTTACATTTTTTTTTATTTGTCCAACATATAAGAATCTACGGGATAAATTATTTTCTTTTGATGCTTATACTATTTCTGACCCTATGAAAACTTTTATTTCTCTTCTAAATGATACAACTAATATCCGTAATATTGCAACATATATTGAGAAAGCACTGGCATACAGAAATGACTTAAACAATCTATTATAGCCTACATTATACACTGTTATAGGTTTAAGAATACCAAAATATATTGTGGACCACACCACCGGAAATGGAATACTTGTAAACTTGTCATGAGAAGGGACCATATTTATTTACAGGCAGGTGCAATATTAGAATTTTTTCAATGTTTTTTTGCATTATTGTTGTTATGTGGAAATATCATAATGTTGTGTGATTTATTCCAATAAACAATTGAATTAAAAACAGCCTGCCCTAGGCCTAATACAAGTAAAAATTAACCGGAATGAAGTAATTGAGTTCAAGTCAAATGCCCTGAACTTTTGACTATTGTTTTCAAAATTTTCAAGATATAGGTCTAGGGTTCTATGCCAAATGACTAAAGTTAGAAAATAGATGAGGAGGGGTCGGAGGCTATGCCCAAATTTCTGATTGTTATGTGCATATGTGGTATAGGCCTATTTGCTACTTTTACTGCATTGCGGAGCTCTCATTGGGTGCCCTGATATGCTAATAATAATAATGCCTATCCAAAAACTAAATTTTTCAAAATCTTTGATCTCCGTAAATGTCTCCGTAAATATCTGAGTGATTTTTTTGATTCTGTATCCTTGGGACAATTTGCAACATTGGGGTCACAACTTTTGAACGTTTTTATAATTTAGCTCAGATTTCGATCTAACACAGGATTTTTCTTCCTCATTGAAAACAGTGGAATGTGGTCAAATATTTATTTTGATAGTTGGCAGTTACAGAAAAAGGTTCTGCATAATTTTATAGGACAATTTTTAAATTTTTGGTGGTACATCGCAGGGATAGACTTTACAAAGCCTAGCCTAGGCTAGGCCTACGGCTACATTAGTACATCATACATCATTACATGCAAATGAAATGGTCCAACTTAGTCAAATAGACAGACTGATACTGATAGATCTAAGCACTGTGAATTTCGCGAAAATTTCACGGCTGTAGGCCTACGCCTGCAGGCTAGCCAAATGACAATACCACAGAATTAGAACAGTGGAATGCTAACATCGCTTTCGCACAAGTGAACTTGAGTCCATTGGCCGATCACAAACCGGGTAATTGGTTATTTCCGGTTTAAAGCTGTCATCAGTCATGACAGTAAACAAGTCCTACGGTATATGGTTATTTTTTAATAACTTGTCACTATATTTAAATTATCGAGACAACTGGCAGTCATTATACATGTAATATGATATGATCGTGCTAAATATACAAAATTAGCAGGCTGTCAACCGAGGTTTACTTTGAATTTTAGCACCAAGCGACGGCGTGTGCCGTGCAATCTGCCTGGCCATGCCCCTGGCTTTTAGCCTGTTGTCGTGTTGAGCGGCTGGGCAGCCACTGTGAGTGTGACCTGGTGACTGCCGCTTCTCACTCGCTCACTTTTCTCACTGTCTCTGACAGTCACTGCATGTAGGCCCTACTCAGGCTACTGTCACTGTCAGCCACTTCTGTAGGCGCCCACACTTTAACGCCAGCATTCTGAGCATGTCTCAATGTCAATGATTGTGACTTGTCGGTGTCTCTCGGTCAGTCAATCTTCTCCTAGTAGGCCTACAGACGTCTTAAGTAGACATTTCCGAGAAGTTGTACAAGCCTAAGCCCTAATCACTAACTGTGAATACTATTTAAGGGTATTGCAAAGATAAAAAAAATCCAAACATCCAAAACAAATTTGGAAGTGGGTGGGTGGGCCCAGGGCCATTTTAGATAGAAAATTGGAAAACCCCCAAAAAATAAAATTTTTGATTATTGGTTTAAAAAAAAAAATGGATGGGGGGTGGGGTGAGCTCTATCCAAATTTTAGGATGTCTGGAATTTTTTTAAGTTTACAAGGCCCCTAAGGTCTAGATCTAAATATCATTAAAAAGCTGACAGGTCCATGACCATGTGGGGGGCCTACCACTGCAGTGTCACCGGACAAATGCTGGATCAATGTTGGGTTAGGGTCATCATGGTCATAGTCTCCTTGAAATGCAAACCTTGTCAGGTTCATTCAATTTTAACTTTTATTGTTTTCACTTTAAATTTATTTATAGACTATCAATAACAGGGCAAGCTTAGATTGTTTGACAACCATGACTAAAACTAAGTGGTGGGCTATAGTCCCATGGTGATGCCAAGCGAAGAAAAAATAATAATTTATTGTATGGAATATTTCAGTAGTTAAGCCTGAACCTATTTGACATTTTTTGTTGCAAATATATTGAGTTAATTTAATGGTTTTATAAAGGGATGTAATAATGTCAATTTACTAGGCCTATAATACATGTCAAATAAACTGATTCCACATAATTTTACACGATTTTCAGGCTTTTGGCTGATAAGAAACATATTTTCACAAAAGTGGTCACTGTAGGCCTATCATAACATGGGACACAATATAACTCATTTGAAATTTAAATGAACAACTTAATTCAGACTACTGCTATTTTAGGCCTATAAGGTGAAAAAGAAATGCTCACAATTTATAAGTGCAGTGGTAAAAATTGGCAGTGGACCACTTCAGTTGAAGACACTGTATACAGGTATACAAGCTTATTACATTATAAAATATATAAAATCAACAACAACATTGTGAAAGTGATCCAGAAAAGGATCAAACAGCCTACCGGTATATATTTCACTGCCAAAGCAAACCAAATCGAAGGCGAAAATACGCCTTCACGTTTGATATGATAAAAAAGTGTTTTTCATAATTTACGTGCTCGCGTTGGAATGTTTCAGGCTTTATATAAACTGTATTTTTTCCTACCACATATGTTGCCTAAATTTGAAAAACAAAATGTGAGTACCAAGGCAAGTGATAGAAATACAGGTAAATCATGCACATTTTAATCATAATTATCATAAAAATACAATACACGAAACAAAATCAATATAATAACAAAACTTTTATTATGTTCATTGACAGAGAGACTCAATATGATACTAAATGTCAGTGTGATAAAAATAAAAAGTATAATAAAAAAATTATAAACTGTATATGAATATATATACCATTTATACATTAGCCAAAAACAGCTTTTATGTAGATCTAGGCCTATAATAAAATAAATCATAAAATGTGGGACATGAATATTCTATGAAATATTTTTAAAACATTATGAGAGCTTAAAATCTATGTCACTACATGTACCACTATATTTGTATATCTGGACAATTTATTTAGTTAATATGCTCTTTGTTATACCCATTTTTTCAAAATTTACTTGATACTAATCTTGACAATTAACTATTAAAACATAGCAGATAATCACAGGGTTTTTTTAAATTCTGAAGCTAGTCATTTTATTAAACTAGAGGTTTTACCAAAATTTGTGAAACACATATAAACACAAAATCTTAGAAAACCAACCAAGGAATAAACTGCCATATTAAAATGGAACCGTGAAGCTTTCCAAAATGGTTGAAATGATATATTTCAATTTTGCCTAGACATAATATATTCTAATATCAAGTACCAGTAGTTTTTAACCTCTCATATTAAACCTGATAATATACATTATGGTTTTTGCAGTGACAATTTGAGTCTAGCCATGTAGGCCTATATAATTTTCTTGTTTAATATACAGACAGACAGACAGATATTTTATTGACAGAAATAAAAGTCATTACAGACTTATTTGGCATAGTAATAAGAGAGATATATGTACATGTATATATACAAGACACTGCTAATATATCTCTAACCATTCAGACATTTATTACATTTTATTTTTTAACCACTGTACAAAGACACTGATCAGACAGATGGTTGTGGCTTTCACATTAATTTGTTCTACTGAATATCAATGTTTGTATTTTAAAATGATGTAAAGAGCAGACTGTAATATCAGCAGCACAGGGTAGTGGAAGATGACCAGTCAAACTTCCAGAGCAAGTGGTGTAATACTGTTGTAACTGAGTAGTTCCTGAAACAAAAAAAAACACATTAGTGGGAAATTTTAGACATCCAACAAGCTTACTGTTGTCATAAAATATGTGGATAGTTCAAAATACAGATACAGTATAGTCAACAATCTGTCTGGGTCCAAACCAGATGTCAGATATTTTTTTTTATCATTTTTTTTTATTTCATATGTCAGATATGATTTTGACATCTGCTTAGGAAATAAATCAAATAGGATCTATATTATCTTTACATCTAGCATCAGCATCACCAGAACTATGAGGAATTAAAAGTAGGCCTATTCTTGGGGTATTCACAGCTATAATTATATATTTCTATTTCAAAATAGGCCTACAGTGCATGGCAAATAAAAAAAAAATCATAATACACCATGGTCTATACTATAAATCCCACTAATTTGGGCATCCGAAATATTTGTGCGAAATTTGTCTCTGGATATTTTACTTTTAGCATAGGGCCTATATATATCCGGTGGTCCTACACTACGGGGGTAGGGGACTAGAGTATTTTTAACTCTTTAAGCCCTCACGATGCATTAAAGCATCATTTTACATTCCTGAAAACAGACCTAATTCTCCTACGACTAGGGGTTTTAGAATGGAAATTTCCATGAAACTAGTTTACTAATACACAGAAATTTTCTTCAATTTCCCACCCACTTCAAGTCATCTACATCCACTACAAGTCGAGAATTGCGACAGCAATTCGCGGCTTGTAGTGGATGAAGACAATGGTAAATTCAGGTCTGAAAGGGTAAAATAAATATTTTGAGACTGAATTTTCATGAAATAAATAATTGTGTGAAGGACATGCGCTAAATAAATATTTGATGGCTCTCAAAAAAAATTTGCCTGATCGCTTCGCTCCACATCATTAAAATTTATCACGCTTAAATTTGTAAAGCCTTCTTTACCCCTGCATCAATACTAATCGGTTAAAGCCTAGTTTGAGATCCAACTTTGTAGACAAAAAAATAAATGATAAATTAAGTGAAATAAATATCAGTCAGTCAATTCTCAAGCAATTGTCACACAATTTTGTAATCATTATTAGTCTATCTAGTCTTTTGGCAACAACCCTGAAAATTTAGCAAAATTCCATTCAGTATTAAAAAAATTAGACCATTTGACATTCTGATTCTGACTTGTTTATTTGAATATACTATAGGGGGCCTATAATAATAAATAAATCCTGCTCTCGGAATGCATCCCAAGACCAGGTATAAAAAAAATCACAGCGTTGCCGGGATGCCCGCAGAAGGCATGGGAATTCAGGCGCGCATCCAGTGTTTAAAGGAAGGGGGATTTTCGCGGCATCTGGGGGCCCTCTCACATTTTTTTTGAATTTGCATCTAAATAAAAAAAAAAATCGAAAAATTTTAAGATAAATGCCAAATGACTAGAAAATAGGGTTTACAAAAATTCATGAAAATTGCTTGAGAATTGACTGACTGCAGTCCGAAAAGCTAATTTTCATTTTGGACTAGGCCTATGGCTATGCCCTATCCTTCACAGGCTCCACTGTCACCGTCGGACAGACTTCTAGACTACACAGTTACAAACACAGTGCAGTAGCTGTCAAAGCTGTGAAGCTGTCAACTCACAATATCGCGGCGCTGGCTCTGCGCTACGTCAGCCGGTGAGTTTGATATTCAACTACAGTGCAGGGGCGGATCCAGGATTTTAATAGGCATAGGTAGGAGGCTAGGTTATGTAGGTAAGACCCCCGGTCCCAGCGAGGCGGACACGGTTTGAGTTAAGGCTGTGCCTGTAGCCGTGACCGGCCTACTGACATGACTGACTGACCGTCGACGGCGTCGTGGGCGGCGATGTAGGCCTACGGGAGTGTGTACAAACATGGCTAATTCGAGGCAATATTGCTAATATTGAAATTATAATAATTAATTAAAATTATAATATGGTAAATAAAATAATATTATACATCAAATTACATACCTCAAATATATCAGAAAGATGAATTTCAGGGCTAAAACATGCAGCATCCATGATGAAAATACAACGTATTGTCAGTGTAAGCAGTGAAACCGGAAGTAGCCAATCACCCACTGGCGCTGTCTGCTAGGACGGGAGATCGATGTACAGAAATCCTACGGAAACGGTCAAAGCTAGCATTCCATTGATATAGTTCTTTGGACAATACATAGACTCTATAACGTTAGTAGGGCTATAAATTCTAATATTACTAATAATAGGTCTAGAGTCTAGACTCTAGATAAAAAATGGGTGCAAAATTTCATAACAATCGCTTGATAATTGAGTTTGACTTATTGTTTATTCCACCAACTCCGCTGACACTGACAATGAATGTCAATGATCTGATGATCATGATGATTGACGGGTCACGGACACAGTCAACAGTGAGTAGACTAGGCCTAGACTACAAATGACAGACAGACTGCAGCTGGAGTGACAGACTGCAGGACTGAGTGACTCCACTGTCTCCGGTCACTGAGACTGAGTGAGACGAGAGTCGGAGAGTGACCAACTGGTGACTGTGTGAGACCACTGTCACTGACTGAGTCTGAGATTGAGACTGAGAGTGAGAGTGAGTCAGTCAGACTCAGATTCGAAAGAAGCGAAATGGCGTGTTTTAAAATGCTATTAAATCGGATAAAACTGGTGAAATGAATTAGTCTTCTGCTGTACTGGATGTATTCCTATAATTAGAACAATTATATGCATAACATTGTGTCCGTTGTAGACTATGTGGGCGGATCAGACTACCAGCATGACCAGAGCGTCCCCAGTCGTAATTGTTGTTGTTTACCATGTTCACACGCACACCGGAAGGTGAAGGTCTCAAAAGTCCAAGATGGCGGCCAAAAATCCCATCAGCCTCAGACCGAGGGCCTATCTATTTCCTGTAATATATCTATGGGGCTACCTTACTACATATTAATTGTTGCACTACTTATGTTTCGAATAGCATTATTAAATATTTTTTCGTTCATATTCTGTAAAGAAAATGAAAAAAGTATCGGGGTTTAAATTTGTATGCTGTGATTCAATTAAAGTATAATCATCGGTGTAATATGCATTACTTTGAGGTGAACAAACTTCTGTCCACTGTGTGTACATGACCATGTGTACATGACCAAGAAAATGACATATTAAAAGTATTTTGAATTTGGGTCATGGGAAAGAGTAGATATGACGTCATTGAAAATAAATTGCTAATTGTTATGTAATTGGCTAGGAATCTATGGCTACCGTATGTTTCGATTTGATAGAATTATACACTTCTACTGTTAATGCATAATATACATGTATATAGACTCACCCATTTACAAGTAGTTATGATTATATTCAATTGTGATTATTTTTCCAGCTAAATTATGTAATAAGCCGTTATTATTTGTGTTAGACTAATAGTAATTTAGCATTGTAATTGTCTTATTCTACATTATCGTAGTTCAGCCACCATAATGTCAACCTTGCAAGTATACTCCCATTGCAGTTTATTGCCGATTATGGTGGGGCACGGATGTCGCGGACCGTCCGCACGTATACGTAGACTCGGAATCTGATTGATGCTAAGCTTTCACGATTGAGGATTTATAATGTCAGTTATTCAAGATGACATCCAAGATGGTCGCTGCCATATTTCCGTTACCGTATAGTCTGTAAATTGGTTTATTTTAGTTCAATTTTCGTGTGTAGTACCCCATTTCAGCTAGTTTGGCGATCGGTGAACCCGTCCAGACCTCTCCTAGAACATTTTAAAACATATTTAGCCCTTTTGGCACAAGAGGTTTTTATAACAAACACCTGTAATGTTACTTGGAAAAAAACGATTTATCATAATTCATTTTTAATGGTGATGGGTTGGTATACATACAAAAAAACTATGGTAATGACACGCTTATTGGTCAATTAATGTTTTTTGTTTTTAGTTATAAAGGGTAACATGCAAGGTGGCCATGCACCGGTGTCAAGTCAGATTTATATAAAAATCAATTTTTAATTTAGCCTAAGAACATATTTTAGCAAACATCAGTGTTATATTACCTTCTGTCAATAATAATGAATTATCATTTATATCGAATTATTCATTAATAATGGTGACAATCTCCCGCCGGTTGTTATCTTTGATCAGCCGCTATTCTGAAAAAGTAATTAGAGATAATTATATGGTTGACAATTGTTCAATTGAAGATACTGGAGGTTCTTTTGCTACTGTGAAAGTTCATATACCTCCATAAATTTTGTAGGGTGCTATCAGAACAATAATGAAGAAAGTGGGCCTAAATACATTTTTGTTACAAAAATATACGATGAATGGTAAAGCTCCGATGTTTCCCACGCTGATGCAACGTTCCCAGAACAAAGAGTTCCAAGTCTCCTGTCGATTACTGCCGCATATGTTTGGACTCAAATTAAGCAAATATGACTAATGTTAAGGGAGCCACAACATCTAAAGTCGATCCCCGCGCGGTAATGGTTAAAGTTGTGTTTCGCTAGCGAAAATCTCAACTTCAGGTGGGTAAAAAATATTCATATTTGTTTAAGTTGAGATAAAACAATTTTAACTGTTGATGTTGAAACACACTTTCCATTCCAAATAACAATAAAAAATCTGATAATTAAATGGATTAAAGACGATTATATTCGTTCTTAGTACTTAAATGGTTCACGCATTTTTAAATCCTAATTTGATACCCAATAGTTTCAAGTGTTGATGTTGAATTAACTCTTATTTATTCCGAATAAAAGTAATTTAAGCTGCTGAATTAAAAACGATTATATTTGCTATAGCGTTGAAAGGGTAAATACATTTTGAAATCTTTGTAATAATATATTATCCTACTACCAGTCTTGTACAATGTTATCATATTCAAACTTGTCACAGCAAAAAGCAGCGTTAAAAAAGTAATTTGCTGAGTACATTGGTGCAAATTGACGCATTTGGCGGCCATATTAAGGATTCATCATATAGATCCTTTGCTGTGGTTAAATTTGCGAAAACTTTTGATATGTACTTCAGCAGGCGATGTACTGATCAAAATAGAAAAAAACGTGTTCTTGACATTGTTTTAGTGTCAGGTTGTATATGATCCTGATAATCAAAAACCTGTATGTCTTGAATAAAACACTACTTTTTATACGTTTTCGATCATTTTTGGGTTTCCAATACGAAAGCCCCTCAAATTATTTGTTATGCCATTATTTAGTCTGTATTATGAAAAACCGCACGTTGTTGATGATCTGTGAATGTCGGATGTCTTGTTTATAGTCCATAAATATTCTAACAAAAAGCGTAAAAGTCATGGCATAGAATTTGAAAAAACTTCAAGAAGGTCTTAAGCGAACAGTTGTCACAATTCTTCAAACAAACGCACATGAGTCGTCTGGTTTGTTGAACGGTCGTTGAAAGGTAGCAGATATGTCGTCCCAGTTTATTAATCTTTTCATGACCAAATTCGTTAATTTTTTTCGGAAATTGGTCCAGCCGCTTGAAAACTGAACCAAACTAGCAGTCGTTCCTTGGTGAGATACTGGCTACACATTGTACCAAAGCTGCACGATGCTCGTTTGGATGCTCAACTGTTGACCGATTTCTACCAAAGCGAGAGGTCAGTGGTTCAAATCTCACTGATGGCGAGCAGAATAACATACATCGTTTTGAAAGATCATATGCTATCTTTATTTGCAATACCCTTTATTACAAAATTTAGACGTCTGGGGTTATGGGACATGGCGCAGTGGTTAGAGAGCAGAGCTTTGCCGATGTCGCTGCCTGCCGTGCTAATTCGAATCCCGCTTGGTGCAGGATTTTCAAAGAAATATCATGTTTCTCCCCTCTCAATATTGGGACATTGTTAAGATGTTGTGTCCTTGGGCAAGACACTTCACCCTCAAATGCTTCCCTTGACTCAGGTGAAAATGAGTAACTGGTAGGACAGAAATGGCAATGTGTACGATAAGTTCAATGCGCCGAAACGGCTGCAAGACGGTATGCTCCCCGGGGAGTTGAAATGGCACACGAATGAACAGGTCCAGTGACCAGGGGGTAAGATGTAAAGTTCAATGATAGGTCTTCAGACTTGATATCAGACTATAAAAAGCCTGCACCTGTAACTTCTCTCCGAGAATCCATTCTATGAAATCAATTGAAAAAAGCAGCATTATGAATTGTTTATGGCTTATCGCGAGTACATTACGCGCTATTATCTGATAGTTCTCAAGCTATCCATCTGATACATACGGGCTATTATGAAGGTTATAATAGTATTAATTAATCTGTTTCAAAGAAAATGTGTTGGTATTACGAGAGTTGAGACAGATAGTCTGTCTATGTTATTATAAACCTCATTCGTTTATACAATGAATGAACAGATCAATGAATTGTTCGCTGTTTAGGGTTTGTCGTTTAGTTGAGAGTTATGAGACAGTTTTCGGGGCCAGTAACAGGCTTGGCAAGCGAAATAACTTCCATCAACCGGGAATCGTGACAGCTCCGTCCACATATGTGCAGCTGCGAAATTAGAGCTCCGTTATTTGGGAAATTAGATACCTACATTGCTAAATGATGCCTACATCTCCTCACACGATTCCTCGTGATCACCATGCTAATAACGGTCCACTTATACATTATTTCATCATTTTTAACATTTCACGAGTTCAGACGGGCTATATATAAGCAGCTAGTCTACCATTTTATTTCAATAATGGCATCCTATCCTATCGGCTTTGGCCACAATACAAAATCCGATATATTGAGCAGAATATTGTGGAAGGGTTATTGAACGGGGATATACTTTTCCGATTGGATATACTCTTGCTGGAACAGAAGGGGGATATAATTCCCCGATGATGGGATATGATTTTGCAAGGCCAAGGGGAATTTGATTTCCCGATAGAAAACATCATGATTTTACTATCGGAAATGATTTTGATTGGCTAACTTCCAGTGAAGAGAACTGATTTCCCGAAGGGAGATGATTTTGCTTGACATACCTATTTACCCTGCTTATGAATGAATGAATGAATGAATGAATGAATGAATGAATGAATGAATGAATGAATGAATGAATGAATGAATGAATGAATGAATGAATGAATGAATGAATGAATGAATGAATGAATGAATGAATGAATGAATAAATAAATAAATGAGTGAATAAATGAATAAATGAATGAATAAATGAACGAATGAATGAATTGATAAGTGAACAAATGAAAACTCACTGACTCCACGTAATAGTCTTTGCCTGTTTACGAGTAGGCGGCCAGCATATTCTGCCGAAACTTGGCATCCTTTTGAAGATCAACGCTCAACTGTTTCTCTCATTGACGTCGAAGGTTGTAGATTTAAGTGTACGATCTCGTCAAAAATAAGAAAAAAGTGTAGTGTCACATCACAAAATGATTTAAATTATTGTACCCCAAAATTATTGTAATAAATTGTACAATGTACCTACACAATTTAACACAAACGAAGTAACTGGGGTTCTTAGTAAAAAATACACTAAATCTACAAAAACCTGGCAATATTTGCTTCAAGTGATCTTTTCTTGTGATGTCACAATATAAAATAATCTTGAACGGCTAGAAGTCTTATAAAATCAAACTCATTTGTGTTTTTTTAATGATTAGTTTCTTACTGACACAGAATCTTCATCTTTCGCAGTTTCTGATTGACGCCTTTATCAGAAAAGCATAATCCAAAAATACCACTCATTCGTATTGTAAAAGACCTGTGTGTAGGTCAATATTAATAAAGACCCTTTCAGTGGTGATTTTCATGATGTAAATTATATTTTCTCTTTTTTAAAATGTCAAATGAATTAGTCAGGGACTAATTTGATTGCTGAAAAAAAAAGATAATTTCTGTCTGAACACAAAAAGACAACACATGAGTGGCAACAAAAATAGCGAGTGGGATAAAACATGGCCGTAATGTCTGCAACAAAAAAGAATGAAATAAACTAATGCCACAAAAAAGAAGTATCTTAAATATTTGCAGAGTCTTACGGTCTAGTGACATCAAGACAACAATCATTTTATATGGAAATATAAGTCAAGATACGTTTCAAAGACATTTGGGCAGGTGATCTTTATTATTTGAAGTAATGTCTCAGACATCTAATTTGTCGAGGTCAGGACCTCGACTAATCAGACACTGAGATCTGTAGGCGTATGTAATGGAGAACATTGACGTGTGACACTACAGACACAAGACATATCAGCAATGGCGGTTTAATGTTGAGCCATCATCTGCGACGAATGCGAAACATGAAACGTGTCTCTACCGAGCAGTCTTGGTAAATTTGCCGAACAGGCGATCCCGTTTAGTTTATCAACCACTGACACTACCTTGTTGCTGAGGCTACTACGGTAATTATATAAAATTAGCCACATTTTATCAACACCAAAAATAATAAAAACTAAAACTTACATAAAAGTTTGAGAATTACCGAAAAGGGCGACGTTGACGTTTTCGGTACCTAGGTCACTTTAACCCGTTTAACTCGCTAATCATAATATGAGGATCAAATAGCTTGATTCACTTGAACTTGATCACTGGTCACTTTGCATACAACATATCACTTGATATGTCACTTTTTTATGTGTGAACCAACTACAGTCATTATATACACTTATACATTTCATGAAAATACTTTAGACAATAATATATTATTCTCCTGAACATAAACAAAGTCAACATAGTTAGATTTGTGAGAAACACTCGTCAAGCCTATTATTAACCCATAACATATTAATATTAACCTACTTCGATAACAATTCCTGATATATTACTAGAATTACATTTCAAATTAATGACCTCTGCTATCCAACGAATAATCCACATTACTCCTGTTATAATTTCAACCTGTTATAAGATCACTAGCACTGTCTCTTAATGGTGAATAATAAATAAATGTCCACCATATAAAGATATTGTAAATGAACTAAAGGTATGGGAATAATAAACTGTAGATCTCAACTAAAAAGTAAATTGATAAGTTCAGGTATAAAGACTCCCCAGAGTTATATCTGACACTAAATGTCACTACAAATAAGGTTCGTGTTTTGTTCCTTACATAGACACTGTAGGACAGTTGATCAGCTGTTCCTGCATTTGCTATGATGCAGCCTGATCAGATATAAATCTGAAAGCCAATCTTCACCCTGGTAACGGTTACTTAGGTAAGCAATATAAACAAGTGGATCAGCATATATAACATCTACTCGACGCAAGTCAATGACTGCTGGGGTGAATAATGTATCCCCTTATAAGCTACCCGTGGCAAACACACTGAAGTACCTTACTTTCAAAATCAATGATCTGGGTCACAGTACAGATGACTGAATTACAGACCAATTTAAAACGAAACCATGTCTAAAGCTCTCGAATGCCTATTATCCAATTGTATTCACCACACATTAACTAACTATAGATATTCTCATCTTCTGTTGAAAAAAAAACTGATTAAAACACTTGAACTTAATAAAACTGCTTCTGACCACTGCTCTTATCTTACTGACCCACTTGGAATATAATAAACATAATAAGTTTCGACTACGTATTGCTGGGGGGTAACCTACTTCCAAAAACTCCATATGTTATTATAAAAATAAACCTGATTTAATTAACTCTTGAACCTGACCTCTAACCTAGATACTAACTGGTCTTATCAACTGACTTACATAATATTGACCTAGAACTATTAACTGATTCACTGCTAACGTGGCGCCACCACTGTATCTCAGTGGTGATATACTTAGCTTAACTTGGCCCTAACAGCTGACAACCAACACTTAGAGTCAATCACTGTCTGTCACTGGTAACTAATTTAAATTCAACCACTGTCTTATTAGACCTAATTTAGACTGAACTATTCTGTAGTATAACTGGGACACATGGCTAAGTGGATTCAGTGTATTCAGGAGGAAAAGGGGTTTTATCTTCATGAGCTGGTTACAAGCACCCAACAAACTGAGCCAGACCAGGGAGGCTCAATTTGGAGGAAATTTCAACAAATCACAAGTCACTAAGGTCTGACCGATCACAAGGCCTGACTGAAAACGAGTTTATTTCCTTCACTGGAAAAGACTAAATAAAACTAATTAAAATCAACCTACTTTTAGCTATCAATAATCTCACATTATTAGTAATTATAAAACATAACTTTCCACTCTAACTTAAAGCTATACTTACCCTCCCCTGTGAAATCTGTGAAATAATAATGAATACATGAAATCTCAAAAGATTTTGGTGGAATCCCTAGACATTCTCACATTGCTCACTTCGTGATAAAAATAGACAACGAAAATTACACTGCCAAATATTGGGGCTTATATGACAAAATAATAGATCAAAAGATGTTTAAAAAGATACGAAGATCATAAAATCACACAACTTTCAGCTTGCTTAATTTTGCCACGAAATGTGAATGTTTACATTATTTAATTCATGACGGTAACTAGTTTTTTGCTAAATAAAGCATTCAAACAATCAAGTTAGACATTAATAGACATTTAATATACAATACAACACACAGGCAACAAACGCATATACAATTTAATTATGTGATTGCATTTTGTATTATGATAACATCAACATTTACGAGTAGGTAAATAGGTAAAAGGTCACCACATAAAAGAGACGGGTTCGATAAAATCTCATCTAAATTCGTGATAAATGTGGCACGTTGCACAATATAAATAGACTTGAAAACAGAATATATACATATATGATTTATATACAATTAAAATTGTATTAGTTGTCGTTTGAAAGTTTTATCAAAGAAAATAAAAGTATGTAATTTGTTGCCTTGGATATGAAAGGGTGTATCTGCCACTTTTCAAAGTGGCAGATTCACCCCTTTATATCCAAAAGGAGGATGTCTTCGGTACACTTAAAACACACGTGTACGGTATATTAAATATCTGATACTCTATCATGTCTATGCCATCATCGCAATCATTGAAAATAAAATATCAAAAATCGCTCCTGAAAAAAATTATATACCTCACTTTCGTATGGCCACATGCAGTGCTAACTTTAAATCATATATTCAAATTTGCCATAGCGCCATCTTCTAGTGGCATAGCCGTGATAGTTTTGCTGCTTGAAGTTGCTGACATGCGTGCAGAGCGTCTCATACGAGCATCATTGCTGGTAGACATGGATGTTCTGGTATTGATCAGCAGTTGGCTGGTGGATGAAGAACTAGATGTCCTGGACAGACATGGACAGTTATTGAACAATCGTCTAAATCCACAGCGTATCTCAGCCACACGGACTGTATAAATGAGGGGATCCAGAAGGGAATTAATGAGCAGGAGGTCATACAGGTACTGATCTGCCACCACCAGGAAATGAAGACTCGTCACCAGTGAGGGGGATCTCATTAGCACTTGGATTAACAACACAACCTTAGAGACAAACAGAAAATATCACATAGACAAACATATTTAGCTTAGATGTACAGGACTTAATTTGTGTGAAAGAATTTTGTAATGTCAGCAGTAAAAATAATATAATAAGCTACTATCACTAAGGAAAAAAACATATTTTCCTGCAACTAATATTCATAATGTTAAAAGGGAATGCGAGACTTACACTCTGAAGGTTGTAATCACATGGTGTAAATTTACAAACCTCCATACGTGTTTGTTTTAAAAGGCAATCTGATTTAGTTTCTGTGATGAGTTTATCACGTGTGTCCATTATTGTCTTGACTTATGTAAACAGAGGTAAAATGAAGCTAAAACGAATATGTTCTCTTAACTCAAAACAATTGTTAGAATATTGACAATAAAACGCAAGAAAAGTTTAACAACGTTTAATAATCATTAGATAGTTGGAATGTCAGTAATTAAACGTGTCTATTAGGCTAATATACCTACTTGGAAAAGACAACTTGGCAACCAACAGATCAGAAATGTTGTTAGGATGAGCATGGTTGTAACTAGAGCTCTCTTGGTTCGTCTGAACTCTTGGTGTTCTCTCAAGGCATTGTTAGCACGCCAATGGACACGAACATAAATACGTATATAGATGTACCCCATCACAATGGTACAGATAAAGGCGATAACAAACACTGTATACTCCTCTTGGTAATGAGAAAGGAAGATCACTTCACAAAAATTATACGTCATGTTGATACCTTTCTGGGGTGGGGCTAGAGCCCCAAGCATAACCCCAGAACTGCCAGCCAATATGGCCACTGTCCACAGAGCGAATATCATCAATTTTGCCCTCTGACCTTTCATCAGGCGCGGATAATGTAGGGGTCTCATTATTGCAATATAATGATCCACTGCCATACCCAGTAGATTCAGAAGGGATATATTTAGGCTGATTGTATTCAAAGCTTTTACCGCTATGTATATACATCGCGACCTGAGGCGTTCATGGACTGGTCCGAAGCCAGGGAAGTTGAGTGGATTCACAATCTTAATAAGGGTTGCCAGGAGAGCACTGACACATATGAGAGTGTCGGATACAGCTAGTCCTAGTAGCAAACGTAGACGTGTGCTCATTCGCAGTCTCACCTAAAACACACAAAATTATAACATAATTATACGTTATTATAACATAAAGGATAAAGCCCGAGAAACTCTACATTCTTAGCTGTGAAAAGGGTCGAGGCCGAGGGCCGAGGCCTTTTTCACAGCTAAGAATGTAGAGTTCCGAGGGTTTTAACTGACTTAAAACTCATCCGACCAGAATCAGTGATAATGAGGATCCCTCATAATCAATAGTTCGGTCACACCTGACTGATTATAGCACCATAGGCCTACCATGATAGTTGGTCTGTACTTGGTCATCAATAACTCTCCATTCTCGGCTTAGAATGTGGTGGTCGAACAAAGAAAATAATGTAGTAGCGTGTTTTAAATGTAATTAACACTTTACCCATTAGATCTACCACCCGAAAATGATACCGTAACAGAATAGGGTATTATGGAGGTTTGTTCTGTTTTGAATGTACGATGTGTACATTGGAAATGGCCTATATATTTACTGTAAATCTGGTGATTTTCGCGTGTTTAAATTTTCGGGAGATGGTGGGGGGGGGGGGGACCATCGTGTATGAAAACGATCTCAAAATAAGAAAATGGTGTGCTTAAATGATATTGGTTCACCAAATACAATCAATTTAAAACGTGATACTACGTATCTTTTTCTCCCATATGGTATAAAAGTTTCGGCCATAATAATCGTCGCCTCGGAGCTAAAGGATCCTATCTGCCACTCTAACGAGTGTCAAATAGGATCCTTTAGCTCCGAGGCGACCATATAGGTATTACTGACTGAAATAATGGCCACCAATATCACCAGTTACATCAGTGATACATGTATGCTGAAGAGGTCGCTGCTCAGGTACAGACAATGGAAGACGAGGGGAACCATCCAGACACAGACAAGATCAACGTTGACATCAAGACATATATTATTAAATCCATGTATGCCCGCTGGTTAATAGCAGTCATCGAAGAAATCCCACATAAAACAGACTGTATTATCGGCGGCTTTGTACAAGCAGGTTTAAAATAAAATGTGAATAAAATAAAAATTATTAGTATCAATATAATGTTATAATTTTTTGTCATAATAAAAAAAATATTTAACATGTTGTCTTTCAGTCAGTGCCATTCAATCATTTAAATATCAATCATAGAACTTAAGCTTTCACAAGTTAGCATGACAATAACACGATAAGATTTCATAACCATGGTCGATTGCACAGCGACAGTCACACCCCTTAAAATCCAATCTCAAAGTTTACGAAATACTAATGTGATGAACAATATTTCGCTGGAATATGAATTCGTGATCACGGTCCTAGAGCAAAATACGCGAAAATTAATTCCACGTGGAATAAAAGTATGTTACAGTAGTCGACATTTTTCTGCTTTCTAAATAATCACATCTTCTGGTAATTCAATAAAACACAATATGTTGACCCGATGTAGGATCATGCCGGTCCACCGCTTACAGCGCTGGACTACCTTAAAGTATCGTGTTTTATGAGATTAAACAAGGCTGCATCGTGTAATGAGTCAATAAATTAGGATATTTAAAAGCGGCAAATGTGATGCGCATACTTTATCACCATCTTTATTAGTATTGGCAAATAGTTCATTGACATCGGCATTATACTAAAACTGGGTATAATACTTCACTATGTTACAATCATGGTTAACATAGTGGCGTTTATTTTAGTATTAACAATCTACTCCACCCCCCATGTAGGCCTAGTAGTAAAAAAGAGGCTCATTATATAATATGCATTTGCAATTTAGTCACGAAAAGTACGGATATAGTCAGTTCAATAGCATCCTAATTTCACATATTTCGATAATGATTGAAAATGATAATTTTATTGTACTACTTTGCACAACACAGTGAAGTGGCGCTCACACCTGTTAGACTTTCACCTGGCGGTACTATTCTTTAGCTTACGACGCGTCTAGAGAAGTTGAGCCTTCTATTATAGAGAATATGAGTCCTGCTTTAATCACTCTTTAACCCTTTAACCGCCAAATTATTCTATTTGAATTTTCACCCACTTGAAGTTGTGTCTCGCTGACGCGATCCACAACTTCAAGTGAGTGAAAATTATTATTGATGTCACATTCTATCTTTGACATGTTTAAAATGTGGTACTTGTTGTGCGAATAAAAAATGAAAACCCTAATATATGCAGCACCGGCGGGCAAAGGGTTAACATATTACACCGCTAATCACGACGATAGTCGTTTTTAATTTGTTCAATTAGCCGATTAAATCACTGATATTTGGATTGAAATGAGTGTTTAAACATAAAAATTTGCAAATGTTTGATCTCAAATTAAATTCACAAATATGATTTATTTTCACAAACTTAAACCCGAATATATGCGGCACCGGCGGTAAAAGGGTTAATATCTAACTCTTCAAGCGCTACATTTTACCCACTATATATTTGATCCCACTTTAAGTTGTGTGTCGCTGCCACGACCCACAACTTCAAGTGTGTAAAAATTACTGAGATATGTAAAATTTTAATTAAAGCATGCCCACCACCGAATGTAATGTTTAGCGCGGGAAACAACAATTATGTATAATATATTTATATTTATTTTATTTTTAAGTGTAATTTTAAGTGTAATTACCATGTATAATAAATTTAACCTGGATGTCAACCTTAGTTAGGGTGCTGGTCACTTGTATTCGACATCCTGATGTACACAATTTTACTTAAAATCGCTTATTTGTACGATTATTGTATATATGTGTGTATTATAAAGCCTAATAAATAAATAAATATGCTCTTTTCAAATGAAGGAGAAGTGTGAAGGGTGAAAACGGTTATATACGTCATTAAGTGGGTTGAGGGTTATTAGAAAACTCGACACGTCGTCGATGTTTTTTCTAATAACGATACCTGTTATCATGCTAATTTAGTACAACTCAAAGGATCACCTTGGCTGTCACAATCATGAAAGACCAGGGCGTTTCTCCAGTCTACTGCATCATTGGCAGGTGTAGTTCCGGTGGGAGCTACACCTGCCAATGACAGGATGGTCTACTGTTATCTACGTGTGATCCATGTTTCTGTCTACTTAGCCTGTTAACTGTCCCGACATGTGATCCACAGTCATACTGGATAAGTCAAACTAGCGGGACAAACCGGCGGCCTAGCGTAGGTCGATAATCGGTTATAAGGAAGTGTTATCTATACATCCCCGAATATTAAAAACCCCGAAGTTTAAGCACTTTTTTATTTTTTATTTTGATAGAGTATGTCCTGATGATTAAAAAAATATATAGGTTTATATACATTTGTTCACTTAAAGAATACTGGGCCACAATAAATAAAATGTAAATCTATGGAAGTGTATTATGTTGATTAGTGTTTTTATATTAAATATCAGAAACTTTTTTTTTTGTTTATTGTATTCCTTGACCATGAAAACAGATGTATAGATACAAATTCCATGGCTCTACCTTATTTAGTTTTCAAGATATTCAAGATATTCGCGAAAGTATGTTTTTTAGTAATAGCGGTATTAATTTGAATTTTATGGGTCTGTAGCATAGTAAAAATTAGAAAGTTAGTTCGATCTAAATTTTACTCATTGACCATGGAAACATATGTATACACAGCAATTTCATGATTCTACCATCTTTAGTTTTTGAGATATTGCCAAAAGTAAGCTTTTCAGTAATGACGGTACTAATTTGCATTTTTTTTCAAAATGCCCAAAGGTGCCAATACAACATCATCCAGCTACTCAATCTAGGGCATTTAAGGATTCGAAAAATGCAATAAAACCTTGTATTGTAAGATTACTATTCAAGTTGTTTGTAGTAATATAGTCATGACACAAAACAAAACATTTGCAGTTTTTATGGTTTTTTTACCTTGGAGATACCTTAAAATAAACAATTTTCTAGTGTCATGCACCTCTAAAAATAAAAGTATTCCCTTATTCTCCCGTGCTGTATCATTTTTGGTCTCTAGAAGTGTTAGTTTGCAGTTGACGTCTTTCAGAATTATGCGCAGAATATGTAGCAGATTTAACATTTGAAATATTTTCTTAAGATTTTCCCTGATTTGACATAGAAATGCCAATTTAGCTCAGTGTATGTGAACGATGACACTGCATAACACGTCATCGAGTTGTCCATATTATAACATACCATGCAGTTGGTTATTTTTATGGGTGATGAATAGGCTACTACACACGTATATTAAATAAATGTACCGGTACTATGTAACTTACTTGTGAATTTATAATTATAATAAAGCTTATCGTAGCATTTCAGGCATTATGTTCATGTCAAAGGATGGTAGGATTAGTTTTATTGTAGTCCCTGATCAACATATTATAGCTTGGTGAAATTTTCAATAATTTTTGCTCGAGATATAACTTCAGTGATATTATGGCAACCATTTTTCAATTCATGTTTTACAAAAAAACAACAAGGATGAGAGGCTACATCCGCTCAAATATCAGCCAAGCATAATCAAAAGAGAAAACTCTTTCAGCCTAAGCAATGTTAGTCGCAGGTTCACAGCGATATCCAGTCGTTTTTGCTTATATTTGCATAAATATATTGTTTCTAAAGACAAATCGCTTTCTCATATATGAAATTTTTATAAGAATATAGATATTATTCATGTCTTTAGCGTATGTAGCTGCAAATTTATTCATGAATGTGTTTATTTTTATAGAAGCTGGCGGCCACCTTGGATTTTTCCATTTTAGACATTTTTTCGATCTCAATCCTTTTTTCTTGCTCTTCATGATATTTTGTGTCAGAAAAAATGAAAATGAAATGAATAGGGTTTTAGGCCACCTTTGTGCACATATAGGCTAAATCAGGCCAGGAGAATCTCCTGACGATGATGAGATTAATGAGATGACACTGCCCTCTAGAGACAGGATTCGAAATTCGAGCCCTGCGGTCTGAGGCCGAGCACGCAACCTATTAGTCACGGAGGATCCCCACAAAATTAAATCTTTACTAGTGGGCGGAGAAGAAACATTCTGTTTCTTTGAAACTTGGAGGCCAGACTGGGGTTCGAACCCGCGATCTCCGACTTTCCAAGAAGGCAGCTTTAACCACTGCACTAAGGCCCCCGCCCTATTTTGAGTAAGAATCAAGTGAAAAATCTATTTTAACAGACAAAATGCACAAAAGTGATATTTATATGTGCCATAATTTATGAGCCTACACTAAACAATTTGCTAGTTTTGCTGTTCGCGATTCGTTTTTTCCTCAGCCATACCATCACAGCAACAGCGTATATAAAGGGTTATCGGTGAACAACTCCCAAAAGGATAATACACGTTGATGTAGGTGGCACATCACATATAATGTCATCAAACGGATATCAAATGCACGATGATGCACGGTTACTTGATCATGATGTTGTGATAATGTGTCTAACTATAAATGGGTCGTTGAAGTATTTGCAATGTACCACACTACTTTTACAATTTTTAAAGTGAAGATAGTTCTACATTTAAAGTACAGTTGTTCTGTTCTTTTGACAGCTAAGATTGTATAGTTTTTCCTATTTGTGGTCACCATCATGTTATTTTAAAATACATAAATGGAGACACGGGACTTAAAACACGTGACAGGACAAATGGCCATTACATGATCATGATGGGCGGGGGCCCTAGGGTAGTGGTTAGCACCGCTGCCTTTCACGCCAGAGTTCGGGGTTCGGTTCCCGGCCTCGGCGGTTTGAAAGAAACAAAAACGTTTCTTCCCCATCCACGTGTGAAAGTCAGTATTGTGGGGAGCCTCCGTGACCGAGAGGTAGCGTGCTCGGCCTCAGACCGCCAGGGCTCGAATTTCGAATCCTGTGTCTGGAGGACAGTGTCATCTCAATCATCTCACCATCCTCAGGAGGTTCTCCTGGCCCATTTTAGCCTATATGTGCACAAAGGTGGCCTAAAGCCCGATTCATTTCATTTACATGATCATGATGTTGTGATAATGTGCCTAACTATAAATGGGTCGTTGAAGTATTTGAAATGTACCACACTACTTTTATAATTTTTAATTGAAGATAGTTCTATATTTAAAGTACAGTTGTTCTGTTCTTTTGACAGCTAAGATTGTATAGTTTTTCCAATTTCGGGTCACCATCATGTTATTTTAAAATACATAAATGGAGACAAAAGACTTAAAACACGTGACAGAACAAATGGTCAACTCTGTAAGCTAGAGTGGATAATATCCACCGTGGATCTCTGCACATGGGTTAAGCCAAGTACAAGCTAAAGAAAGATGAATCAATGTAACTGCGCAAGCGTCAAACCTAGAAATAGTGCGCAATAAATAATGAGAGGCCTCAATGGTTCTAAACATAGAGTATCGTATCTACCGGGCCTTGTAGCATTGAGGTACCAGGGGTACCAGGCTCGAATCCCAGTCGGGCACGATATTTTGTCATCGTGGTTGTGCTCCAAACTGTTCAAATACATGGAGTGTACAGTGCTGTCTATAGTACTGTGCACTATAAAGAACCACTCTTGAAGTAATTCGAAATAAACGTAAGGCATAGTCCCGGCTTTGACCTTCCATCTGTCGCAATATTGCCCCAATGTGCAGGAAGCCACGTCAAGCAATATACATACAATATATACATACATACAGAAAATAAGAGCAATCGTGCGCCTGCCAGAATTACAATTTTCGCGCCGGAAACAAACAAGGAAGTTAATACTAAATAACGTCATGTTTCCCATAGAATGGCCAGCAGCATCCTGTCAGCGTCAGGTTTCTTACGTGCTTGTCATTATCAACCATGTCCTCCTTTCATCTCGCATTGTTTTTTTAGATAATAATGATGAGATAAGAGGTAAACTGCTAGTGCTCTCTCTATCCCGGCGAACACAAACGACGATCAAAAATAACCCTCGAAGCGCTCAATTAACTAATTTTTTTTTCACCCATTTGAAGTTGTGTCTCACTACCGCGACCCACAACTTCAAGTACTAGTAGTAAAATATTGCTTTACGTCACTTTTCTGTCCAAATAGTAATTTAAGTAACATTGTAATACGATTAAAACGTTGTAGTCAATTGATAAGATGTATGTTGTACAGATGATGATGTGAGGGTTGGGGTGATAGGGCATGGTGGGTTATTGAGAGTGTTTTCTTCCGCTCGCCCGATAAGGGGTTCTGGTTATATCTATATGGGGGATTCATCCCCAGACATGCTTAGACGGCCGGAGACCTGTATTTCCCTATGCAATTTGATGCTTAAACTCCGTGGCATTTCGCACAGCTCCGCTATGCTCGGGTCGGATAGACCCCAGAGTAACAATAGCAAGGGTAACTCGATTTATCCCACGTGAGAGACCTAATGTCAAACATGTTGAGTGGAGGAACCAGGGTACGCCACTGGCAATCCGCCCGAAGATTATGACCAGATACGAGGAGACTTCAGCTCCCCTTGGATGATTGCTGAAGACTAATGATTCCGTACCATGCCATACTATATATACAACATGCAACAGACGAAACGGATCCCTGATGACTCAACTAAAGCGGGCTGGAGGTTAATATTGATCACGTAGTCCCAGCAAGCACGAGACATTGACCCAGTGTAATAATATTATTTGAGCAAAAGGTTCTTGAAGTGCTCAAATAGTAATGTAGTAGAGAAAATTTCCACATACATCTCAGGTATGCAAGTCTTGCTATATCAAGCCTGTTAAACAACACGCCAGAAAATATGCATCTTTGCTTAAGGAGTTACTCAAATATACGGGTGGCAAATGTAAATGTAGTTGTAAAAACAGCGTTAAATTTACTTTAATGGTGATCTATCACCCCTTATATAGTATGAATAAATTTGTGACAAATAAATCAAAATTGCCACAAGATGGGGCACAAATGTTTCCTTATATGGGGTGACTGGCTATCATGTGACCCTCTGAGAGGGTCAAATGATAGCCAATCAACCCCCATATATCAGAATCAGAATCAGAAATTGGTAATTTTTTTCATAAAAAATACATTGCAATTCACATAAAATAAATTAAACTTGTTAATGATTATGAAAAAAACTGGTGGCGACAGGAGCTTATTGCTTATCAAGGTCACCACCCACTTCAATTTTCCCATATAGAGTTACTTCTTAGTCTCGTATTAAAACTTTGATGTTAAAATATTTCAGGATATGTCTCAATTTATAATTTGGACAGGCCAATACATCAAGTGCTGTTTTAGACTCATACACCATATTTCATGTGAATAAGAAATCCACGCATAACATACGTAATAATCCAACACTGCACAAAAGGGGTTCGTATTATGTACTAGTCGGCACAGAGTGATGCCGCAATATGAGCCACATTTAAGCGAATTCGGGTGCCGTTGATGCAGACGTCATCGGGCGTCATGCAGCGCAGATGATGTCATCACTGACGTCACATAAGCACAAATTTGGGCGTTTGCAGGCTGAGCGTCAGCAACAGATAGTACTGATGACACAGATAATGTTGATAAATAAGCTAATCACCAGGGGTCAGCACTGAATGTGTGCGTCCCATGAAAGACAAAAAATAGCTAGTCATGACGTCCTTTATCTGTGTGCAGGCTTCCAGGCTCATGTTATATATATCTATAGTCACATAGTATGCCTATTCCGTTATATGTATATACTCATACCTTAAACAGTGAATAAACAGTGAACGCCCATATCTATGTCTGTCTCTTGAATTATAAAAGTGACTGAAAATAAACAAAAAGTAATATGGTAGGCCTAAATGGTGGTACAAAAGGATTTTTAACACAGCTTGCAGTCATGTATATGTTGCAGGCTTACTCATTCTACGGATTGACCCGTATTTTAAGGATTTTTTCATGTTTATAAATTATATGCACAGATTTTTTTATTAGGTTGATTCTACGATTTTTTTGAAATTCTGCAGCTTTTTCCATTGCGATACACCAAGATTGGTTTCTATTTTGTCTCTAAGCTCATATAATCACTGATTATATAGCTAGAGATAAATATATTATTATTTGAATTAGGGTGACACCTCAGGGGCTTCAAGGTGTAAAAAAATCCAAAAAATAATTAGGATAGTATTTACCCTACCCACCCTCCTATCCTCCAAACAATATTATTATGCATTTAATGATGTATGTATAACATAATTCAATTCTACATTTACACAGTTTTCCGTATTTCTAACGAACCCGGTGAATGTGAATACATTGAGACTTTGGACAAACTCTAGATTAGAGTCTATGTGACAACATTTTGACAAATTTCACTTTCGCTGCATTCACCTGTTCAATGATTGCGACACGTGAGAAGCAAGATTTCAACAAAAGCCACCAGTTTTCAAGATCCAAATTGGCCGTAGACCCTCCCACACTCTTCCGATTTGTTTTTCAGTCATTGGATTTTATTATTTCTTTAAGACCCCCTCCTCATAAACTCAACACACCCGCCTAGCAAACACTGTTTAGTTGACCTTGAGTTGTTTTAATTTTTGCTGACCCTCTGCGACGCTGGCCCAACATTAAACCAACGCCGGGTCAAGATCTCGTCTTTTATGGGCGATAAGGCATTGCCAACACCCTGCCACCCCCCCCCCTCTCCCCCCTACACCACTTGGAATGTCGAGCGGTATCACCGCCACGGGAACAAGCCATCCTCAGACATTACGTAATAGGTGTGAGCGCGTGACTGTGGTGAAAGCGTGTTGTCAAGGTGTCTTACAGTCACAATAGCCTGGATATAAACCACCTTGGTCGTATCTCAGCAGAAACGAAACCTCGATGTATTGGGCTAATGTTGAGCCACCACCTACGACTCTGGCTCTACATTGGGCCAGCATTTGATCAATGTATCTGCTGGCTGGACTTAATAATTCACCCCCTCCCTGTGCGAGGTGCGTGACGGCCTCATCACTCTATTGTTTATTTAGCCATAATGACAAGTGGCGTGGCTTGTTTGAATGACATAACCGCTAAATTAAAAGCCTTCTATCTCACTTCATTATTCAGTTAACTAGAACCATATATATTTTTGTCAAATTGTAATATTGTATTTTTAAGTTGTCCCGGGGTAATTTGCTGGTTAGTTTTAATTCGAGTATTTAAAAAAACCCCGTAAAATCGCGATTTTAAACTCTGATTATATATACTTTTGAACCTGGTCATATTATTTTCACAGCACTCACCCCTAGTGCTATCGCAAGGTTTACCAATGTTGAGTTATTATTGTCGATTTTCCTTTATTGAAACTTATTACCTAAATACCAGTAATAATGAAATTACATTCCTTTGCATCTAATTCACTTGGATTAGGTTCACAAATATCTAATCAAACATACTTAAAGTTTATTAACCAACGTCGATTAATTATATTGCGAGACTGATATGATTACAGTTAGTCGGGTAATTTTTATTTTTGCGAATTGGCGAATCTTACAAAGTTGGTGATAAGCAGATATTTACCAGGGTGCTCGCTACATATATAGGGCCTATATTTCTAGATATTTCCTATTAAACAAGGAGATTGATTAACGTAAAATAAATGTTGGTCCATCATCTTCGACGTTGACACTGTATCACTATTTGTATGTCTATGATCGCTAAATTTAGTTACGTAACAAAGAGTGGGGTGGAATGCTGTCTGTGATTACAATTGAGCCGCGACTCCACCTATTCCCGTGTTGGTACCCAGATAACACGAGACGTAGACCCTGTGTTGGTTTAATGCTGGGCCTGCGTCGCAGATGGTGGCCCGCCATTAACCCAATACAGGGTGAACATCTGATGTTTGCAGAACCAAGACGTTGGGCCGATGTTGTATAAATGATATACAAATGTTTTGTGTTTGCTGTGGAGAGACCAGGCGTTTATTAATTACGGTAGCAATTGGTTTTAAATTAGTCCAGTTTTCTTGCTCTTTATACTTTAACAATGCCTTGAATAAAAATATGAAAACAAATATGAGAGCAAACTAATCGCTACCACCGACAACGCACACACGCCGACAACGAATTCATCGCTTGGGTATTCAGACAGCAGTTTACCTTGTTCACTCAACAAACGCAAAGCGCTACGCCCAGTGCTGAAACAGTGTGTGGCCAATGCTGGGTCAACATACATGTATGTGAACGAGGAACAGTCTGTCGCGTCATGTCATAATGCCTGGCTGTGAGGGATGATTAGTGGTTCGCTGAAGACGCTTTCATAATATATCTGTATAGCATAATACTATTTCATTTCGGAGAAAAATCGTATTATATTTATGGCATGAAAATTGAATAAAGATCGTATTATATTTCGAGCGGACAGCATATTTTAAATTAACATCATACTAATTTATATTATATATTATTTTTATAGTTATACATAAGTTTGTGGACTTAATACGTCATGTTACAAATGGAAGGAAAGGGTTAACCCTCTACGGAGTCTACGGAGATATGCTACCACTAACCACATAGGGTAATAGCAATCACTGGGTGCTGTACAAACATCACCTGATAAAGGTGTTGACAGAGGTGCCCAGAGTCGCGCCTACCGACTGAAACAAATCTCACATGTTCTTGTGAAATATTATCTAACGAGAATGTACGTAAGTTTGAAAGCTGTCAATCACATGCAAATGACCCAATTGAGTGCGTCAGATCAGCCTCTTGATATGAGAGGAGTCAGAAGGAGAGGGGGTATCTGAACCAACCAGCGTGAGGCAATCATCAACTTCAACCATGACTTGTTGGATAGCGGTGACACGGCTAATATATTATGCACATTTATTATATTCCAATCAAATATTAATAATGCTCGCATAGTATGCTATTAATTACATTAATTTATTAAATACATCATGTTATATAAGTAATTATACACTGCACACAATGACACATATAATGGTGTAACATAAGGCTCAAATGTAATCAATTCGCTACTCATCTGCTACATAACGATGTGTAAATTACTGTTATTTTTATACAGTGTTCAATCGAGTTGGATGTATTTTAACGTATTCCAGCAAACTCGAGGCGTTGGTCGGGCATTGGCTTAATGTTAGCTCACCGTCTACGACGCTGGCCCTGCAATGGACCAATGCTGGCTTGACATATTATCTCGGTTGGTGGGCTAGTTGTTCAAGTTAATATCAAGCAGGTCTATATTAAATTGTACATTTTGTACATATCTCATTCTGACTGGTAGTTTTCACACTACCTCTGCTTTCAGGATGAGATCACTAGAATAATAATTTATTTTGTTCATACGCGTTGTACAGATACACCCACACATACATAATAAATTATTATAATAACAACACACACTTTTTAAAAGCCGGGAAGAGAGAATCGGGCTTATGTACAGTCAAATGGCAGCGATGGGGTTTGAACTCACAACCTTCTACTGCAGAATCAGGGACGCGACTCCCCAACTATTGCACCAAGGTCTCACCACACAAATTCATTCGCGCATATCATTATAAAAGTTGAGAATAAGAAAGTTAGTCTCTTTTAAAAAATTGTGGTACTTTGCAGCAGCTCCTGTGGTAATTATTACGGAAATATCATTTTGATACCAATTTAAATCGATTCTGTGATGTTTTGTTGTAGCAAAAGCATCGAAATTATAAGGATAGATCTAACAGGAAGTCCTTGCGCTGACTGTAACAAGGCTCTTCTAAAAAACGAGGTCAATTTTTTTCTAGGTCGCCCGGGGGAGAGTGGGGCAAGAGCTTATTCTAGGCTAAAATAGAAGAAAAGCAAGCAGATTCACATACCTTTTTTATTTTGTATTTTGAAAGAGAACAGAAGGATGGTTAAAATGATATATTTGGTTATTTACATTTCCCCATTTTAGGAGTGCTGGGAGGCCTGAGCGTATGGGTCATAATACATGTAAGTCTATAGGGCGGGTATTATGTGTGGTGAGACGTTAAGGCCATAGTTCCAGAAAATACATTTTCAGGCCTGTGGGATGTTTTATTGCTACTAGACCATTAATTTTGCTCATTTATTATCACCAGGCAGCCAATTCAGCGAAAAAATATAATATAGACATGTTTTTTAGCGAATTTAACGAAACTAATTTGATAATGTTCAATTATGGCCCATATACCAAGCATTCGTCTATATAGCACTGAAACAGTTGTAAGTTCAACTTGGTTCTTCCACTTCCTCTCATTGATTTTCTTGTCCTTTGGTATTTATACCTCTTTTGTTTGTGTGTATAATGTCCGTACATCACTATTCTGAAGAAATAAAATCATTCATTGCCTAATTTCAAGACGAGTCTCTGAAAAAATAGACAATTCCATACAGATGCTTCATGAAAATGGAAAATTATGTTGTACTATCGAAAAACGGGCCATTTCTCAAGATCTAGTGAAAAACAGGGGAATTTCATTTTGCGTTTGTGTGCCTTCTGCTCATCGGAATTGGGCAAGGTTTTTTTTTCGATTTCAGAATAGAATGTATTTTCTAGATCACTTGAAAAAAAATATTCCATAAACATGTTTATTTCCCTTAAGGTCTCACCACACAAATTCATTCGCGGATATCATTATAAAGTTTAGGAATAAGAAAGTTAGTCTCTTTTTAAAAATTGTGGCTCTTTGCAGCAGCTCCTGTGGTGATTATTACGGAAATATCATTTTGATACCAATTTAAATTCTGTGATGTCTCGTTGTAGCAAAAGCATCGAAATGATAAAAGATAGATCTAACAGGAAGTCCTTGCGCTGGCTGTAACAAGCCTCTTCTAAAAAACGAGGTCAATTTTTTCTAGGTCGCCCGGGGGAGAGTGGGGCAAGAGCTTATTCTAGGCTAAAATAGCAGAAAAGCAAGCAGATTCACATACCTTTTTTATTTTGTATTTTGAAAGAAAACAGAAGGATGGTTAAAATGATATATATGGTTATTTACATTTCCCCATTTTAGGAGTGCTGGGAGGCCTGAGCGTATGGGTCATAATACATGTAAGTCTATGGGACGGGTATTATGTGTGGTGAGACGCCAACGCCATTACTACTAGCTAGGCCTACTATTACAACTACTACAAGTAGTTAAATCATGAAGTGTTACGGATTGCTACAAATATAGTATATATAGTATATACTATAGTATAAATAGTATAAATATAGCATAAATAATGTAAGTGAGGAAAAAATCAACGCAAAAAAAAATACACAAACAGCTACAGCATGCCCTATATAATATATGCATTGATTGACTCACATTTTATTACAAAATTAATATAAACCTTATAATTATCTTTACATAATTATTTTTTATAGTTATAATGTCAATTACTAGACAACAAGAATATATACATAAAATATCTAATATTTCGGTCAATATAAACTTAATTTTGTGAAACAGAATCAGATTGGCTATATATACTATTGCACCATATTATATACCATTGCAAAATAATTATGCACCGCCCTCTGGTGAATGGAATAGGCGTGATTTAATGATCAAAAACAACTATGGAGACAATTTAATTGATTTTTTGAAAGAAACTAAGATGTGTATTTTGAATGGCAGGATAAACCCAGAGAAGGATAATTTTACATGTGTGTCAAATAGAGGGAAGTCCGTGGTCGACTATATGTTGACACCTCATGATTGTTATGGCAACATTGTTGATTTTAATGTACACATGGTTAGCGCTATACTACTAGAACATGATTTATATACAATGTTGGCCCATGATTGTAAAGCTCCTGATCATTCCATGCTGGTTGCCACTCTATTATGTAGCTATGACACTGTATGTGAACAACCGGACCGGGCTGGAGGGGGCAGGCAAGACGATACGACGAGTACAGCTAGTGCCACCAGAAGGTATTGTGTAACGGCACCCCCCTCCGACTTTATGAATAATGATGAGTGGCAGCACGAATTGTATGAATTAGTCGCCCGCATTGAACAATGCCAACATACCAAACAAGAAATTGATGATGTGTATAACAAGTTATGTACAATAATATTATTTGAAATGGATAGATGTGGTCAATATAAAGAAGCCAGTAATGTAACTAGAAAACGTCATAAGCCATATAAGCCCTATTGGAATACGAATTTGTCCCAATTATGGAAGGATATGCATGAGAAAGAAAAAATGTGTAGAAAATATAAAGGAGATAGACACAGAAAATTAATACTAAAAAATAAATTTGTACAAGCACAAAAAATATTTGATAAAAGTTTACGTTCAGCTGAAAGAAATTATAATAGAGATGCACTAGAAAACATAGAAAAATTAAACGTTAATGACCCAAATGCATTCTGGGCACATATAAAACGAATGGGTAGTAGACCACGTAATATTCCACTCAATTTTGATAAAGATGGTATGACGACAACTGATATACCAACAGTACTAGAAAATTGGAAAACTGAATTTGAAAGTTTATATAACCAAACAGGGCAAGGAGATTGGGACGACCAATTTTATGAGAACGCAAAAAGTCAAAAAGACGAATTAGAAACAAATATGTATAACAACATTAACTACGAGTCAAACTATTTTCTTAATGATGTGATTTCCTTTGCTGAAGTTGTTAAATGTATTAATAAATTAAAAAATAATAAAGCATCTGGCCCAGACCAAATTCCGAATGAAATACTTAAGACCCATAAACTTGATATTTTATTATACAGATATTTCAGGTTATGTTTTGAAAACACATGTACGCCATCAATTTGGTTGAAGGCTATAATAACACCAATACCTAAAAATGCCATGAATGATCCTAATCTTCCACTCAGTTATAGAGGTATTAGTCTTTTGTCGTGCATTGGAAAAGTGTACAGTTCACTTTTGAATAATAGGTTATCTAAATTTTTAGATATGACAGGAAAAATGTCTGATGAACAAAATGGCTTTCGGTGTAAACGTAGTTGTGAAGATCATATATACTCTTTGTCTAGCATTGTACGTAATAGAATGAAATTAAACCTCCCAACCTTTACAACATTTATCGATTTTTCCAAGGCATTTGACTCGATTGATAGAAATTTAATGTTATATAAACTATTGGTAAACGGAGTTGATGGCAACTTCTATAATGCGATCAAGTCGTTGTATGCTGGTACAATTTCACAACTCAGAATTAATAGTCACTTGACAGATATTTTTACAGTAACTAATGGAGTTCGTCAAGGAGATACTATATCGCCTACCCTATTTAATCTATATACAAATGACCTTGTTGATGAGTTAAATGCCTTGAAATGTGGAGTTGATATAGATGGTCGATGTGTTTCTATTTTGTTATATGCAGATGATGTTGTTATTATGTCTGATTCAGAAGATAAACTGCAAAAAATGATTAATTGTGTATATTCCTGGTGTAGGAGGTGGCGTTTATGTGTTAATCTCGCCAAAACCAACGTAGTTCATTTTAGAGCTAAACGACGAAAATTGAGTCAGTATAAATTTTATTATGGAACAAATGTTATTGATTATGTATGTAAATATAAATATCTCGGAGTTGTTTTTCACGAACATATGGATTTTATTGAATGTGCAAACTATCTCGCAGATGCTGCAGGCCGAGCACTTGGAGCTGTTATAAGTAAGTTCCGTAAACTAAAGAACATACGATTTTTAACCTTTACCAAATTATTTAATGCCATGGTTATCCCAGTAATGGATTATAGCGCAGGTGTATGGGGATTTAAATATTATCATAAATGTAACCGCGTTCAAACTCGTGCGCTATCTTACTTTTTGGGTGTACATAACAGAGCCCCAGTAGTGGGAATACAGGGTGATGTGGGATGGATATTACCAAAATATAGACGACTCCTAAAAATGTTACAACTATGGAATCATTTGCTTTCTTTAGATGAAAACAGGCTGACAAAACATATTTTTGAATGGGAATATGCAAATAATTTTGGTAATGGAAACAGTTGGATTGATGAAATTAAACAAATTTTCCAGTTGGTTGATAGAGAAGACGATTTTAATAATTTATTAAAAGTTGATTTGAAATATTTTTCAACATTGTTGTATGGTGTTATGGAGCGCGAATGGCAACGCGAAATATTAGTTAAACCAAAACTGAGAACCTATATTACTTTCAAAAACTTGTTCAAAGAAGAAGAATATTTATCTAAAATCGTGTCGAGGAAAGCACGTTCACTAATTTCACAAATACGACTGGGAATTTTACCATTAGAAATTGAAGTAGGACGTTTCAGAGGGGTTAGCCCCGAAGACAGACTATGTCAAAATTGCAATATGGGTGTGGTAGAAAGTGAGGTTCACTTTATATGTGAATGCCCTTTATATAATGATTTGAGACACGCTATGAATAATAAATATATTTTTCCCGTAAATGCCACAATGTCTGATAAATTTGAACTGATAATGTCAACTAATTGCAGATTTCTAGGTACTTATATTTGTCAGGCATGGGATAGGCGTACTGATAATATGTATAACAGGTGATATGTGGCATGTAATAACATCAACTTATATATAGTGTAGTTTTGTATTATATTATTTCTATTTGTGGTATTGGGGTCATATCTGTCACTGTGTATGGTGACAGATATGACTCTTTTGTACCTAACGTTACTGATATATTTGGTTCAAGCGAACACAGTCCAGCGGGCGCGGGACGTCCGCCCGGAGTTTGGACCGATGTTGGGCCAGCGTAGTGGACGGTGGGCCGGCATTGGTCCGGCGTTGGGCTGGTGTCCCGTGTTTGCTGGGAGGGTATCCACTCTGTGTTGGTTCAGTGTTGGTCCATGTCTTCGTCGCTGTCCCGGCACTGCCCCAACATTGGGTCGATCCTGGTGTTTGCTGGGATTTACAATATTGTGTAATAATGTTGATTTTTGGCTGTTTCGTTCAGCATATATGTTTTTTTTTTTACTACATACATTTTGGAGTGACTTATAAGCCCAAATGGGCTGGGTACTATATTGTAAACATATTTATATTGTCATTGAATCTGTTTGTACATGTCACTATAATAAAAATATACAATACAATACAATACAATGATATTATGTGCCATCAGCCATTTGCGCCTGACACACCAGAACGCACCGTAGGTCGAATAGGTATTTGGGTAGCCGCTGACGTTGCCGCAAACGATGGTCGTTGTATGCAAATGCTGGCGTGAGCAACAACCACTGACGTACCGTATTCACGTCAGTGGGTCAAGATTAGCCCGAATACGGGCCATTCTCTTGCATATACAACACCAAACTGTCTTGAATATGACCCCCTTTTGCGCAGTGCAATAGCATGAACAAAACAATCCGAGTACACACCACATCACTTCACGTTTAACAATAATAAACCCAAGCACATTAGTTTAATAACAATGCAGATACCTGAACTTGATATGTCTTTTGAATAAATGTATTGAAGATATATTAGTTATATCATCCGGTAAAGCATTCCACAGCCTTATTCCTGCATTCGATGCACATAGTCTCCTTAAATTAGTACGAGAGTATTTTATGGAAAACATGTTTTTTCTCCTATTTGAACGTATATTTATATGAATTTGAATTTTTTTTGTATATTTATCGGAAAAAGATTATGGAACGCCTTAAACATTAAAATTGCCATAGCATACTCCAGAAGATCTGGAAATGTAAGAATAAATGACAGTTTAAACAATGGTTTTGTATGCTCTAGATAGCTCTATGGACCATTCTGATAAATTTCTTCTGTAATAATGTTATCTTATTTAAAAGATATTCACTGGCTCTGCCCCAAATTTCACAATTGGCACGCCACAACACATATTTATTGGATCAGAATTTTCATTATTATAAAATACATATTGTGATCTTTCTTTCAAATAACTGTCCAACCATGCATTAGCTATACCTCTAATCCCATATCTATTCCATTTTTGTAACAGCAATGTATGTTCAATAGTATCGAAAGCTTTTTTCAAATCTATAAACACACCAATTGTGCTTAGCTTAATATCTATCGACTTGGGTGAGTTGTTCATGCAGATCAATCAAGGCATGAGATGTTGTTGAGTTATTTTTGAAACCATATTGACTATTTGATAGAGTATTATTTATCTCTAGAAACTTATTCAACCGATTATTAATTTTTTTTTGCAATATCTTTGACAATTGTGGAAGTAAAGAAACTGGTCTATAATTAGTAAAAGAATCCTTCAGTCCTCATTTAAAAATAAGAATTACCTTTGCAATTTTCATTCGATTAGGGAAAATTCCCATTTCAAAAGATATGTTAGCTATATGACTTATTGGAATGGCTAAAAAAGAAATGCATTCCTTTAGCAACGCAAAATTAATGCCGGAATGATCCATGGATGTCTTATTCGAACTTGAATTTACAACTTTTAACATTTCATTTTCAGTAACGGGCTCCAAGAAAAATGATTTTTTCGAAGGTTCATTTATAGTGTCAAGAATTGATCCATTATTTTTTTCAATATTTTTAGCTAGTTTCGGGCCTACATTAAAAAAAAAATATTAAACCCGTTAGCTATAGATTTACCATTCTTATATATTTGACTATCATAATTAAACACAGTTTGTGTAGTTACTGATTGATTATTCCTTTTAATTATAGCATTTATTGTACCCCAAGTTTTTTTAATATTTGTTTTACTTTGACATAGGAGCTCATCATAATAATTTTTTTCAGCTTTTCTCAAGATAGATGTCAATGTATATATTCTTATATTGTTTATATTTACTTTCCGATTCCACTGTTTTTTTTGATAAAAAAGATTTATATAACAAATTTTTCTTTTTACAAGCTTTAATTAGTGCTTTTATGTTTTTTTTTATCTTTATAATCTTGGATTTATATGGCAGTGTCTGTCTAATGAATTAAGAATTAAATAAATAAAATTATTATAGCTACCATTTACCTCAATAAAATTTGTTATAAAGTCCCAGTCTGTATTCTTCACCTCCTCAATAAATTTATCCTTATTTAACATGTTGCGCTTGTATGACCATATATGGGGTGATTGGCTATCATGTGACCCTCTGAGAGGGTCTCATGATAGCCAATCACCATATAAGGACATAATTATTCATACCATATAAGGGGTGATAGATCAACTTTAAATGACGTTGGCCACTTCAGGCTAACCTGTGGATATATGTAAGTGAACAATAGGCCTTGTTCACGCCCGCACGCTCAGCATAGGGGCTATTCAGCGCCACTATTTTATCGTGCAAACCCAAAAGGCAGTAACTTCTCCATATAATAGTAAACTGAATACTGCAGTGTATTATTCATGACATGTCTCATTTTGTTGGAAATAGTGCTTCTGTCAGAATCGAGCTCGTAAAATGATTATTAATGCACGTAAATTATGAGATTTCCGATTGAAAATTGATCAATAATTTGCTACAAGAACTAGGTATGCCATGGTAGCATTTGTTGGGTAGAAAACAAAAGTCTACATAGGCTATTTTTCATTTTAAAATGACGAGGACTTGAAAGTTTCCTTCCCTCAATAGTAGTATAGACACGGCAGTGACTGTCACCGCATAGACACATCCCAATTTCCCGTGTCTGCTACCATATGAAAATCGTATCTGGCTGACGTACGTTATAATAGAATCAGATCGATCTACTAAACGGTGGCTGCAAACAGAGGAAAGGGAATGTTTGACAACCAAAAAATCCAGAGTAGATAATGGGTGCAAGGAATCATCTGATCAATCTACAACTAGCTTTAAAATGCCATTTAACTGTCAAAACCTGGGCATAGAAACTTTATATGTGCAGATATGCAATGCAATGTCCAAACTACTTTCTGACCACACATGTTTTATGTGTATAGCGTATTCGTTGTGGTGATATGCCTATCGTGATGGTTTGGGAGCTCCATCGCCGATGCTCGCTGATGTTCCCGGCCTGCTCTTCGAAGCATCTGCGATGCTTTGCTGAGCGTTAGAAATATGATAATTATCTTTAATTTTTTCCTCGTAATCCAATAATACGCCAGCAGAGCAAAGTGATCTCTTTCTGATCCGAGATCTTAATCGGTAGCCTCAAAGTATGTGGTTCCACGTATAGAATCTCTCCACCTTTTAAATGGTCTCCACAAGGCATATGTATGTAAAAAAATCATGGATTGATAGATATGTATTGACTACAGGAATAAATGCAGACTTATGCGTCATTAAAGGTGATCTATTAACCCTTATAGATTATGAATAATTTTGTGACAAATAAATCAAAGTTGCCACAAGATGGGGCACAAGTGTTTCCTTATGTGGGGTGATTGGCTATAATGTGACCCTCTGAGAGAGTCACATGATAGCCAATCACCCCATATAAAGACATAATTATTCATACCATATAAGGGGTGATAGATCACTTTTAAAATTAACATATAGTAATACATGTTATATAATGCATAAAATGATAGATAGATAATGATGTAAACGCTATGTACAAGTACATACTAAATTCACATTCAACAAACTATTGCTACTCATTGTTTCTGCGAAACACTTGTAGAAAACTTGAATAGCACGGATGGATAGACACAGACGTCGGGGGGGGGGTATGTAAAATATTTGTTATTACCTGAACTATTGCTAGTATTGTGATGATGTTGGCGAGCGCTGCCACAGTGCCCACTGTGAGAGCCAGAACATACGGTGGACGCCTGAGAAAGGTGGCCGCGCGATGCCCTATGTCAAAGTACTCAGCATAATCATCTTCATAGTCATCCTCCAGGGATGAAAGGGTCACCAAAAAATTCAGCTCATCTTCTTGTGTTCCGTTAGTCACTGTGTAATTTCCCTCCATGGAAATATAGTTAGCTTTCATTACTCGGAATAATGCACAAAGGGCTCTGTCTGTTTTTGTAGATGTGACTGCTGCTTTGCTCAGCTCTGCAGATGTCTGGCAGAGACAGAATAATCGCGTGCGTTATACACATTTGGATACAGGTACATGTATTTTAGTCTGCAGAGCATTAATGGTGACATAGGTAATAATCGTCAAGATTGTATGTCAGAAAGTGTCTTCGCAGTTGATGTGCACAAGCCATGCGGGTCAAGGTTATAATTTGCGTATTTTATGGTTTATTCTTGGTTCAAAATCGGCCGCCGCACTGAAAGGAATAATGATCGACAATCTTGCTGAATGTATTCATAATAGTTTTTGCTTATTTCCTGCTTCTGTGTGTTTGATACGATGTCTTGTGTCTCGTAAATGTAAACTCTCTCATTAACCGTATATTCAGGCTCGTTATGGTTATAATATGGTTCTAGTTTGTTTGTCATCATCTTCACACTGTCATGTGATTTGCGGCACGCAATCTTAGAGCTGCGCTCCGCGTGAATACAGACTAGACTTGTCAAGATGGTTTGTAATTGGTTTCGTTTCTGTCTGCTTGGTGTTATTTTAACAGCTCAAGTTTATAAGTAGGCCTATATACATCAATCACCCCAGCAACCGCGAGACGTTGGCCCAGTGTTGGCTTAATTTTGGGCCAGCGTCGTAGACGGTGGGCCAATGTTAATCCAACAATGGGTAAACGTCTCGTGTTTGTTCGGTTTATTCATATGTCGGTTTATTCATATGTCGGTCTGTCACAGTCACTTGACATCTACAGGTTATCTTGCTTCTGTTCCTGCGAAATCTGATCAAATATTTACGTCTAGGCCATAGGTTAATACCACTCTACGTGCCCCCCCACACAACTTACCCACACTATTTTTTTAGCCTTGTTATGTCAAAAATATGACATGATATAATAACAGTAAAAAATAGGAAAAAACCTTATATTGTGATTGCCTATATGTTGGAGGGAGGTTGTACCCCAAACCTGTCTGAAATTAGGGGGTAGGGTTACATAAACGGCTGCCGTTGCTGTTCTGGTTAACCAATCTACACATGCAATATACCATAGAAAATATACTTAAATTACAGTTTTGGTGACATATCGCCTGGGGCAATGGAGAAAATAGTTATCTCTCCACATAGTCCATGGGCCAGATATGAAAACCTTCCCCCCTCTGGGGATTTTTGAAGACAGTGATTTTTGGACACCATGTTATATGACTATTCAATATCTGCTTGTTTGCACTCTAAATATTGGGGCATAAGAAAATACTGGGTCATCAAACATCTGCAACCCCCTGAATTTTAAACGGTAAATTTAATTTTATAAAAGTCATGTTGTGTATATTTTTTTCAACTGCAGGTATTTATTCTTATAATTAAACACTAGTTATGTTACAAGAAGATGCTATGTGAGACGAAAATAAAATAATAATAATAATAAATAATAATAATAATAAAAAAATAATAATAAAAAAATAATATGGAGTTCATTAATATATGTAATAACCCTTTAAATCCCAAATTCCATATATCGCTTACAACGTTTACATGACAAACTAATATGGAAACCCTCTCCACCCCCCCCCCCCCCGCCTCCTCAAGAGATATTTGAAAACGATAGTTTTAGGACAGCTTATTCAATATCCATTCAATATCTGCTTGTTTGCACTCAAAATATTGCGACAGGAAATAATACTGGTTCATCAAACATATGTACCCCCTTGAATTTTAGGCGGTAAATATAATTTACTGAAAGGCATGTTGTATATATTTTTTCAGCTACAGGTATTTATTCTAATAATTAAACACTAGTTATGTTACAAGAATATGCTATGTGAGACAAAAATGAAAAAAAATAAAGAATATGGGGTTCATCAATATATGTAATAACCCTTTAAATCTCAAATTTCACATATTGCTTGCTACGATTACATAGAAATCTAATATAAAAACCCTCTCTACCCCCTCCTCCGGGGCGAGGTATTTGGAGCGATAATTTTTAGACACCTTTTTCAATATCCATTCAATATCTGCTTGTTTGCACTCAAAATATTGCGACAGGAAGAAATATTGGGTCACCAAACATAATGTACCCCATTGAATTTTAAGCGGTAAATTTAATTTACTAAAAAGCATGCTGTATATATTTTTTCAACTACAGGTAGTTATTCCAAGAATTAAACACTAGTATTGTTACAAGATGTTATGTAAAACTAAAATAAAAAAAATAAAAAAATATGGGGTTTATTATTACATGTAATAACCCTTTAAATCCCAAATTGCACGCCTACTATGTTACGTGTATATGAAAACCAGATAAACAAAACCCTCTCCACCCCCTCCTCTTGGGCGGGATTTTTTAAGACAATAATTTTTTAGACACCTTATTGTTTATCTGTTCTCTATCTGCCTGTTTGCACTAAAATATTGGGGCTGGAAAAAATAACGGGTCATCATACATATGTACCCCCTGAATTATAAGCGGTAAATTTAATTTCCTAGAAGACATGATGCAGTGATTGTTTTTTTTAACTCCAGGTATGTGTTCCATGGAATAAACACTAGTTATGTTACTAGAAGATGTTATGTAACAAGAAAAGAAAATAGATTAACAAATATGGGGTTCATTATAATATATAATGACTTTTTAAATCCCAAATTACACGTCTTGCGTGCTATGTCTATATGAAAACCAGAAATGAAAAACATCCCCTACCCACTCACCATGGTCGGGATTTCTAAAGACAATAATGTTTAGACACCTTATTATTTATCTATAAAATATCTGCTTGTTTGCACTCAAAATATTGGGGCTGTAAAAAATATCAGCTCATCAAACATATGTACTCTCTGAATTTTAAGTGGTAAATTTAATTTCCCAGAAGACATGTGGTGATTGTTTTTCAACTCCAGGTATGTGTTCCACGGAATAAACACTAGTTATGTTACTAGAAGATGTTACGTGAAGTGAAAACCATACATGAAAAACATCCCCTACCACCTCCCCACGGGCGGGATTTTTAAAGACAATAATTTTTAGACATCTTATTATATATTTATTTAATATCTGCTGGTTTGCACTCAAGATATTAGGACAAGAACAATCAATGGGTCATTTTACGCAGGAAATTTAATATATGAAAAGACTGACTGGTTGTACCTATTTTTCAACTCCAGTTATTTATCCCAAAGATTACACATTAAAATCACCCTAGTTATGTCAGTAGAAGATGTTACGTAAATAAAAAAATAACTTAAATGAACAAATATGGGTTTATTATTACATCATACATGTAATAACCAATTAACTCCTATATTACAGGTCAGTTATATTTAACCAAGGTGTGATAAAATAATAGTTTCATCATGTCAGTGGCATTTAGAAGATATGGGCATAAAATAATCTCAGAAATAACGAAGGGCTTAAAAAAATAATAGTTTTCTTCATGACTTTTGAGTTCATGTGACTCAAACCCAAAGCATGTCTCGACATATATCACTGATTAATAATTAGCAGGTGCAACGATAGGTGCTGATAAATAGGTCTAAACATTATTTTTCTTTTATTAATATTCTAGATAACTTATTACCACCAGCTAGTATGCATAGTGTACGTAACCTTTGTAATAATTATGCAACCCCATGTTCATAATAAGGCTTTTGTCTGAAAAAACCAACGCCATAGTTTTCTGGCAATCAGAAGGTGCATGATATGTTCGGGCGATGTGTTTATTTTTAATTCCCGATATCCCTAATAAACATGTTGATATCCCTAATATTCAGATTTCGATGCTTGGTAACTAGCCTAGCAGGATATGTGGGCAACCTTTTATCAACATTAGGTTCTAAATGAACTTTTACATATTATTTGAACTATAATTGAGAAGCCCACACTTCTGAATTGGCACCAGAATAAAATAAAAAAATGCTACAGGCACATGCTTATTTTATTGGTCACTTTATGTATGTATTACACATTTTGGTATTATCGTATAAGTATAGTTGCCCAAACCCAACTAATTATACAGTAAATAGGTGTCATTTAATTAAAGGTAATTTCCACGAGATCCGGATTATAGGGTTACCGTAATATAATAAAGAAAACAAAGTAGGGTCTACTGCTGTATTAAAAGCTCAAAATATGATAAATAAACGTTTAAACTGGTCGTGGGTATTAGCTGAGAGGTCAAGGGGCTTAGTGAGAGGTCGTGTGTGGCGATAATACGTCTTTGAGTTTTGTCTTTCTACACGAATTTCTATTTCACAACGCCTTAACTACATGTGTGTACACAATTACCAGCTGAAATGTTATATATTACATGTAATGTGGACATTTCGGAACTCTAGAAATGTTTTCAGATGAAAGGTTGACCACAAAAATGGGAGTATAGATATTTTATGTTTTACTCTTTGGTTGTTTGGTCTTTGATATAGACCCCTATTGCTTGAAACCTGATTTTCTATAATACTTATTATTAGCTAATTTGCATATTCTATGCTAATATGTTTTCATGATGTTGATAACATATATTTTATTGCAATCTCTGTCCATGAAAACCATAGGGTAGACATTTTTTCAAGATTCTACCTTGATTAGTTTCTGAGATATTGCTTGAAAGTGGATTTTGCGTAATGGCTGCCTAATTTGCATATATTATGCTAATTTAATATTCTGATCCTAATTAGATATATTTTATTGCATTCGTTGACCATGAAAACCGTATAATAGCCATTGTTTTTAGGATTCTAGCTTGATTAGTTGCCGAGATATTGCTTGAAACTGGATTTTCGGTAATGGCTGCCTAATTTGCATATTTTGTGCTAATTTATTATTGTAATCCTAATTAGATATATTTTATTGCACTCTTTGACCATGAAAACCGTATGATAGAAACGGTTTTTAGGATTCTAACTCTATTAGTTGCTGAGATATTGCTTGAAACTGGATTTTCGGTAATGGCTGCCTAATTTGCATATTTTAGCATATTTAGCCCCAACAGCTTAAATGCAAACAACCGGATTTCAATATGTCCATATTCAGAGGCTTCAAAAAAAACCACCGTGAAAAATCCCCGGGGGGGGGGGGGGTTACGAGTGGCCCACGGTCTAACATACGTTAAAATGTAATGTTTATACAAAATAATTAAAACCAACATCAAAATAAACTAATCAACATGGTCAATGGAAACGATCTATATTTATTGGCCTTAATTGGTCTATATTTTGACTATGTTTTGTGAACGCGAATCGCCCGACTAGGGGGGGGGGGGGTCATATCTGGGGCTAGCTCAGTTTTTGAGTTAGCTTACACTATTTTGTCATGGAAACAGCCGATTGTACTTTGTTTTTAATCTTGTAGACATGTGTGTGTTGGAAAAAATTATAACGTTTTAATGCAAAAAACACACGCAAATGAAAAAAAAACAATAAAAAAATAATTTCACATGGGAAAGAAATTCTGATCAATAACATGTAACACAGAGATCTGATAATGTAGCCTGGAGAAAAAAACTGAAAAAATACATTATGTGATCATAAAATGTATAAAAATTACATAAAAAAACGATTTTATTAATGAACAATTACACAAATATATGTATAGTTATTTTAATTATTCTAAAGCATGTAATACAAATATTTACACCATTTTCTATTTTATCAAATTATGCACTGTATAATCATGTATTGATCATTTTTAATGACGCTTATGTCCACACAGACTACAGGTCATTTTGCAATTATATTGTTAGATACACATATTCACATATTAGCCAGGAACATATTTTATTTAGCAATATTTTCATTTGACTATCTAGGCTTTTTCTATTGCCGAAATAGTGACGACACCCACCCCCCCCCCCACTTAATTTCGTAATTCCAGAATATACTATATATGTCAAAATGACCCCTGTTCTACACTCGTCTAGAAGTTCAAGCAGACAAACAGGAACAGATAATTTGTTTGCTCATAGGTCATGAATTAGATCACTCGAATGCTGTACGAGATCCTTTGTAAATATTCTCACCTTTTTTGACATGTCAGCAGTCTGCACTGTGCTATTTATCTTGTTCTTAACCCTTTCGCTTCACCTGAGTTCTACCACTTGGTTAGAACATTAATTATGATCGCTATTGATGTAATCTAGAATAGGCGAAAAATGATACACTATGCCACTTGTCCGATAACATATTCAACTTTTAGTTATGAAGTACATATCTAATTAACAATCTAATTAAATTTGTGTACGTATTAGTCAAGTATAATAATACTAATGAATACCATCGGTAACTGGACCTGCGTGGGTACGACAGATCCAATTGAATGACTAGGCACTATTTGTTTAAGATTTAAGGCCATCTTGATCTCTAAATCCAAGATGGCCACCATAGCATTTTGAAAACCCAGCAATACGGTAACTACGGAACTAAGCAAGCCATACAGTTACATAAATAATAATTATATGAAATCCCACTTTTGTTGGCGTGACCAATTCAATGATACGGCTTTTTGTTTTGAATACAAAAAATACCTGTTAACGCTTCCCTTTCGACCTTTGACGCCTCCCTGTCGCCCTCTAACAGTTTCCCGCACCACTTAACACCCCTCCTCTTAGGTTTTCGACCATATTGACCCCTAAATCCCAAATGGCCATTCATCGACTTATGGTCTCACCACCCTAAATGAGCCGAAATTCAAGTTCGGTGGCTACTGACTGGAGAGTCTGTCATAAATTACTGTTTTACACAGTCGTTTCCGATTCTGGTGAATTAAAAAAATACAGGATCGAATGTTGTAATTGTGTGGATAATTTGCAAGCACACATTGTTTTCTTCATGCGTGATATGAGGTATAATTCTGTTGTGAGATTTTCGGATAGATACATCACTGTACATGGGGTGAGAAGAATATGTGTCTTTTCTGAGAATGGGCGTAAGAATAATTAGGGAGTTTTGGATAAAACTTACCTTTTTACCCACAAGGGAACGGAGCTCAAAACGCAGTGAGTTAGACAGTTTCGGAGACAGTTAGGCTTTATTATGGCATGTCACTTATAGGGGGGTAGGTATCAGCGAGGACGGAATATTAGAATATGTGGACCCATGGTAGTTTTTGTACTCAAAATGTGAAAACTTGTCTAAACGACAATTTTATATGCCAAGTCAAATGGTGCCCGGTAAGAAAACTGAATATTATCAGAGACCATTCAAAATGGCCGACAAATCCAAGATGGCCGCCAAAAATATTGTTATATTTATATTTTTACTGAAACTATTTCTACGTTTTAAGGTCATCCAGAGGTTAAAACTAACATGGCCGCCAATATCTGACATTAAAACCATCTTTATTTATAAGAAACTTATCGTCAATTTGTACATTTAGTCCAGCAGCCATGAGGTCAACCTTGCAAAAATACCCCCAAACGAGGTGATTGTTGACTATGATTGAGGACGATGTCTAGAATCAGAATCTGAATGATGCTAAGCTGGCATCATTGAGCGTTTTGCGTAATTAAAGATGGCGTCCAAGATGGCCGCCGGCGTATAGACATTCTTTAGAAGAGGTGCAATTTATTTAATTTCAGCTCAATTTTCTTTTGTAATACATCATTTCAACTATTTTGATAGTCAGTGAATCCATCTATACCATTTTGAGAGCATTTTGAAAGATATATATCCCTTTTAGTGCTACGGGTTGTTTTTTGGGATCGCTAAATCCACATTCAGAAATGTAAATTTACACAAACTAACTCTTATAAGTAATAATTGAATCAGTAGCCATGCAGAAAAATATACTATAAGTTCTAACTTCGATTAATCTGTATTATCCATACAGATTTGTATAGCCCATAATCACATAAAAGGTTAGCAGCCAAAATTAGATAATCGGTTCAATTAAACTGAAAAAAGACTTATTGCTGTAGTGATAATACTAATCATCTTTCGGTGGAATTGATTACAGGCGGATCGGGTGCCAGTACGACCCTCCAATTGCCTAGTGATGTGCACGTCTCACGTGTAATTCGACAGCTTCAGATGTTGGAGAGAGAGATGACAACTTAAAGGTGTAGTCAACTGTCAAAATTCGCGGGACAAGGGTCCCCCAGAAGGCAATAGTGCCCGTGGGTAAGCCAAGGCCCTATTCCATAATAATACTAAATATGCGTTTTATACCCAAAGCCTCATTAAGAGCAAGTTCTCAAATCACAGCAAGTTCATATATACTTGAGTGACATCTATGAGTTAATAATTCAAAGCCCTTGTCTTTTGCCCCTACTTGGTCGCCTACTTGCAAACAAACTGACTGTATTACTGGGGGATTTGGAAACTGCTTGACCCCCAAGTTTGTATTGTCACCCAGTAAACACAAAACATTTGTATGACTTTATGCAATGTTGGACCAACGTCGAAGACGTCGGGCCGACATTGCATAAATGTCATACAAATGTCTTGCGTTTGCTGGGCAGTAGGACTTTCTCTCAAACATTGTACATCTATCTAATGTTGGTTCAATGTTGGGCCAGCGTCGCAGACGTTGGCCTAACATTAAAACAGCATTGGATCAATGTATCGTTTGAGTAGTATCTTGTAATCAGTTCAGTGGCTATATTAATGCCGTCAATCTGTACTCAATAGGCTACTGTTGGCCTACACTTGACCGTCCCAGGCATGCGCGTTTTGAAGCTGAATGATGCTTTAAATGATTTGGAACTGCTGCGTCCGGTCTTTGATTTCCAGATTTTAAATCTTAAGTCAGACATCGCTTCATAAAACTGAGCGATCCCATAGCAGGATGCTATGAATTGAGTGGCTTCGATCACTAATGTGCTCATATATTTTTCTTGACTACCTAACATTGGTGGAGCTATACCTTCTCGAAGTGTCTTCAATGGCTTCTTTTTTCCAATGCCGTATATAGTACTGGCTGTGTCACAGCCAATCAGTGAATGAAGTGATAAAATAAGTGGCACAATGTTGTAATGTTTTTTTCACTGTGATATTGGCCACAGTCCTGTTTAATGATATCGACTCCATGATTATTTGATTGGTAATTTGCAGGTTTTTCAAAGCACAAACACATCAGTGTCATCACACACAGCATGTATATTTTTACTTCCTTGTCTGGCTGCAGACATCACCTGATTCACCACTATTACGTCTGCCTCTTCATGACGATAAGCCATATCATGTCTTTTACTGCAAAGTGAGATGATGTCGGCTACCAACAGTGGTCGTCCACAAGTGCATCGTTTGGGAATATAGTCAAAGTATAGATCGAAGATTAGATAAACATCACAAGCTGTCAATCTGACTTGAATATATGCCACTATTACATTTGCCAGGGCCTTAATCGTGCCAGATATTGGCCAATGTATGGCCCAAAGTATTGCACAACCGTCAAGCACTCCAAATTCTGGATTTTGAAGCTTATTGCAAGACGATTGTTCCACTTGAAGGAAAGTCTTTTGCTTTGCTTTAAAAATATTTTGAAATAGAGTTGTGGGAATTGGCTCTAATTCGTGGGAAAACAAATTTCGTAAGTCAAATTCACCTGAACCAATTATCCCTAGCGTTCGATTAAATATGACTTCTGTGTTCACTGTTGAGGTTTTACTTTTCTTCCTGCTTGTGGCCATGGTGACTAAAGGACTACTGATTGTATCATATAAACCACGAGGCAATTTATTTTCATAACCTTGCATACACACTTTCCCTAGTTGCAGAGCATTATGTACGTTGACAGATGAATCAGCTAGTTTTCCAGAGTGAATGTTGACAAGTGTTGTGGAATGTCCAACTGGGCTTAATGGGTCAATACATTGTGATAGCTTTGCCTGTAGTTTTTGTCTATCGCCATTTGTGTGTGTCACAAAAGATTCCCACTGAAATGTCGCTTGAAAACACATCAGCGTGTTCACACCGGTGAAAAACTTTATAAATGTAATCAGTGTGATAAAGGATTTGTAAGGAAAGCCCACCTAGAACGACATCTACGTGTTCACTCTGGTGATAAACCTTATAAATATGGTACATGTCATAAAGGATTTACACGGAAGAACACCATAAAACAACATCAACGTGTTCACACTGGTGTTAAACCTTATGAATGTAAAACATGTCATAAACGATTCACACTTTCCGCGATTTTAAAGTGTCATGAAGTAAACCACACTGGAGATTATCCTCATCGGTGTGATACATGTAATAAAGGATTTATACAGAAGAGTATTGCATATTTGACACCGATCTTTGCCTGTAGTTTTTGTCTATCACTTGAATCAGAAGGCATACGTGCCTGAAATTCTTCCTTACGAGGAGTTGGATTATCTAGTAAATCGTCTCTCATGAGTATTAAGTCATGGATTAATTAACTACACGAATGCAGACTTAATACTCAACGATTCATTGCATTGTCGTTCGAAATAATACCAGTAAAGCCACCTTGACTATGTCCATACCTCATGAAGGTCGATTCTAGAAACATGTCAGACCATGTAGAATTTGAGTCGCCTGATTATATCGCAGGCAGCGATACTAGCCTTAATTCATATGGAGGGTACTGCAAAAATGAAGAAGATTTATTATTTTAGTAAAACCTAAATCTAATATTACAATCAGCTGTGCAAATCGCATGCTCATTCAACGGTTCACATTTCACGTTACGCTATAGTAAAATAATAACGGAGTGGGCGTGGTCTTAGGCCAAATTAACCAGCGTTTTGTGCATTTTTAAATAAATATACTTAATCCTGAGCTAATCAATAAGTAAACAATTATCGTGACAATATTACCATATAATAATTATTATGATTAATTGATCATTTGGTATCAATTAGCACTAGTGAATGTGAATTTAGCGATCCAAATAACAGCCTCCAGCTCTAAAAGGGAAAAATGTCTTCCCAAATGCACTGGAAATAGTCTAGATGGATTCACTGACCATCAAAATAGTTGAAATGATGTATTACAAAAGAAAATTGAACTAAAATTATCAAAGTTACACCTCTTCTAAACAATGTTTATACGCCGGCGGCCATCTTGGACGCCATCTTGAATTACGCAAAACGCTCAATGATGCCAGCTTAGCATCATTCAGATTCTGATTTTAGACATCGTACTCTATCATAATCACCAATAACCTCGTTTGGGGGTATTTTTGCAAGGTTGACCAAAAAATGCATACTTGGCTACCAGACTAATTCTGAAAGATTAGGTCTAAAATTTACCTTAGTACATAATTTTGAACTACTTTGAAGATATAGATTACAATCGAAGTGTAACTTTACATTTAAAGCTCCTCTAGAAGTCATCCAAAGGTCAAAACCGGAAACAGTGACCATCTTGACAAATTAACTTTTGACACAATATGGTTTTGACATCTAGATGACCTTGAAATGTAAAAAAGAAAGATTTCAAAATAATCAACATGATCAGTGTACCCAAATTAGTCCTAGAATATGCCTCATTTTAAACTAATTTCGGTACACTGATCATGCTGATTACTTTGGAATCTTTATTTTTTACATTTCAAGGTTATCTAGATGTCAAAACCATTATGGCTGCTAATTATTGCCATCTATTTTTATCTTTGACTATTGTTAATTTGTAAATTCTGAAATAATAGGTATCGAATTGAATTTAATGCCTTATTTGAACTACGTTGATTACAATAAAAGTATTTTTTACGTTTCAAGATCATTTAAAGGTGAAGCCGAAAACCATTCGCTATCTTAAATTTTTAACTTCTAACTAATAGGCCCAGTATACATCATACTATTAAGTTTATTTTGCCTGATTTTGTGTCCTATTTAGGGGAAAGAGGGGTGCTGTGTGTGGGAAACGGTTCACATTTCTGTAAACCAGTTCTTCTGAACATGTCGAATATAACGTTTCAGGTCCTAAATAGCTTAAGTACTTTTGTCTTTAACAAGTGTTCAGAAATAATAATATTCACCGGTTAAGTCTATAATAAGAGCTTAAAGGGTTTTGTTTGGAATACTGTTGGCCCAGCGTCGCAGCCGGTGGCCCAACATTATTTCACATTTGGGCCAATGTATCGTATTATCCGGGTAGTGGCCTTTCGGGGGATAAAGTGTCATGTACCCGTATTGCAGTCAGAGCAAACACGGGACAATCACCCAATTCTGTTTTAATGTTGGGCCAGCGTCGAATACATTATTGACCGGCATTGAAACAGCAATGGGCTGCGACGCTGGCCCAATATTGAACCGGTAATGTGTGGGTGGGCCTACATTGTGTGTACCATGTAGTAGTTATCTCTTACGTACGGCCTGAGTCTTGAACGAGAAATGGGCGGGGGCCCTAGGGTATTGGTTAGCACCGCTGCCTTTCACGCCAGAGTTCGGGGTTCGGTTCCCGGTCTCGGCGGTTTGAAAGAAACAAAAAATGTTTCTTACCCATCCACGTGTGAAAGTCAGTATTGTGGGGAGCCTCCGTGACCGAGAGGTAGCGTGCTCGGCCTCAGACCGCCAGGGCTCGAATTTCCAATCATGTGTCTGGAGGACAGTGTCATCTCAATCATCTCACCATCCTCAGGAGGTTCCTCCTGGCCCAGTTTCGCCTATATGTGCACAAAGGTGGCCTAAAGCCCGATTCATTTCATTTCATTTGAACGAGAAATAGAACCAGCGGAGGAGTTTTGTTGCAAGTACATAAGTTCTGTTGCAAGTGCAAGTAAATAACTGGCTTGCAGCACTTGGGTCGATCTGTCCTTTGTTTTTGATTTGAATAGGCAGAGACGTCTGAAAGAGTAAACATAAGACTGCCACCAGCCATACATGTACCGGTACCTTGAGATCACAGGTACCCAATTGCAACAAGCAGTGACGTTAGTCCAGTCTATGGTTGGCCCATCGCCTACGACGCCGGCCCAGCAATAACCCAATATTGGTTCAACGTTTCGTTTTTGCTGGGTATAATGAACGTGATGAACACTGATAAAGGTGGACGTTGACTTCAGGTTTATATTTCATGTTGAGCCACCGGCTGCGACGTTGGGCCAACATTAAAATAACATGGGGTCAATATTTAGTCTACCGGTCACTTTTTCAGAAATCTAGCAATAGCTTACAAACAGTCACAATGCTCGTAATCATGGACGGATAATGCACGGTTTCTCAGCTGGATCTAATTTTGACACAAGATTGAATAGTCGATTATAACAGGGATGAATTTACCATCCCTTTTATTGAAATTGATAATCATGACAATGATTCACGGTTTTCCAATGTATCTGCGAAAACATCTGATGAATTAAATACTACCATCAATAAAAGTATCCCGCCCAGGACACAAAATAACAACATCTGGGGCGTCAACCTTTTCAAAGAGTGGCGGATGTGGAGAAAATTAAAAAAACACACCAGACCCGATAGTCAGTTTTCAATCCCCGCTCTTCATGAAGGCTCGTCTGTAAGTTACAGGGTTTTTAAATAATATCAATTTTGTAATTTCTATTTTTTATGTATTCAATTGATTATTCAATAACATAGTTATGTTTCATATACCTATACATTCATTCAAAAAATGTGGTCCTTGATGAAACTGACAGTAGAGTACTGATAAACGGGATCCCCTGATAAGCAATGAATACAATAACAACGGATGTGAAGTGGTATACCGGAAGCAGTGTCTAGTTGTGTACAGTATAGCCATAGCTGTGTTCAGCGCTCGATTCGAATTGATCAGTCGTGGAAAATGGATCATTTTCTCATTCAAGCCAGACCAGCCTCCCCAAAAATGAAATGAATCGGGCTTTAGGCCACCTTCGTGCACATATAGGCTAAACTGGGCCAGGAGAACCTCCTGAGGATGGTGAGATGATTGAGATGACACTGTCCTCCAGACACAGGATTCGAAATTCGAGCCCTGGCGGTCTGAGGCCGAGTACGCTACCTCTCGGTTACGGAGGCTCCCCAAAATACTAATTTTCACACGTGGATGGGGAAGAAACAATTTCGTTTCTTTCAAACCGCCGAGACCGGGAACCGAACCCCGGACTCTGGCGTGAAAGGCAGCGGTGCTAACCACTACCCTAGGGCCCCCGCCCACCAGCCTCCCCAAATAAATTAGTGCATCAAATGACCTCACATCATAGCTACCCTCATGCAAACTTAGGGGATGTAACTGTGCCCGAGGTCGTCGAACACTCGCACCCCGTTTTGGTGGTCGACATAGAACGCACTCATGGATCAGTGAAACGAACTTTGAAAATACGATTTCAGTTGAACATAGCAATAAAACATAAATTTATTGAAATATTACAATGTAATGTTTCACGATTTAACACCGCATACAAAGTTTCCCGCACATTTGTAAGTAGTTGTGAAGTAGTCCGTAATAACAGACTCGTGTGCGATACAGAGTCTGTAATCATTGCCATTCGTAAAGTTGTGTCCCAAAAATACGGTGCGCATCCGATCAATTGCGCAATGTATTACCAAAGACCATGTACAACAAGATGATCAACTTACGGATCTCACCATACAAATGCGTGTAATACATTGTGCAGTGCTGTCCCCTTTTAACGGGAGTTGGAACTACGCAAGTGTAGCAAGTGTATCATCATATAAAACAAGTGATAATTTCACCACTTTAGCCTCCAAAAAAAAAATAATGTTTTTCTAGGTTTGACAGCTATGACAATATCTCTGCAATATTTATTTTTGAAACGAAAATAACTGCTAATATAGCAGAAAAGTCATGTTATATTATCACACAATTTTAGAGATTAAAATGTCTTCATTTAAATAACAGAGGAGCTGTGTACAGAAAGTACACAAATATGTGGGCACAGAACGGGAGGGGAGTTACGATATGTCGTCAAGCATAGCGACCACAAAGGACATCGGGGCAAAACATTGGTAACAACCATAACTTGGCAAACGTGTATTTTGATTCAAACTTGTATTATTTAAAAATATATATTTAGAACACAAAAGTGATATTATCAAATTATAATATGTGAGCATTCTCTCTCGGACCACTGCCATCAATGTCACTGAGGATTGGAGCGTTAGCAGTATACTGATATCTTGAAAACAAGACACGGTTATTTTTATGACACAATTTATTTATAGTTTAATTTTATTAATTTTCTATTTCTCCTGCCGTTACTGGTAATAAGGTGTTCATTATTTTCCCGCAGTACATGGCGTAGCCGAATGGGGACATAAATATGTAATATTAAAGTGAAACATTCACAACTTGCACGTGATTTAGTGTCTTTGATGATGGTAATAATTTGATCTCCGTTGTGACTCCTATGTAGAATGTGTTCAGGTATATTTCCGAAAATTCATTTGAACCAATTAATTGTATTAAGTTTTGACGTGAAACAAAAGCCTCACACCTTGAATATTCAAAAATTGCTTCTTAGACAGAAATGTATGCAATTTATTAGTGGCATCAAAATTACTTTACATTGATCACATGCAGATCCCGACACTTTGCGACAAAGATATCCACTGATATATAATATTATACAAGAATATTCTCCTCCTCAATGGTAATACCCGTCTGTGGCGTGAATGATTTCAGCATTGAATAAGCTATTTCTGTGACAGTATCGCTCAGATCAGGTGAATCATCAGTAACAGTAACAGGCTTTATATCAGCAAAATATTTCTGTTCAGGTATATTCCGAATGATAAACATGACAAATGATCCATGTCATTAGACTATAATATATAGTTATATGATTTATATAGTATATATATTATTTCTATTGCCCTTATCTTGGTTTTCTTGCCCGTATCTACCCTTGCACACAATTCACCTGCCAGCAGATACGAGAAGATGAACCAATGATGGGGTAATGCTGGACCAGCATTACAAACCTTGGACCAGCATTACACTATAATTGAGTCGACGTCTCGTGTTAGCTGGGCGTCACCTGTTGTTTGTAAACAATGAATATGCATACTTGTTTATACGGGCGCATCAACCCCTGAGGTACCAAAGGGAAGAAGACTATTAAAAAGTATTGATAACTAACCAACAAATTATTGGATAAAAAATAGAAGTAAACCTCGGGCAATACTTATTTTTCTGATTTTTATGATGTGAAGTATGTATTGTTTTTAATAGGATCAATGTCATAATTACTTGTCGTAATATGGTAAAATCATACTTGATAGATGGCAAATGAAATGAAATGAATCGGGCTTTAGGCCACCTTTGTGCACATATAGGCTAAACTGGGCCAGGAGAACCTCCTGAGGATGGTGAGATGATTGAGATGACACTGTCCTCCAGACACAGGATTCGAAACTCGTACCCTGGCGGTCTGAGGTCGAGCACGCTACCTCTTGGTCACGGAGGCTCCCCACAATACTAACTTTCACACGTGGATGGGGAAGAAACAATTTTGTTCCTTTCAAACCGCCGAGACCGGGAACCGAACCCCGGACTCTGGCGTGAAAGGCAGCGGTGCTAACCACTACCCTGGGGCCCCCGCCCTGATAGATGGCAAAATCATTAGTCCCAACTCCCAATACCGGGGGACAGCACTGAGAGCGATTTCACGTTTTGGGTAGAGTTGACTTATCGTACATGGTCTTTGGTATTACTGTGTCATTGTTTGATTAATTATTTTTATATCATTATGCAATGACAGAAGTACATCTTATTAGGATAATGCCCTAACGTGGGGACTTTAAGCCCTGTCTTTATAGGTGAATTTATCATCTAAATAGGGCTACCCTCACATTTTTCATGAAATATTTGGTCTCAGCGTACACTGACCACCAGCATATAAAACCACAGCTTTTGCTATGCTCTCAATCTCTGACGTTGAACCATGCTGTTCACGTCAAGCTCGGACTAGTTGTAAAGTAAATGTACAATATGTAGATGGTAAATGAAATGAATCTGACTTTAGGCCACCTTTGTGCACATATAGGCTAAACTGAGCCAGGAGAACCTCCTGAGGATGGTGAGATGACACTGTCCTCCAGATGCAGGATGCGAAATTCGAGCCCTGGCGGTCTGAGGCCGAGCACGCTACCTCTCGGTCACGGAGGCTCCCCACAATAATGACTTTCACACGTGGATGGGGAAGAAACATTTTTTGTTTCTTTCAAACCGCCGAAACCGGGAACCGCACCCCGAACTCTGGCGTGAAAGGCAGCGGTGCTAACCACTATACCCTAGGGCCCCCGCCCAATATGTAGATGGTATGACCACTGATGTGGTAGTTGTGTTGGTATTAAAGGAATTACTGCTAATGACAGAATATAATGAGTTGTGCCTGTATTGGCCAGAACACGACCAAGACGGATGTTCAAGCTGTTTCCATCTTGGAGATCCAAACTTGACCATTCAGTCTGGCTTCCAGGTGACAACTGACCACTCTCAGTGTACTTGGCGCGTATCTGGGAGAGGTCACGTGATAGACCAGTTATTTGGTATCACACACCTAAAAATCCCAACACTCTTCCCCCTTTTATTTGAAATAGATGGTGATATGTGTGGTATACTGCTGCTTAAAATTATAGTTGGGCCTGTCGTTTTAACCCTTTGACTTCCAGGCCGGGGTGCATACCAGGATCCAGATATACTGGTGTAGGAGTTCTATTTTTCGTCATTTGAAGCTGGAATTGCTAACGCAATTTCCAGCTTCAAATGACGAAAAATACATAAATGTAGTATATATTTGACGAAAATTTGTGTCATTTTATGGTTACGTTCATTGACGAATGACGACGGAAATTTCCGTCATGTATGGTAGTGAAAAGGTTAATGATTAGTAGGCCGTAACACGACTACATAGGATAGTAGGAAAATACGATTAGGTTTAAAGCGGCTGTGGTATGGGATAGCGTATTTTGTAAATCTAATCGGTTTAAATTCATAATTTCTTATCTATTTCGTTATAGAAGAAGTTGGCGATAGGCAATATGAATAAATGCTTTTAACTAAATAAATCATTGACTGGCAATAGTTGAGGAAATGATGGCCATTCAGAAATATCGACAGGAAATGTCTTGGGTCGGTATTTTTAAGTTTAAAATTTATAGTTAAGTTTAGCTTCATATTTACTTTTATTATGGATAATAGTTGATGAAGGGAAAACCGTGGGATCAAACCCCGGAGTAAAAACCCTTCGCGAGACAACTTATTAACTCCATGCACTCTAATAATAAAATGTGTTTATCATTAGTCGTCAAGCTGTAACTTAATTCATGTCACGATGTCATGACACTCACAGCTTAACGAGTAATGGAAGCCGACATTCGCTCTTTACACCCACTTCCCTCTCCCGTGATGTATTCGATGGAACCGTGGAACAGGACAGCGTTAATGAAAAATAAAAAATCTACAATCTGAGCGCCCGGGATATAAACGTTTTAGAAATGCCGACGGCAGCGGCGCTAGAAAATTGTGACCATCAATGGACTATTCGTAATTTCATCAGGTTATTATGACTGACCTGTATTTACACGCGTCAGCGCAGGCCGCCGTCGCTGTGTAAACACGTCAGCCACTGTAATAAAACTCAAAACCATAGGATGCCATAGGATCTTTCCCAAATTGCATGTTCACGAAATGTCTTTTCATACGCACTCTTAAACTGTTCGAATTGTTGTTGAATGAGTAAAATTTGCTGCTGTAGATTATTCTGTATTGATGTATAATTTAGCATGTAAGATTCACTGAATTGCAACGAATTGTATTGTTCGATAGTTTGAATCAGTGACTGGCGCTCAACAAGAAGTTTTTGTATTGCGTTTTGATGTTGTTTTAGTAGGACATCTCCGCGTTCAATACAACGCTTGGACATGTCATTAGTCGACTGGCTAATTGATAGCGCCGCTAGTAATTTTGCAATCTTGCCATTACTTTCTGACAGCTGGTGTTCGCGAATGTTTGATTCGAACATTATGCCAGATAATGTTTGTCCCATTGCCTGCAGTTTCATTCAGACTACTTATAGTGCAACTGCGAACGTTAAGCAATCGTGTGGAGTCACTGTATCTCTCCTTTATGTTGACTAAAGCAAGACTTTTGATCGCATCGCATCGGCGTCATTGGTCACGACTATATGATTATTTTGATAGTAACTCGCCTTCTTTTTGAGATGAGAAACAACATGTTTCTGATTTCTAATCTCTTTATCAGCGTTAGAGAGGTGGGATTGTAAGCTTTTAATTTCATGCTTTAAAGAAGCTTGTGCCTCTTTTTGTTCAGTCAACATTTTTTTAATGTTGTTCCGACATGAGCAACGTTTTGTCAGCCTGAACCCGAACCTCTATATTTGCTACTTCCAGCGCAGTCCTCAGCGGTTGGTTTCAAGCGTGGGACTTATCATTAATATTTGCCAAATACATGACGTAATTTTGTAACTTGTTTATAAAATTGTCTATTGACATGGAGCCTTCGTCATAATAAGCTTCCAATTCATCAATTTTATTCCTATAGATATATGTAGCTGACATGGTTACCATCAACAACGAGAGGTGATGACACATAATTTAAATGTGGACAGGAAATACTGCGTGATAATATAGGCTACTTATCCACAATTTAAAACGGCAATGTAAGTTTCATGCAGCAAGCATTGAGTGTAAGACGTCTATCTGAGCTGCCACAGCTCAGATAGACGTCTTACACTCAATGACGAACACACGACACACACATGTAAACATCACATAATAGGAAGAATAGCTGTGTGCGATGTTGAATGACCGGGAAAACGCCAGTATAGTCAACACATACAGTTCAATAATTTCCAATTTTAAAATGTACAGCAGACGCGTAGTGCCCTAACCAAAGTTGGCTTGGTGTTGTAGCAGCGTCTACGACGTCGGCAAAACCTCAAATCAACGTTCGATAGACTTCGCGTTTACAAGTAGTCGACACGTGTGCGGTGTTCAACTAGGGGACTCTAATCAAGTGACAATGCTACACGAAACAATCACAATAAAGACAGACGACCATCCCCATGAATGAAAATGTTAAAAAAGGGCGCAAGTCAGGCAACAATTAATCATTTTCACACAACACATAATTATGAAAATTTCACGCTTGAAATTCAATGACTAATTTTAGAATATCATCAGAAGAAATAACAGTAATCAATTGGATCACCACTCAAATAAAACAATATTTCATCTCAACAGGATTATAAGACGGCGGGTTGATACGCGTTCTGTCGTTCACTCACAGCAAACAGTAAAGGCGTGCAATCAAGACGAAGTTTAACTCACACAACATGCGTGAGTGTGATACACCGACACGCCTGATTGCACATTACTCCACATTGACTCTAGTGAGCAGCACTCTCAGTCACTGATGAGAGTGAGCACGAATGGCGTTCATCTTTTTTGGACGGTGCGGGCCATTTAGGCTGGCATCAATAGCAGACAATCCGCTCAAAATAGATCCGATTCAAAGACATCATACATTACAGAAATAATTTACCTCTACATACACCTATTTATTGTACCATATGCAGTCGATTGAAATGGAGTAGATGCTTTTAATTCTGACCACCCCTCAAAGTAATCTGACACTGTTTACAATATGGCTAACTTATCGTTAGAACTGGTAATAACTGGTCAAGGTTTCTCAGCAATACAGGCCAAATGTGAGAATATGGCCCATCCAGCTACTGCATACCACCGAAAATATGTACATCTAAACACTTTTAATGCTATTATATCTGGTCACACCACCGCTAGGGCAAGACGCGATATGGCAAGCAGTTGTCAACTTATTCTCAATTCAGTTCATCCAAAATTGCAACCTACCCACACAAGTGGTTTGAGAATGAGGGCTCACAGATACAAAAATGTAAACAAGAACCTAAGACAAGACATTTTACCATTCCAAGTTTAAATTTGCTTTAATTTCGATTGAGAATCAATTATTATTTCTGGTATTAATATAATATTAGACCATAGAGTGTAAGCTACGCCGTGACACCATATAAATCACTGAGGTATCATTCAGTGGAATGTAATTTATGAAAAACCGCCGATCTAAAGTTTACAGGCCTCTTCCGTGCTGACTTCCATCCTGACTACATTGACTCACTCAGAAACACAGGTGATTATAGCACATATGGGCATAATACAGAGCAATAGTGATTGATAACTTGTATCCAAGCACAAATATATGTATTAGGGGCCTACTATATCTTCTCATAAAATATGAAAATAGGAATATTCAAACAGTTAACAGAAAATGCTATATGGCGTATATCCCAGCACACATTATTCAGATTCGCATGAGTAATCTAATGCAGTCAGATTCGCATGAGTAATCTCATGCAGTCAGATTTGCATAAGTAATCTCATGTAGTTAGATTCACATGAGTAATCTCATGCAGTCAGATTCGCATAAGTAATCTCATGCAGTTGGATCTGAATGAGTAGATTCATGCACTAGCAATTACAACACCCGCACATTCATCCACAATAAACAACAGTTTCTGAAAACCATACACGTTAAAATATCAGGCAGTGTGAAATCTGTCTCCCTTCTGATATATAACACAGAAGGAAATTATCAATCAGAATTTTCGTCACACAAATACATGCAAATAACTAAAACATTACAAAAATCAGCAACAACCAAACGTTTAAGAAGTCACATTGGTCACACAGCCTTACTGAATTATTGTGAAAGACATTGGCACAATGCTGGCTGTCAAATCAACGGCACAGAAAAGTGTGACCAAGCGCAATCAGTATAAACGCCTACCTGTCAAATATGCAGACAAACGAAAACCAGGATATATATACTCGCCACCACACAAAATTTGCGAGGGTTTTCGTCGATACAGCTGGTACCAATAAAGGAATTACTGCTAATGACAGAATATAATGTGTTGTGCCTGTATTGGCCAGAACACGACCAAGACGGATGTCAAAGCTGCTTCGATCTTGGAGATCCAAACTTGACCATTCAGTCTGGCTTCCAGGTGACAACTGACCACTCTCAGTGTATTTGGCGCGTATCTGAGAGAGGTCACGTGATAGACCAGTTATTTGGTATCACACACCTAAAAATCCCAACAGTATATAGAACAAAAGCTGCTAGTTGTGTTGCACCCATTATATTATCCCACTGCATTACAACGATGACTATTGTTTATACTATCCAAAGATTTTTTTTGTGAGTGGGCCAATGAAGAAAATATAAAATAATAAAATGGTGTTAATGGACTTATAAATACATCTAGTGTATTTGTGCACTACATTATACGCCTTTTTTATCTGATAAATCAGCTCATTTATTCAGCAATTACATTTATATTTTGTACTGGGGTATTCCTATCGTATCCATACAACATTATAAATTATTATTTCATAACATAGCCTACTGTGTGCTTAAGTTAGGGTGGTCATTCCGGGCATTGTTCATATATATTCTAGATGTAATATATATAATTACAAACACCAGCAGACAAGACACTCCAAACTAGCGCTGGGGTAATGTTGGCCCAGTATCTTGTTTCCATTGGTGCAGCTGAATGAATTCACACAGACATAATGTCAGTCACATTATAAATGCACCCGCATTTATGGCAGCGAACCTACACGTCATCAGGGAAGGTGTGTTCATATTCAAAAGCAATGATATTTAAAAAAGGTGTATGTGCATATGTCACAGTGTCCCATGGCAAACTGCAGACACTAATGTCACGTGTCAAAGGATCAATGAATAAAATCATGATTCTAGCTTTACTCCAAAGACTTTTGTTTGTTCAATTGTTTACCCAACCTCCATTGAAAGCTACATCAAATGTTTAAATAATATTCACATTAGTCATACTGTTTAGAAAAGTGTTTCAGTAAATGTTTTCAGTGCTTATTATATATTTATCTTTGTTTTAATCCACTAAGAAATATTCACGGGACACAAAGGGTTGAACTGGTAAAATAATGTCTCCACTACATGGACTCAATGTTTAGGCCTCTATCAGTGTCTATTCCGTTTAAACTCGCTCCGAGCAAATCTTTAAACAATAATCTCAAGAATTTCTCAAGGCAAAAAATTCACCCAATTATAAATAAAGTGAAATCAATCATAAGAAAATTGTACATTTTTACCATCAAATTGTATGATCACCTCGGGCCTCATATCTACCCTCCTCGGCCTCATATCTGCATGTCATAGACCAAATTCCTGCAGGCGCGCCTGCCATGTGCCTTCTATGGTGCCGCGTTAAGGATGATTTATTGACACAGTACATAGCTCGGTCCACATTCTGCACATGATTACATTATTATTGTGAAAACCGTAGGACGATCAAAATGGATATTAGTCAGACAGAATCCGAGTTCAACCCTTTAACCGTCAATTTGAATTTTCACTCACTTGAAGTTGTGTCTCGCTGACGCGATCCACAACTTCAAGTGAGTGAAAATTATTCAGATTTGACAAAATGGAGGTCAACTCTTTGCAAATCTTGCTGGTTTGTGTCATAATTTATCTTCGACATATGTGGGACTTAATGGGCTTATGAAAACCCGAATATATGCCGGCGGTTAAAGGGTTAAGGAGCGAATTATCTCCAGGTGCACAGTAATATTGTCACCCAATTCTGTGAAACGCAGTGACGTAACTCGGTGAAAACAAGGTTATATAACACCCCCTTCTCATACTTCATTCTGTGAAACACAGTGACGTCACTCGGTGAAAACAAGGTTATATAACACCCCCTCCTCATACTTCATTCTGTGAAACGCAGTGACGGCACTCGGTGAAAAGAATGTTATATAACACCTCTCCCCCATACTTCATTGTATTAGCCAGCTCGGTGAAAACAGAGGAGGTCAAGGTCATTGAGTTTCACAGAATAGGCTACGTGTATGTGGGCCTAGTGGTAGTTGCTTCAGCGGGAGACACAAGGCGTTTACACATGTAGTTTTAAAGGTGACATATCACCCCTTATATAGCATGAATAGCCAATCACCCCATATAAGGACATAATTATTCATATCATATAAGGGGTGATAGATCACCTTTAATGTTGGGTCGTTGTCACGCACTGTGGATCAACCTTCAACCAACATTGGTCTCGGGCTACCTGGACAGCTGGCCCCTAACTCATGTTGGTTTAATGTTGCTCAACCGTCTATACTACTGGACCAGCTTCAAGTAAACATTGTGTCAACGCCCATTGTTTGCTGCTTGATCTACTTAGTAACATAACTTGACTTAGTGTAGGGGAATATGTGGCTAAACAAAAAAGTCCGTGGGATTTTAATGTTAATTGATCATGATATATACCAAAATGTTCAGTAGAAAAATTTGCATCAAAAAAATAAGGTGTAAATTTCTCATTCTAGTTTCAGTGATACTTTAAGTCCCATGGAAAAAACGGGTGTGAAAAGGTATACCGGAAGCAGTGTATAGTTGTGTAAAGTATAGCGATAGTTGTGTTCAGCGCTCGATTCGAAATGATAAGTCGTGGAAAATGGATCATTTTCTCATTCTAATCAAAAAGTCCGGCAGCCAAGTCCCTTATTTTGCTCTAACCTGGAATTGGAGTATATAGTTTTTTCTTTGCAGAATATTGTTGTCCGGACCCCCCACTTATAGAATCCAGAGGGTGTGGAGGTGTCATCCTTGGGCAATTTTAGTTATTCACGTTTTTCAAAATGACCGCCAATAGCCACAGTGGAAATGTAACTTTTTCACTTTCTGCCCTAGAAATATGTATAATACCACTTTTCCAACTAAATTAAACACGAGAAACTCATTTCCAGCATTATTTTTGTATTCATAAGCTTAATTCGGGCATAAATTCAAGATGGCCACCACCGTTATGTTGGAAATTCACATTCTGTATCATTTGAAGCATGTTTAGGTACAGGCTTTAAGTTCACGAGTTCCCATATATCAAGCCATTGACAAATTTAAACTGGTTTGCATGTCTGATCTGATGCAGCTGTAGGCAGATATTGCCAACAAGGGCAGAATTTCAAAAAATTTGTTAGATCTCCTAATAAAACCATTTATATGATCATGATATATGTACGTGCTGAACGGTATCAGATTGACCTTTACATATAGCTGCAGTTGAACAGATGTTACCTTACATATTTTGCACCAGGGAATCTGGACAATGCACGTTATGGTTTATGTTATCTGCGAGATATGCAGGCTATGCCATTAGATATTGAAACAGTGCATGAAAGGTGAACACACAATGCACCATAATCCATGTAGTTCTAATGGTGTCCGGAGTGACATTTTCATCCAGGCAAATTACATGAGGTACAGTCATAGTCCTGGTTAAAGCCAGGTAGGCCTATGTATAGACATGGTCGTTTACTCTACATTTTTGCGCAAAACTGGAACATGGTCTCCAGAATATGGATGCCGATGTAACAATTCAGATTCAAAATAAGCATAAAGAGTTTTCAACAAGGATTTTTGATGACTCTAAAGACCGGTTTGCTTCACGAAAAAAAATGCAACTATGTTTCGATCCACCACAGCCCACATCACTAGTAATATAATATCATTACATGATAAAAAACATAGATAGAGCTGTAGATATTGGCATAAAATGCATGCATAATTATATTTGAAGCTAATTGGCCTGAAAGTTTCTCGATCCAATCACTAAGCAGATTGTAACATTTACTTGGGTTGCAAAACCGTTGAAACTTGGTACTGAAACGGTGTATGATCGTTCAGTAATTTATGGGCGGGTATCAATATTAATGATATATTGGTACACAAACTGGCTCCATTCGCAGCTGCTATGTTTGACAGCCCATTTAAAACAAAGATAACTTAATCAAAGTGTAACCTTAACAACTTCAGGTAGACATACGTCGTACAACTGTGAATGCCACTAGCTTGGTGGTCGATGGTTCAGTAGTGTTATGGACAATAGCTTGACCTGCTAAGTGAACCGTCGATGACTTCACTACAAAATTTAAGTCATTTCTTTCTACTAAGCTCATTATATTCGCTCACTTCATATGTATAGCCCATATGTACACTACTCATAACTTCAAAATGTTATATGTTTATATAGATGATATCATGGGTGGCCTCCATGCTAGCGACCTTGTGGTCTTAATGGAGGTCTCCCAAACCACCCTGTAAACAAATTTTCACTCATCTTTCATTTACTTATTTTCATGGTTTGAATAAACACTTCCTCTTCTTCTTTTTCTTCATTTCCGTCAAATGTGTATGGGTATCTAATATTTGATAGATGCAAACACTTCAGCTTGAATGGAAATGCAAGATTATGCGGTCAACAAACTGGCTAGCAATGCACTTCTTCCTGCGCAAAATGTGATCCTCACGGTTAGTGAAAATTAAATAAATACTAATCAGAGCCAATCATCAAATACATTGAAAAGGATAAAGTGTTCCCTGGTCTGTACACATCGACACATCAACTTGTAATCACTGGTAATGATAATGTGCCAACAGAAAGTAATCATGATGCTATAATACTTAGACCAGATTTAAGCACCTCGCACGAAGAAGCAGAACATTGTTATCATGCACTTGCTGATGAGAGAGAGGTTGGTCATGGGGTAAGTAGTGTTGTCTCAGATGACACAGGTGTTTTCATTTTGCTTCTGCGCCATTTTACGCAGAGGAGAAATTCTCAACTGAGATGTTCATGGAATATACGATTGGGGATCGCAACATCATAGATATAAAAGTTGAGAAGTACAAGCAAATCATACCTAATAATTATATTGGTCGGCATGTCATATCAGTGTACGATACATGTAGATACCCATTTGTATGACGTTGGAAAGGTAACTGCACTGAAGATAAATACGTGGTCAAGCTGGTTATTTTTTTTGTCGCATATGTGACCAAACTCGTTAAATCACAGACATTTTTGAACAAACAACTACATATATGGCAGAATGTTATGGTCAGCCACAATACTCTACCATGACTGAAGGTAGGCTGAATCAGTGGGCTGGCAAACAAGCACCTGACCATTGCCCCATAACTGTGTTCAATGCCTCCAAAAACGAATGCCCTCACAGAAAACTGTTAAAACAGCACATCTACAGGTACAGCTTTGAAAGTGTGCTCTGAAATCCCCTCCTAATTTTGACCCAAATGACTTTGGCTCGCAAAATAGTTTTGGGCAGATTGCTAGCGGCCCACCCTTGTTCCTCCTCTCAACAACAGTGCAAAGGCAGCTCCCGCATCTACGCAGGCACTAATGTTGGCCGTGGTAAGGCCTTAAGCTATCAGCAATAGAGTGTTTGACATTAGGTCTATCACATAGGATGAATGGAGTTACTTTCAGCTATTGCCACTCTGGGATTATCATACCCGAGAATAGAGGAGCTGTGTTTTGTATAGCTAAACCCAAGTCTCCGACCGTTTGAGCATATCTGGGGGTAAATCCTGTAGACATGCCCAGAACCCTTTATCGGGCGAGTGAAGGAAACCACTCTCAATAACCCACCATGCTCTATCACCCCACCCTCACATCATCATCTGTACATCATTTATCTCATCAATGGACTCCACTGGTTTTAGCGTATTACAATGTCACTAAATGACTTTTAAAATTTGTGTCAAAAAGTGACGCTAAGCATTATTCTACTACTACTACTGTGTCTCCGTCTGCCTGAGGCCGGAAACATTAAGTAGTCAGGTTGTCCATCTATCTGTCTGAACGGCCATCTCCAATTCCTCCTATCGGTTCATGCAAATTAAGCTCTACAGCTGAGGCATAATCGTCGGCACCTTTGTAAATTTTCATGATCAACTGAGGTCAGAATGTATAAACAGTCATCATAGATTGATGATAATTATATTTTATATAGCGCTATATTTATGTTGTTCATTTATATATACTATAAGGTAGTCTATATGGTGAATACATAGGCATTTGCCTGTATGTCGTTGCTGCAGTAAATATTTTTCCACTAATATTACTGCTGTTTTTACGTTTTTTGTTTTGATCGTGCTCTCATATTTTTTATTATATATGATCTCGTTTAATCCACATACAAAATTAATCCACAGAGAACGTTTGGCCAGCAATATAATTTTACACTTGTTTCTGTTCAGAAATGTACTTTAGTGGTTGAGTAGTGGCGGCCATCTTGAATTTATGCACAACGGTGACCTCTAAATTAAAAAATAATGCCGGAAATGAGTTTCTCGTAGTCAATTTAGTTAGAAAAGTGGTATTATACATATTTCTAGGCCAAAAAGTGAAAAAGTTATATTTCCACTATGGCTCTTGGCGGCCATTTTGAAAAACGTGAATTACTAAAATTGCCCAGGGGTGACACCTCCACATCCTCCGGAATCTTCAAACAGAGGGCCTGGGCAGCAGTATTCCGGAAAGAAAAAAACTATATACTCCAAGTCCAGTTATACCGCCATGGCTGCCGGACAAAAATCAGTCACCCCAAATCTATTAGTGCATCAAATTGAAAAGAGACGTCAACCCTTGACGCCATCCCGACGCCAACACGACACGGCGGACGGCGAAGGGTTGGTTTTTAATCTCAGACTCCAGGCTCATTCAACAAAGTCCTTCTCTAGGAAAACGTCGTGTTATTTCTCCTCACTGTGTGGACCACATATAATATACAGATACAATTACATAGTCAGTTGACTCTACCCAACGTGGCAGAGAACATAAAACCACTTGTTTCTAAACCAGAGCGCGCACCATCGTGCCTGTGACAGCACTCTGGCCCGCCTCAACCTCGTACCAAGCCCGCATCACTCCCCTCGACGACGTCCGTCACTTATATGCACTTTACATCATCATAATCACAACATTGATTTAACATTTAATCATACATGATCATAATCGGCACCTTGAGTTAACATACATTTCCTAGCGACGGTCGCCCATCCATCAGCCTTGATAGCTTGGCTGACCTTTGCCTGCACCGACCAATCCATTACTGACCCAATCCAATCATGGATTGTCGTGTTCCGTTCTGGTCAGATCAACAGTAGTTATCATCTCTGCGTTTGCCTACTGCGTTAGGCATGCATAAGTTTACAAAATGGCAACACATCTTAGCTACCCTCATACAAATTTATGCCATGTAAGTGTGGCCAAGTTAGTCAAACACTCGCGCCCCGTTTTGGTAGTCGACCTAAAACGCACTCCTGGATCAGTAAAACCCCGCTATATATGTCTAATAATTTAATTTTTCTTAAAACGTCCAACCCTCTCAAATATAAAAAACACGTTCTTACCCCTATATTTCCAAAATAGACCTAACCTACAAAAGTATTATATCCAGTGATGTAATTGCTGTTAATTTAAAATTAGTTCCCTATATTCGTTTGACAATGATTTAATATTATGTAGGCCTATATTTCAATTAGTTGTAAATTTATTCTGTCTCCAACCAACGTGCATGAGGTGAAGCGACACCATACTGTCAGAGGCGTTTAACATAATATGTTAAATGCCTGTGACAGCATTATCAATCCATATTTAAATAACACATCACATATTTGTGATGTGTTATTCAAATATGGATTAATAATTATAATGTATATTTAAATACTATACATATTGATGATAAATCTGTTTGACTTGTATACATTAATTATTTGTAATTACCTTGTTTGAATGTTGTTACATAATAATTTGTTGTGTGTCTCATGCCTTTTTTTTGTATCTTTGTATCATTTGTATCCTTGCAACGATAGCCTCTAGCGTCTTCCATTTCTTAAATCTGATGTTTGGTCGCCATTGTACTGTTTTCCTCTATCTAAACAACACTTTGCAAACGATATGCATGTGTTAAACAATATGCAGCACACTGTATAATCGGCATGAGTTTAGAACATGAAATGCGTCAGTGTGATTGTAAACACACTCATAGTGTTGTTAAGATATGTTATGTTGATGATTGGCTTCCAGCAAACATTAGTCTGATGCTGTTCCAACATGCCTAAAGTAGAGTCATGTTCTGCGACGTTATCTCAACATTATATAGCATGATTTGTGTCTGCTGACATGCCAGGTCAAGCAGCATATTTCAACATAGGAAACCGGTTCTCGTTCCATCTACTTCCCACTCTTGTCATCTCCAGACAAAACAATTGGAATGGATTTAGTGGTTATATTGACATCGTATGCATACGACATACCCATTGCGTCGTCACGGGGAGGAACACATCATAATTAAACCTACCCAAAGCGGCGACAAGGCTGGCATAGAGTTATAGTAACATAAGCATATGTAGGCCTACATTACGTACCAGACAATTCCAGATGACACAGTCACCCGTGACAAAACTTACTAGAGAAAATTGATTATTTTTAAAACTCAATACCACAGAGTAAAAAATTATGGTGAACTCAATGTATTTGGTTGGATTTGTAGTGATGTCGCTCGGAGTGGTGGTAACCATGGAAACAGGATCTGACAGCTGTATTTGCGATCCTGATAACGCTACTTTTGTTGATCACTTCTGTGGCTCAGAGTATGGCAAGTATCAATAAAACTTTTGTTATTACTACCATTATTCTGTGCCATAAAGAAGAAAAATTCCCATTCGACAATTACCTCTGCACTGCTTTTTGGTCGATAAGGCCGAGATCGGTACGCCGTCGCCAGATACAGGCCGAGCCGAAGGCTATAGTGCCTGTATCGGCGACGAGTACCGATCTAAGCCGTTCTCGACCAAAAAGCAGTGCCATATGCATTTTATCGTCCGACCACCAGCATGTCTAACTGATAATTAAAATATTTAGACTACAATGCGTCAGTATTATGAGTATAAAAAAATCGAAACCGAACAACGAATTCGTGACATCTCATGCCCGCCATTGCCGCTCTAACTGTTACTAACTTTAGAATCACATGCTCATTGACGTCATTTCGGAAACAAAATATAGGGGCCTTTTTGTTATCATGCAATTTTAATTTGTGTTTGGCTTGTTTAATCACATACGAAAATCTATCTGTTCAGATCTTCTGAAATAGTTCAGATCGCGGATGCTTTTCAACTGTAACGCTGTGTAAGACTTGTCTTGATCGATACGGAAAGTTATCAGTACAAGTCTCGTGGTCGATAACATCTGTGGGAGAACGATAATACAAATTAAATGACATGTCAGGTTGACTTCAAGCGCTGACCGGCTCGCTGCGCTCGCCCAGAGACGTTGTTCACTCGGCTAGTTGATTTCCATTAAGACTCGAAGAGTCGCTGGCATGCAAGCCACCTGATTATAAATAATAAAAAAATATAAATTACTATATATTATAGTAAATCACAATACAAAATAATTTTTCAAAATATAATGCAGCTTGTCAAATCTAAGTTGAAATAAGATTGTACAAATGAAAAGGTTTGGATAAATATGGGATATGATTTTAAACATATAATAAAAACATGACAGCAATCGGCAAGATTTGAAAATTATTACATTTAAGAAACCCACATTGAAATATATTTTCGAATGGGGTTTTCAAAACATGACTTTCAGTTTAAAGGTTCAAACAGCTTTGAAATGCGCATGTGTGGGACGGTCAAGTGTAGGCCTACGTTAGCTTATAGAGTATACTTTGCCAGCTTTGATATCAGCAACTGAACTGATTACAAGATACTACCCCAACGAGAAATTGGCCCAATGCTGTTTTAATGTTAGACCAACGTCTGCGACGTTGGCCGACATTAAATTAACATTTGGTGAGTGTACCATGTTGACTGGGAAAGCTCTTATTGTCAATATGCTGGAGGTCAACTGTTTCCAGGCCCCCATGGTAACACAACCTTTTGTGTCACAACACAAAGCCCACATGAGAGAAATGGTGAATTATTTCCTCATAGATGTCGCTCAAGTATAGTTTATATGACTTGGGAACTTGCTCTTGCGGCGATAGGTATGAAACGCATATAGTATTATTATCTTAGCTGACTGTGGATGTGGGGTGATATGATGAAAAAAATTAAAGTAAACCTGGTGTCGTTTAGAAAAATGAATAGTTGCTGGTGAGACGTGCATCATCACAATGACTTGATTTCTGATTTTTCCCAGTCCTTAATAAATATTTGGTATGTACAATATACACTTTTTTTTGTAAATTTCAAAGCAATGTATGTTTATTTAAGATTGAAATTTATCAATTTAATATTTAGGTATATATTTGATTATTTCTCATGCTTATATTTATGCTTTTTGTTTTCATGACATTCACCATCAAAGAAATCAATGACTCATAACAAATCATAAACAAATAAAGAGAATAAAATATAATTTCTGGTATTGCGGAGCATAAATTAAATACTGGGTCAATTTCATATCCCAACAAACAGTATATACATTAAAATTATGTCGGTTTAATGTTGGGCCAGCATTGCAAAGAGTGGACCATCAATAAAACAATATTCTTTTGATGTAGATATTCACCGTTGTTTGCTAAAAATAAATGAAATGAATCGGGCTTTAGGCCACCTTTGTGCACATATAGGCTAAACTGAGCCAGGAGAACCTCCTGAGGGTGATGAGATGATTGAGATGACACTGTTCTCCAGACACAGGATTCGAAATTCGAGCCCTGGCGGTCTGAGGCCGAGTACGCTACCTCTCGGTCACGGAGGCTCCCCACAATACTGACTTTCACACGTGGATGGGGAAGAAACATTTTTTGTTTCTTTCAAACCGCCGAGACCGGGAACCGAACCCCGAACTCTGGCGTGAAAGGCAGCGGTGCTAACCACCACCCTAGGGCCCCCGCCCTGTTTGCTAAAAAGCTATATGTCTACAACTGATGTCTGATGTTCTTAGAAATATAAGACTTCAAAAGAGATAATTATAAATATTTCAGCCCATAGGCCTTATATGGTCGTGTTCTTGTACATAGGGGTACCAAGCAATATTAGCCAAAAAACATGCAACATTAGCTCGCAAGTGGTTAAATATTGGCCAACGTCGAAAAAGTTGGAAATACTTTACACTGATGCTGGACCTATGCGGCCCATTTGTCGCTTCCAGATAGTGCTTCTAGACGACCAGATAGATCTTAGTAGACAGTCATAACAGTGGTCTGGGTGTCTAATAATACCTACAGTCCAAAGTTAAACACCTCGAGGCACTTGCCGTGGTAAGCGGGTTGAGGCAACTAACACATCGTGAGCACGACCCGGGGCAGTGCTAAAAGTTGTTGTTTAACCCGCTCGCGGGGTAAGCCTCTTAGCTCGGGACTTGCCCCGCATGTTAACCCGTTGCAATACTGAGCCACAAGCTTTTGCCACGGGTAACTTTAACTTGTGACAAATTTCACACAATGAATGAATGAATGAATGAATGAATGAATGAATGAATGAATGAATGAATGAATGAATGAATGAATGAATGAATGAATGAATGAATGAAAGAATACTTGTATGAATGAATGAATGAATGAATGAATGAATGAATGAATGAATGAATGAATGAATGAATGAATGAATGAATGAATGAATGAATAAGCTGAATGATAAAGTATGACTAAACAAACACAACATAGTAGGCGCTGTTCTTTTTGGTTGGTTCTAGATTGACTGAACTATATTAATAACATTATAAAATCGTATACCTATCACACTGGCAGTAGTCAAGGAGAATGCTCGTTCGACCCCTTAAAAAAACTAGTTGTTGAGATTATTGCATTTTTGATTACATTAATTAGCATTTTTAATTAGCATAAATCAAAGATGGCCGCCATAAAAATAGGGTGGAGCACAACTTTGTAACCCAGCCACATTGAACATAATGTAATACCACTTCTTCCCATAATTTGGACACAGGGAATAGATTTCGATGATATAATTAGTGATTTGATGAGTTTTTCAAAATCAAAGGTCATTTTTAAGGTCACACGGTGCTAAAATAGGGATTAGCCATCATTTATTATTATCTATATCTAGCCTGGTTATTGGAGCGTATGAATGTGTTAGAAGTGACAAGGGGCTCAAGGCGGAACTTCGGAGGTCAAGGTCAAGTTATACAGGGTATTGCCCTCACCTTAACCCTTTTAGCGCCGAACTCCACGCTCCACTCCTACCCCCAACCCCAAGTTCCTGGGAGGGAGAGAGAAGAAATGCTGGGTATTTTGTACTGCCCGATGTTTCTAAACACACCAGCAGGATCCTAGACTAAGAGCAAATAATGACATGTGATGATGTTGTGGTTTAACGGGGTACAACTCCAAGGTCACATCAAGGTCAGATTAAGGTCATTTCAAGGTCAAATTGGTATAAAAACGTAATTTGTTTTACTTTTACCGATTTTAAACTGATGTGCGGTGCAGGAAAGTATTAAAAATGATCTCTGTTCACACATTATTTCTCGGGTATCATTTCGACACGTACCTCAATGGTTTTTGGGGCATCTTCAGCCTGGTGGAGTTAAATACCCCTTGATATTACTCTTATCACACCCCTTTCCCAACGCTGGAATGAATGAAAAAAAAATACTAAAATGTAGCAGTGTTGAATTTTAGCTTGGGCTCCCATGACAACAGATGGATACAGAAGCGGGTAAGAAAGTTACCATAGGCTGGTGTTGTTCTTTACTGGGGTACCACTCCAAGGTCACTTCAAGGTAATCTCAAGGTCACTGCAAGCTCAAACTGGCAAACAACATGATATTTAGTATTTTTTATCGATTCTAAACTCATTTGGGGTGCAGATGAGTATTACAAATGACTGTTGTCGACACATTATTGGTCGGGTACCATTTCACCACGCATCGCAAGTGGTTTGTATGCAATTTCAGCCTTAGGGGGTGATCACCCCCATGGTATTCCCCTTATCACTCCCCTTTCCCAAAGCTGGAGTGAATCAACAAGAGTACTGAAATGTAGCAGTGTGGAACCGCAGCTTGAGCCCCCATGACAACATAAGTAAGGATACCGGATTGGTTATGACAGGTGGCATGAACTGGTGTCGTGCTTTACTTGGGGTATCACCCCAAGGTCACCTCAAAGTCATATCAAGGTCACTGGAAGGTCAAACTGATAAAACATGACTTTTGGGGTTGTTATCTATTCCGAACCCATTTGGGGTGAAGTTGAGTTTTACAAATGACTGCTATCGACACATTTTTGGTCGGGTACCATTTCACCATGCATCACAAGGGATTTGTATGCCATTTCAGCTTTAGGGGGAGGGGGCGATTACCCTCTTGGTATTCCTCTTATCACACCCCTTTCCCAACGTTGTAGTGAATCAACAAAATTACTCAACTTTAGCAGTGTGGAACATCAGTTTCAGCTCCCATGACAACATATGGATACAGTATTGGGTATGAAAGATTACATGGGTTGGTGCTGTGCTTTACTGGGGTACCACCCCAAGGTCACATTAAAGTCATTTCAGGGTCACTGCAACGTCAAACGAAAAAACACATTTTTTTAGGTTTTTGTCTATTCCAAAACCATTTGGGGTGCAGGTGATTATTACAAATGACTGCTGTTGACACATTTTTGGTCGGGTACCATTTTACCACGCATCGCAAGTATGCAATTTCACCCTTGGGGGTGATTACCGTGTACATGGTATTCCCCTTATCACACCCCTTTCCCAAAACTGAGTGAATCAACACAAGTACTAACATGTAGCAGTGTGGTGGAAATTGACCTTGAATCATTAAAATAATACTATAACTGGATTTTTAAGTCAAAATTCCAAGAACAAGAGGTATTACAAACGGAACTGGCTCCCTACCCTGTTTCCGTGTCTGATGCCACAGGCATGATGCGAATGGCCACAAAGTCGACACTCAATAATGACTTGCGCGTAAATGTGTCTGGGAGATCCTTTGGGAAACAAACCACTGTTATTTATGACGTTTCAGCTTTGCTGTGGACAATATCTTGGCCATCAAATGCAGGTACTCTGGGTGACATAGGACTTTCTGAACATAGGACCTTTCAGTCATAAGGCAATCATAAGAGAATACGACGTGCCCTGATGCACTATTTTTGACACAGGAGGCAGTAAATTGTCCTAAAAGACAAATGCAAATTGTTCACATCAATTTTATGCGTATGATTTAAGTCCTCATCAATTTGATAATAGCTTCATCCGTCTACAATACCACTGGTCTATATTCACAATATCAATTGTTCTTGAAGGCCACCTTTGTACACATATAGGCTAAACTGGGCCAGGAGAACCTCCTGGGGTTGGTGAGATGAATGAGATGACACTGTCCTCCAGACACAGGATTCTGAGGCCGAGCACGCTACCTCTCGGTCACGGAGGCTCCCCACGATACTGAGTTTCACACGTGGATGGGGAAGAAACATTTTGTTTCTTTCAAACCGCCGAGACCGGGAACCGAACCCCGAGCTCTAGCGTGAAAGGCAACGGTGTTAACCACTACCCTAGGGCCCCCGCCCTAATTTATAGAGAAGGGTTCCAGATGCATACATGTATACATTTTGGAACCCCTTTTTTCAATAAAATTTTAAGGAGTCTGCAGAGTGTATTTAATTATGACATAATAATCTAAGACAACACTTTATCCGAATAATCACAAAAAACTTACATTGTGTTGCTTTCTGTTATTCAATACTGTATTTACCAAAGATATTTGATTCGTGTAGAGCCTACTCTATCTTCCTGGAACGCCATACAATTTATCAGGTTAAACCCGTGTCTGATTCATGTTGTGGTCAGACGTACAATATATATCGGGATATAGTATCAGTTACACGCTTTATCCCGGGATAAAACATTTGCCCCACCTCCTGAGTAGGGGCGAGAATTTTCGAAAATATCCCGTGTTATCTCAATTAACCCGAATCTGCCCACTTGTCATGGGAACGATCCCGTGGTAAACCCGGGATATATTATTTATCCCGGATTCAATCCGCGTTAAAGTGCTCGTGTGACTGGGGTAGAAGTGTGTACCTTTAACATCAATTAACATCAATTTATCAAATCACAATATTCTGTGGGTCGCAAAAACTACAATTAAACAACTTTAATAATTTAGCTTAAATGAAAAAATATATATATATATTTATATATATATATATAAATACATATTCAATAAATTAGGTAGGTGTTGTCAAATTACAAACATAGCAATTCTGAATTAGACAAATGTCAAAATATTTTTCTATTAGAAAATATTTACCTTCCTATTATTGATAAATATGTGGTATTTAATAAATGTAGCATTTGATTTCTGATACGATTACGAGCAAATTCATGTTTAAAATGAGCATTTCTCATTTTTTTCTGCCCCCCCCCCCCCTTAGAAATGCATAACAAGAAATGTACCACTCCGGCCTGTTGATTTTAGACAGTAAGTTCGTCAAATTGCATGTAACTCAAAAAACTATTTATTCTATGAATTTAGTTCTAGTGTCATCAGAAAGAGCGATCATGTATCTTTAAATTGGGGTTGTCAATAAAATTTTAAATATCATATGGTAGTTGTAGGATTGTAATATCCATCAGATATCACGCTCAAACTGCCTGTCCACATGTTTGTCCCGGGGTCCTCTGTAATAAACTGGAAGCCCATAATTATTAATATTAGCTTGTAGCTATGACAACCAACGTACTTTCCTCACAGGGCGATTTTGGTTTGTTGTTGTATTCCTTAAGCAGCCTAAATATATTACACATATATGCACCACACACCGACTAACACCTAAAGGTATAAATATGTGCCAAGTAGCCCTCATCCAAACAGCAGATATAAATCGAGAAAGTGAAGTAAACGACACAGCGATGTTTATATATAAATTCACCAGTAGCCTCGTCCCAGCTGCAAGTAGGTATGTTTTCCATGATATCATAATGATATTATGTTTACGTACTAGTTGACGCTATGAAAATTTATGTGTAATCCTATTGGTAAAATAACTGAAAAATTTGTTTTTATTCACACCCACCAGAGCAGCTGCATGATAACGCAGTTAGTCAGATTTCTCATTCACTTTTTAATATATTGTGCATACAATCATATATTTCCATGTCATTTATGGAGATCAATTAATATTCTGTGAAACTCAATAGCCTTAACATCCATTGTTGTCACCGAGCTAGCTGATAAAATAAAGTATGGAGGAGGGGGTCTTATATAACTTTATTTTCACCGAGTTTCCATTCAAAAATGGTTTCCGGTGACGTCACCGCGTTTTACAGAATACGATTTTTATGGCGATACATATTATTAGTCATTGCGATTTATCTTTCATTTAGATCCATAATGGCCGTGGAACCAGCTTAGGTTACAGCATGCGGAAAATTAATTGAGTTAACATTACTATTGCCAAAAAAACACATAATTGATTGATATTTCAGAAATAGGACTAAAATAACCTAATGCAATATCGATGTCCAGGTGCTACATGGATCAAACGGGATTGTGGGGCTGGCCCAGGATTATCTTGATCTATAAAGATAATGTCATGTGTATAAAATTGCTTCTCAATTTCATAGCTATCTTGTTTATTTACGCCAATGTACGTGGACCATCACATTAAAAACATAATATCGATTACTAAACGAAAATCAAAAAAGTATTGGGACTATTTTTAAAGAAGCTGTAAATATCTAATGAACTATCATCTGCCAGCGATATATACTGGAGATTTAAAGATCCAGTCATGTTCTGAGCGAGCATCGTAAGCCGTCAGGATGTACAGTACAGTACAGTACATCTTGTTCTTAATGCGGCATTGGGTATGAAACGCATATTTAATGCTATATGAAAAATAAATATGGGTCTTACAATACAACCCTGCTTTTGACTCTTGCATGAACTATTACAATATATTGTAGTACCAATATCACTACGAGCACAACTCACCACATCAGTGAATAATGATTTCAGAACAGCAAGCATTGTTTGTTTGTTTCAGCTGCACAGGTCAATGTTTTGGCAAGATGCAAATGGTCTTCGCTGCGGTTCTACATTGTAGAGACGATAACGGCATTTAAGGTATGTCAATAAAAATATATTGGCTTCATCATGACATTGTTTTAAATTGAATCCTACAGTTATATGTAAGCCT
>OZ024910.1:16850765-16912163 GCA_964017125.1 Flabesymbios commensalis
ACATGTGTCCAGTACCATCAAGTCGTACACTTATGTTTGTTGTATGCTATGTTGAAGTACAGTGTGACAGGATCAATATATCGATATAATTAATAATGGTCTTCTTGCAAAATACACAATTGCCTCTAAGTCTACTGCTGATATTTTCAATGATCAAAGCTATAATTACCCACCATATTTGTGGCCCAATTTTCGTTCATGTCACCAAATGACGTGATTAGTAATTTAGCACCACAGCCGTAATTGAGATATGGGAGGGTATAGTGAACTACATGTAAGCTTGGGGCGATTTTGTATTCAGCGAAAGAACTTTTGACAAACATCCCCATATTTTTTATATAATTGTGTAACAAAAAGAAAAGAAAAATCAAATTATTTAGGAAAATTCACTTTTTAGGTTACATCAGTGGTGGCAATAGATGGATTGAACTCTGCAACTTTGCAAAACCTTTCTCACAACTTAACAGCGGAGACTTGCAGATATTTAACAGTGAAAAACTTGTGTGTTCTGGGAAAAAAATTGATATACCCAGACGATTTGGCTTCGGTGGATTACCAGGACCTCCTGGACCGCCTGGGCCACCTGCTCTACCTGGACCGTCCGGTCCACCTGGACCACCTGGACCACCCGCTCCAACCGGACCACCTGGTCCACCCGGACCACCTGCTCCAACAGGACCTCCTGCTCCAACAGGACCTCCTGGACCAACAGCTCCAACCGGACCACCTGGTCCACCCGGACCTCCTGCTCCCATTGGACCACCTGGTCCACCCGGACCTCCTGCTCTTATTGGACCACCTGGTCCACCCGGACCTCCTGCTCCAACAGGACGTCCTGGACCAACTGCTCCTACTGGACCTCCCGGACCACCTGGACCTACTGCCCCAACTGGACCCCCTGGACCTCCTGCTTCAACAGGACCACTCGGGCCACCTGGTCTACCTGGACCAACTGCTTCTATTGGACCTCCTGGTCCACCTGGACCTCCTGCTCCAACAGGACCTTCTGGACGTCCTGGACCCACTGCTCCAACTGGACCCCCTGGACCTCCCGGACCACCTGGACCAGGTGCTCCAATCAAACCTCCTACTCCAGCCACACAATCAGAAGAAGAGGAAGATGAAGATTATGAGGAGGAAACAGAAGAGTAGTTGTTTATGAATGAAACAAAAATAAACAATACGTTCAATAATACTTAGAAACTATTCCCAAATTCGAGCGGGATTCACAGTCTTGAAGCGACTGATAGCTTATCAGCATATGTGCACCTTCTAAAATATCAAATATTTTAAAGGTATTTTTGATATAATATGGATTTAGGAAGCAAAATATAAACACTTGAGGGCAGGCTACTGTTTAGTTTGATAACAAAAATGAACACTATGTTGAATCATACTTAGAAATTATTCCCAAATTCTAAATCGAGCGGGATTCACAGTCTTGAAGCGTCTGATAGCTTATCAGCATATGTGCACCTTCTAAAATATCAAATATTTTAAAGATATTTTTGATATAATATGGATTTAGGAAGCAAAATAAAAACACTTGAGGGCAGGCTACTGTTTAGTTTGATAACAAAAATGAACACTATGTTGAATCATACTTAGAAACTATTCCCAAATTCTAAATCGAGCGGGATTCTCAGACTTGAAGCGACTGATAGCTTATCAGCATATGTGCACCTTCCAAAATATCAAATATTTTTAAGGTATTTTTGATATAATATGGATTTAGGAAGCAAAATATAAACACTTGAGGGCAGGCTACTGTTTAGTTTGATAACAAAAATGAACTCTATGTTGGATCATACTTAGAAATTATTCCCAAATTCTGAATCGAGCGAGATTCTCAGTCTTGAAGCGACTGATAGCTTATCAGCATATGTGCACCTTCCAAAATAGCAAATATTTTTAAGGCATTTTTGATATAATAATGGATTTAGCAAGCAAAATATAAACACTTGAGGGCAGGGTACTGCTTATTTTGATAACAAATTGTCAAAAGTTCTAAAACTAATTCTGTTTTTCTTGTTACCCTCTGAAAAATAAGGAAATCATAGGAAGGCCTTCACCTTAAAAAAGCAATTGAATTGGATGATTTTTAGAAACAACATGGAAAAATTCAGCTCTTGCTGGTCCACCCGGACCTCCTGCTATTTCAGAATGTTAAATTCTATTTTTTCTGTACCCTCAAATTGCAGAAAAATAGAAATATCCGCCATAATATAAAAGACGTGAATAATTAGACTCGGGTATTTATCACCCTCTTTCAGTAGTTTTTGTGATTTCTAAACTCCGTGAGCGTATTGTACATAATCAGATTTATCCTGTTTATAACCACAGAACTTAACCAGCACAGAGCAGTTGACGGGACAGCAATCTGGATTCCGGTTTTTGGAATATCATTCATAACAAACAAGCTTTCATAAATCACTGAACAATTTTAACTCTAACATTCAGGATGGTAAAATATGCTAGCCGTAGACCTAAGAAACATTTGCTACTGTAAATCAAAAAAACATTCTTGAATAAATTACAGCATCATGAAATGTTTGCCATATCTTAGAAACTGTTATAGTTGCCAAAGTAATGACCATGCAATGGTCATTCTATTTCCAAAACAAATTTGCACAGATGGCTTCTGTATGCCCTTGAGATCAATATTAGCTTAGTTGCTAAACTTGCAACATTGAGCATTTTCCGGAATCCCAGGGCATCTTGGATATAGGGTGATTCAACAACTTTTGACTTGTGTGAGATACATATGTGTGTAATATGTCAAGTATGGGGGGTTTTGAGTGTGCTAAGTCTAAGGTCATTCATTACATTTATTTTACAATCCAGAACAAATTTACTGCTTAAATATGCAATGAAGGCCATAGATTTAATGACCGACTTTCAAAATATTAAACAAATATTTGTAGTGATTTGTGACATATTGACATTTAGCTCCCTACTTTAAAAACAATGCGTGAAAAATTATAGATACAGTTGCAACACTGAACATTTTCAGGAATCCAAAATGGCGGCGGTGGCCATCTTCGACATAGGGTCATTCATTTAAACAGCATTTGACTTGTGTGGCATACGTAGGTGTGTAATACGTCAAGTAGGGGGGGGGGGGGGTAGTGTGCTATGGTCACTTATCACATTCTTTGTAGAATCCAGACAATATATGCTGCTCAAAGATGTAATGACGGTCATAGATTTCGTCAATTTAGGTCACGCAGTGACCCATTTAAGAAGTGATAAATAAAGATTTATCGATATAAATGTGACATATTGACATTTAAGTCGAAACAAAATGCGCGAGAATTAATAACAGCATTAACTAATAGATACAGGTAACGTTGAAAGAAAAATCAAAATGATACAGTAAAATATTTGTGAAAAAAAGAATGAAGTTGGAACGTAAACGAGAAGCTGTGTTTGATAAGTTTTAAATGTCATCCAAATACCTAAGCCTTCAGTCTGGGTAAAAATCATCAACTCCATTGTCAGTAACTATACACTAATCTCATCAATGTACTTGTTTTTGTTACCTAGGACTTTGCAAGTGAAATGATTACAACCACAGGGATCTGTAGTGGTCTGTCCAGTACATCACGGTATGTTATGTGTACAAGTCAACGACATCAATACAGACAGTACTGACCACTATATATGTATTATAGAGACAAGGGTAGAATCCGCGGAGTCAATGGCGGCCGCTGGGGAGGTCTGTATGCCAGGGGTATACTCCTTTCAGACTTATTCTCAACATTAAATAAAATAATAATCAACTTCGAACATACTGCATCGATAAATCGTGTATTTTTCTTAATTCCAAGCTATCATTTAATGCAAGACAATGTCGCAATCCCAAGAAATAATCATATTATCACACAATTCTTCATATATTACGCTCTGAAAAAATAGACATCCAGAACTTGTTTATACACAGGAAGCGGAAACATGATGTGTCGTCTGCTAACTTTTCACAGGGGGTAATCAAACCATTCATAATGATGACCCGCACAGTTGACAAACATATCATTTTATATTTTGAATGTATAATGTGTCAACAAAAGTGGCGTGTAAGCCTAATCTGTCTATTGCGAAGTGATAATGTATTGACTATTTCCATACCCAACACCATGCACATAATGACAAAAATTAGAGGATAACATGTTGTGGTATGTCTAATACACCATTGCATTTGGTAAATGTATAGGCCTACGTTTAAAGTGGTACATATGCCTGCAGATTGACCCCACACACCCCTATATTTATAAAGAGTAGCCTATCCACACCCACTGTACACATTGTAACACAGAAGTGCTGGTGTAAAGATGTTCTTTGATTGATTTCAGAATAAAATATGGCAGAGAAAGGTCATATTGTCTCCTGGTATGAGTTAATTACCTTTATTTTGTAATTTCTAACAGTTTCACTTCACATTTCAACAAGAAATGCATGTTTCGCTTCACTGATGCTGCTAAGGGGGCCACTATTCAATCACCAGGGCGTGGGGGTTATTCTAAATAAACATGATGATGTAATAAAATGTATAAAGTTCAGCACACCGCCGAGCCGGGTTTAAATAAATCATTTGTCCGCGACAAATACTCTAGCCCAGACCCCCCCCCCCCCCCGGGAGATTAAATGGTGGGTCCCTAATACATGTATTAACAAATCTATCATCGAAATCACATTAACCCTTTTATAGCCACTGTTTTCTCCGATGTCTGTACCTCTGCACATTCTGCCGAAAAATTACATAACACTTCAAAAAATTCACTGTATGCTGCTAATAATATAGACCAAGCGGTATATTTTAAAATACTCTAATATTTTACCTCGTACAATCAGTCAAGTGGAGATAAAAAATATTATCATTGCATATATCTCGGTACTAGTGTACACAACATGTCTCTGTAGCTCCCCACAGACACGGGCGTTCATCCGATGTGGGGGTAATTTGGGCCAGTTTTTGATACATCTCTCACTCAAGTGATGTCAACAGCCAGTTATTTGCTGGGTCCACAATCAAAACGTATAATAAACACTCATGTTCGTATTATCCAATATATTATTAACTGCAGCCTGCATTTCACTTTCCAGTAATACAAATGCTATGATACGAAAACAATTGATAATGTAATGTAAATTCGGCTTTTTTTTCATTTAAATGACATTGACATAATTAAGATTAGTGTTCTAAGTGATAGACATTGCACCATAGCCTTTATTTAAAAAGCCTTTATTTAACTGGAAGTCCCGTGATGCATGTAGCACGCCACCTAGTATTGCTAAAATCACGTATTCTGTTAAAGACTCTGTTAAAGAGCTAGATGATAGATATACAGAAGATGTGGATAGTTTGTAATGTGCTTATTTTTGTACAGCATATTCGAGGCAGCGAGAAGCTAGGGGTATTTTTTAATGAATAGAGAATGTTAATGTCGTACGTGACTGTAACGCGATATTATCATCATTCACATTCTTGAATTCACTGTTGATCGTAAACTTCAACTGCATTTATGTCTAATCCAATTTTTCGGGTTGGTACAGTTGTGCATAAGGCCACTATGTTTTCTCTCTGTTTTAGATGAGATAATTCTCAAATCTACTGAGGGAGGGCGGAAAGAAATATTTAAGAACAAACCCACATTGAACCTATGTCTGTAAAAGTTAATGAGATTGACGAAAATACAAGCCAAAACAAATAGCTGGATTAATGTTTTGTATCTCCTAAATTAAGCTGTTTTTCACAAAAGCGTTAAAACGATATAAGTAAATAATTTTGATCTCGTTATAACGAATTCCAAGTCGGTAAAACTACTTAAGCTAAGTCGTCATAACGACTTCTCAATCGTTAAATCGACTTAGTATAAGTCGCCACAGCGACATGTAAGTCGTTAAATCGAGTTATGCGAAGTCGTTACATCGAGTTAGTATATGTCGTTATAACGACTGATAAATCATTAAATCAACTTAAGCTAAGTGCTTATAACGACTTAGTCGTTAAATCGACTTAGTAAGCTATAAGTCGTTATAACGACTTGGTCGTTAAATCGACTTACTCAGATGCAATCGAAAATTAGTTTTGCCATGGCATTGCAATGGTATTGCAATGGTATTGCAATGGCACTAGTGTCAACCCCACATACTCTCAAAATCGATGTGTCACCAACACCTTTATATTGACGGAGCCATCTTTATCAAGAAAGGGGAACGCTGAAAGGGCAACGGCTGCACTTCCTTTTCCAAAGCCTAAACCAGCATAGAATAAGGCGAATTCAGTGCTGAGTCTTGTTGCTTTACCATTACTAGCTATTACTAAAAGACTTTTTTTAAATAGGTATATTGATGATTAAAAAAATTATTACATACAATTTTATGATATAGAAATATTATATCATTATTTTATGATAATCACTAGTTTCCCAGTTCCCATACTTTTTCAATACATTACATGTTATAGATTGCAATGGACTAAAGTAATTTATATGATAAGCTACATATATGAAGGTATATCTATAGATATACCTACCGATATATCTACTGATGTATCTACATATAGTTTTACACATATACACATACACCTATATTATGTAGAATACTAGGCTTGGCTCTATGATTTGGTTGGTAATCATCGGCAGTTTCAATGTCCTGATGAGGTTGCATACCGATATTTACAATGTCTATATGTGGTTATCAACCATCCGAAAAATACCTTACTTTTTGCAATGGCGGCCATTTTGCTTTTGCTCTAACATAAAAAAAGCAAAGGTTTGTTTGTCATCCGCCTGATATGTGTTCACTAGGTATTAAATATTTCAAAAAACGTGGATGACAATCCCTAACATTTTGTCCACCCTGCATGATAAATGTGAAATTTTGCCACCTGTCTAGTCACCCTATCGCGAAAAGATGCACAAAGTTAGCTAGCATGCCTCTATGCTTCCGTCGGGAAATAATCGACTGTTTTTTTTATACAGCTACCTTCTTGGTAAACTATCGTGTGATTACTCTAGTAATATTGAGCTAGCTTGTCTGCATAATGGCTTCAGATCTGCTCGACAGGGTATGTAGTTCAAATTACCTAAGGTTATTTTCTATTTTTGTTGCACTGCTCGCTTATGCAACACTTTACCTTTTGTTATCTGGGATGCTTGCATTTTTTAGCAAGAAACTAAATGAATTATGTTTCGCTATGGTGAATTCATTTGATGTGAATAATTGATGTAGCGGGAGCCAGGCTAGTATTTGTGTAAATTGTCGAATGTAGCTGTTCGACTCCGGCCAATCGATACTCATGGGTTGACAGCTGACTAGCCACCATACCCAACTTATACTAGTGTATTGAATATCTATCTAGGTAGAATTTTTGGCTGCGCGACGGCTATACGAGCTGACATCAGTATTGAAAATCTATCAAGGTAACATTTTTTGACTGCACAACGGCATATTATTACACAATAAACTACTGTGCATATTTTCAAAATGGCATGTACAAATTACTATTTTAAACCCTCAATCTGACGTTGTCTGACATGATGCCAACACCTATAACTGGTGAAATTTGGTTTTATACTTCATCATATAATTTTAATTCACTAATATTATCTACAGGCTTCCTAGAGGTCGTCTCTACATGTTCCCGTTAATCAAAATTATTATCGTGTTACTCAATTAACAATAATGTTATTGTACCATTGTTTAGCATGTTTTACACTGGAAAGTCAAAAAAATAATAATAGCTACAGTTAAAAGTACAGTTAAAAGAAATAAGACGAAGAACATGTGAACATTTGTGAAAGACATAAAGCCCTGCCAATGTAATATTTGTTGCTAACTATTTACCGGTTTAGCTCATATAATAAATAAGAAGCTATAGAATGATATTGTAAGATTTGAACGTACTTTTTTATAGGCTTTTATAGGCATATAGTACTAGTAGTCAATACTGCCTGTATTTATGTTGTTGTCAGTATGTACTGTTGTTGTTGTCATTGAGACAATTACAGGTCCCTGTGATTACAACCTCTTTCGCATTTTTTTAAAGCTTGTTCAAGACAAATCAGCTCTGTCACAGCTACAGCGTAATGTACTACATAATACAACAAACAACATCTAACAATTACTGGAGAACAACTTTCGAACTCGAAGTGACCGGTGTAACAGTGGAGTCGTTTACATACCAGCCAATATATTGCCATTTTTTTATAGTTTTTTTGGGTTGCCATGAATGATCTGAGCATGTAGCTGCAGGTTTGCAGGTGACAGCTTTTTCAAATGATATTACGTTATGCAGCGGCAGAACATGTGTGCACGTGCACTGTTTGTTCATTGTGCTACATTTTGGCTGTCCATATATATATATATATATAGCGACTTAACCCTTGTCCTGCTGGACCCGGATATATACGTTTTCAAGAAAGTTTCAACCCAAATAAATGCCACTAAAATTGATAAAATATCCAGTAGTAGATGCTCAGCTAATCAGATATTTCAATTTGGGAGATGTTTATTTTTCATAGATAGAAATATTTTTCGTCATTTGAAGCTGGAAATTGCGTTAGCAATTCCAGCTTTAAATGAATGAAAAATAATTTGAAACAATTCAGTAGGACAAGGGTTAAGAAATACTGCTGATATTGTCACACTGGATTCTCCTGGTATTGTATGAAGACTTTTTATTTCACGATCCAGTATCTTGAGTGCAGAAAGCTTGCCTGTACCTTTTTGTCTGGCAGGATAAAACTCACAGTATCATATGTTGGTGCTTATAGTTTTTGACATTTTAATAAGTAATGGAACTAGTCTACCACCTCGTTTATTTTGCATAAAGTGCAGTATTTTAAATTTCTGTCCTCTGAATTTTGTCTGGCATTTTTCAACAGGGAGTCTATGATTTCGACATGTATCTAAATTTACAGAAGGGAATCCAGAGTGCTGGTAGTAGATTGATTAGATTTTTTTCTTTTTCAATATTTTGTTTAAACATCTGTGAAGTTAATGGATTTGGGGCTATTATCAAAGTCGGAGTTCCATTGATGTAAAAACTGATCCGAAGGCTCTGAAAAATAGTATCGTTAAAGAGGTCTATAATTCCAGTGGGAATAGTTTGGCTGTGCCAGACCCCGATAAACCACAATCACATAGAATTTCCGTGATAAGTAATATCCACTGAGAGTTGTAAATATTATTTGTGGGTAAACTATATATAAACTTATATATAAATGATGATAACTTCTTACAGACATGTGATTAATCGATTCCAGTATTTAACAATTCTACACTCAACACGTAAACTAAGTGGCATTTCACCTGTTTCACCATATACCATATTTGTGTATGTAGATTTATTCAAAGATAAAATATATTTACAAAATTTTAAGTGCAATCGTCCAATTACTGTACAATCTTCAATTCCCCACGCATCTGTCCGGTACATAACTGCTGGGGTCACAATAGTGGGGTGGTTAAGACTGAAATGTGTTCCCCTTCCGGATACAAGTACCAAGTTTGGTGGAGAGCAACATATTGACCTCGTTATGACTTATCTGATAGTCCCCCAAAAAATGTCGGACCGGAAGACACAATTTTGACCAATTCCAATATGGCCGCCATCGAAATGATATTATTCAGTTGATAATCACATTTTTATCTATAAAAACTGTTCGACAATTCATTTTAACGCTAAATCATTTGGTCAAGATATTATGTAGGTGGAATAATATAGTTAGAAATGATGTAAGAAAATCAAATTGAATTTCAGAGCTCTTACAGTAGAGAAATAATGTGAAAATAATGCAATGACATGAAACTTTTTATTATGTGATTATTCTTATTGATATTTCAAAATAATGAGACAATAGTATGATAGTATGGTATTTCATGCATTTATTGAATACATAACATATAACATATTTCATTTGAGTTTCTTCCTTACGACACACTCGCGCTCACAATGAGTCTGGTACATTTTCCACAGCAGCGACAGAGTGCAGAGCAGCCAAATCCCCACACGCAGCAGCTGCAGTTTCCGGTACATCTTTTTATACACTTACATGAAACTAGCTGTCGCAAGGCATCAGAAACTTCCAGAAGCCCAGTCCAAAATGGCAGCCATCAGATTTGCTGGTTCAAAAGCTGTATATGAGTGGGGTAGGGTTTTGAAAGTTTTGACATTTTGAGTGATTGTAGGAAGTACTCTATACTTTCCAGAATTTTCCTCTGTTACATGATAGGCAACACTGAAACCTGGTCCATTAAAGGTGTAGTCAACTGTTAAAATTCGCGGGACAAGGGTCCCCCAGAAGGCAATAGTGCCCGTGGGTAGGCCAAGTCCCTATTCCATAATAATACTAAATATGCGTTTCATACCCAAAGCCTCATTAAGAGCAAGTTCTCAAATCACGGCAAGTTCATATATACTTGAGCGACATCTATGAGTTTATAATTCGAAGCTCTTGGCCCTTACCCCTACTTGGTCGCTGGCTTGCAAACAAACTGACTGTATTACTGAGGGGATGTTGAAACTGCTTGACCCAAGCTTGTATTGACATGCCCAGTAAACACAAAACATTTCTATGACTTTAGGCGATGCTGGACCAACGTCGAAGACGTTGGGCCGACGTTGTATAAATGTTATACAAATATCTTGTGTTTGCTGGGCAGGAGGGCTTTCTTTCAAACATTGTACATTTATTCAATGTTGGTTCAATGTTGGGCCAGCGTCGCAGCGTCGCAGACGCTGGCCTAACATTAAAACAGCATTGGATCAATGTCCCGTTTAAGTAGTATCTTGTAATCAGTTGAGTGGCTATATTAATGCCGTCAATCTGTACTCAATAGGCTACTGTTGGCCTACACTTGACCGTCCCAGGCATGCGCGTTTTGCAGTTGAATCATTCTTAAAATCTGATTTGGCTGTTGTGGAAGAACATCGTTTGTTGATATTGTCGAACTGCAAGGTAGAAAAAAACTCCACTTGGTAAACTGAGTGGATACACTAATCGTTCTTCATTATATTTATCCCATACTTGATTGTCTATATTCTTGTATATCTGCAATATGCGATCATATAATAATAATAATAATAATAATAATAATAATAATAATAATAATAATAATAATAATAATAATAATAAAAATAATCTTTATTTATAGAGGGTTGCTCATTGAGCTTTCGCTCATCTGCCATGAGGCCCTCTTCAAAATGGTACATAATGTTCAAATAACATATCATACAAGCATAGATTAGCAATAAAATAGATTATTACAAATATGAGCAATATAAAGAAGGTCAATATTATACATAGTATAAATACATATGAGCATGCACATAGTAGGAATATAATATAACTATTTTATACATCGATCTATTCAGTAAGCTTATCACAGTTAAGGCCAGATAAAAAATTAAATACTTTTGACTGAAAAACAGAAAGAGAAATTGCTTGTCTTGTTTCGCTGTCCAGGCTATTCCACAATTTAGGGCCATTAAAAGATAAACTCCTGTTGTGTTTTTTCGGAACATTCAAGCGACCTGTGTTTGAAGATCTTAAATTATAACGCTTTGAATCTAGTTTGCTGCTAAACATGTCATGTAAATATTCAGGAGAAATTTTGTGAATGCACTTGTAAACTAAGCTAACTTGGTGGTATTTAACAATATCAGAGAACGGGATCCATTTCAATTCTTTAAATAAATTAGCGCTTGGTGTGAAAAAGTCGGCATCCAAAATTAATCTTGCAGCCCTTTTTTGGAGTTTTACAATTATATTTATATTTTCTTTTGAACAATTACCCCATAAACTGCAACAATACTCCAAGTATGGCTTTATGTAAAAGTTATAAGAGATGCACACACCAACTTCGTGTAGTTTGTTAACTGCTTTCGTATTTCTAGTCATATATAGTATTTCTACTATATATTTATTTCTAGAATATATCATCAACCCAATATATGTAGGCAAAGCTGTCTCACGTTCAATGTTATGTCTTGTCCGTGTTGCATTCGCGTGTGAATAGTTAACACTGTTATACTTGATCAACTGCACAATACCATGTATACTCTGTGAGCGAGTGTCATCTTTCAATTCACCTTTTATATCTGGCCCACGCAAGATCATATGTAACAAAATAAGCAATGATTTTGATGATGTATCAGTACTACAACCCTCAGGAAATGTTCCTTGAAACATGGGCTCAGAAGTAAACAAATCTTGACGACATATTCTTGCAGCCCGCGGAATAACCAGAAGCTCGTCATCCATATGTTGGTGACTAGCAGCTAGCATACAACATCCAAGGTCATTCTTGAAAGCAAACAGTACCCTGTTGTTTACATCATGCTCAGCTGTGAGATCAGGTCTTGCTCTTAGAAATCTTTCCTTCAGACTGGTTCCATTGTGGTGTTGAGTTCTAGGTGGAACATATGTATTGGATGTATCTGCTGTATATTTTTGGCCATTGTAATCTGTCGGTTTTACAATATACTCTGACTGTCGTGTTTTCTTGGAATGGCTATCACATTTATTTGATGAATGACCACCATGGTTTGAGCTTGTCTCTATTTGATGAACACGTGTACAATACATGTCATAGAAGGTTGACAGTTCCAACACAGGAGTCAGACTTGACTCTCGACTTTCTTCACTATGGGACACCAATGCAACTAAGGCTATGGACTCAGCATACCTGTAATCATAATCACGTTGAGCATCCTTCACACTTTCATCAGATATCGTTCATTGTAAAGGGCAGTGAGACAAGGAAGATGGTAAACTGCGTCAATGGCAAGCATATCAGAAGTTGCCAGCTTGGCAAGGAGTGAAGAGTGTCGCAGAGTGTGAGCACATTTTTTCACATGGTCCGACAAGTTTTTAGTGCTAGCTCTTCGAAATTTTGGATCTGCAACATCTACCTCACCAGGGCATGTTTGACAAGATAAAGAAGTATCGTAGAAAGTTTATCTCTGCTCAGTTTTTTCCTACATGAGTGATTATACAGCACATTATTCTTTAACATTGTTTGAGCTATTCCAGTTGTATCATCGACCAGATTCATATCAAACTGCTTGATAGCTTTTGGCATATATCCCGTTTCCCCGAATTCTGTCAACAAATTTGCTAGTCTAATGTGTATATCTTCTTTTGATCGAATCTCTTGTGATGATCTTGTTTGATCGAATTTCTTTTAGGCCAAAGTTCAAATAATGGCAGAAAAGGATAGTGATTATCAGATGGCCAGGTTCAAAATGTAGCATTGACCTTGACATTGACCTTGATATTTGAAAAGTACATTTTATGTTAACTCTACTATGTATATGATATACAAGCTTCGCTAAATTTGACAAAAAATCATTAATATTCAATATAGGACAAATCTGAGAGGAGCATTGATTTTTTATGGCAGCCACATTGGAAAAGCTTAAAAAAAAACATTCCGGTGGAAAAAATCTGGGGGGACGTATCACATGGTATTCACCATATCCTAAAGTATCTGTGTACCAAATTTGACACTTGTATCCAGTTCGGGAACACATTGTCCATTTTTGAAGGCTTACCCACCCCACTACAAGAGTGTGAAATAGCTGCGGCTGGATGTCTACGAGCGGAGCTAACGTTCTTGCCTTACGTAGTAAGGATAACATTGCTCTACATAGGCCTACATTGGAATATCTAAAAAAAACGGCCATTAAAATTATATTTCACATCCAGGTAAGTATAATTATTGACTACATCTAGTAATTTGGGCCCAAAGAATACATTTTGAATTTTCCTGACCTTTCCTCTTGAAAAAACTACAATTTTTTTGCTATTCATCTACAGCTTCCATGTGTTATAGTAATTAAACATTGCAGACAATGCGTCTTGTAAATCCTCCCATAATTCCGCAAGTAGTATTGTTTCATCAGCGTACATCAAAAATAATAATTTGTTATGGTTTTCCATTTCATTGGGTAAGTTGCTTTGTTTTTGAAATTCACTGAGTAGGTGTAGTCCATTGTATTTATCTTGTACAAAAATGTTGTAAATCATGTAATTATATTGCTAATAGTAGAGGTGACAGGCTGCCACCTTGGCGTACTCCAGTTTGACATGGAAAACTATCTGATAATTTACCATTTATTATAAAAGATAACTTGGGTTTTTCGTTTAAATTTTGCACCAGTCTTAATATGTTACCGTTAATGTTACAAATTACTAATTTTGTCCATAATTTATATCTTGGTGTGGTATCAAATGCTTTACTATAGTCTATGAAACAACAATATATCAATATATATTCATTTAACTTGCTGGTGAGCAATCTGCCCATACAACGTAAGAGAGTTATACCTCGGTAGTTTCCAGGGTCTTTATCATCGCCACTTTTAAAAATCGGTACTATATAGCCCATACACCAATCATCTGAGACTATACCTGATTTTAAAATAATATTGAAATTTAAAAACTAATGATTAAAGTCATATCGTTAGCATTGATTAAAAATTCATTCATTATTTAGTCACAACCAGATGCATAAATTTGTCATTAGTTTTCTAATAGCACTTTTCAATTCAAGAAGTGTGAAATCTGTATTGATCTCTTTTTTGTTGTTGTTGTTAGTACATTCATTTGTTATAGTACGTTTATAATTTGTTTCACATCTATTTATTTAAAAAAAAAAATTTCAAATTCTTCCATGGAGATTTGTGGTGTCTTTTTATTGTCTCTCTTGTATTTTATTATATCACAGTAATGTTCGGATTTGTTGATTTTAGTTTACTTGTTTTCTTTATCAAATCATTTTGGTATTTTTTGATTTTTTGTACAAAATTATTTTGCAGAATTCATAATTTTTTAATTTTTATTGGTTCTCCTACGTTTGTGGTTGTTTTTTTTTATCAAACCATGGCTTGTAATCTTCTTTTTATATTTTTAGCTGCCACCTAGCTAGTCTGTCGTCTGTTGTCTGTCTGTAACACTTCGTTTCTGGGCTATTTAGTCAAAGTTTCTCGAGCAATCAACTTCTAACCTGGCATCATCAATCATGGGCGTTAGGGCCAAACCTGATTAGTTTGTCACGAAAATCGGCCTATTATCGACCCTCTGGTGGCCAAAAAACATACGAAAATCAGCCAAAATTGAGGTTTCCAGACGCTAATGTGAAAAATTTATGACCAATCAACTGCTAACCTGGCACTAACACTCATGGGGGTCAGGGCCAGACCTGATTAGTTTTTCAAGGAAATTGGCCCATTACCCGCCCTCTGGTGGCCAAAAAAAGATACACAAATCAGCCAAAATTGAGGTTTCCGGACGCTAATGTAAAACGTTTTCGACCAAACAACTTCTAACCTGGCACTAACACTCACGGGGGTTAGGGCCAGACCTCATTGGTTTTTCACGAAAATCGGCCCATTATCAGCCCTCTGGTGGCCAAAAACCATACGAAAATCAGCCAAAATTGAGGTTTCCTGAATAGACGCTAATGTAAAAAAAATTTGACTAAAGGACTTCTAACCTTAAGCTATAGTCACACTGGGACGCGGATTGACACGCTGCCCACGGATTGAGCAAAATAGCCAAAATGGGCAATCCACGTCAGACCGTCTCCAACCGCGTGTTTTAATCTGCGCGGTTCGCCTACACACCCAGACAGACGAAAAATGGCGTACGCATATCGTAGAAATCGTCTATGAGCGTCTGAATCGTGTATGAGCGTGGATGAGTGTACACGTACCGTAGGTGGCGCACGCATATCGCACGCGGTGTGCGTATGCCACCTGTGGTACTTGTACACTCATAGAGACGGTCTCACGCGATGGCGACGCTTGGAGACGGTGTGTGCACGCTCACCGCACGTCCAGACGGAATGCCTACACGATGCGGCGGTCTGCCTACACAAAAGTGCGACAACCCACGCACGTTCACGTGTTTATAAGACATTTTAGAAGCCGCGCGCACATAATTTCTTCCATTAGGTTTGTACATGCTGGACCGTGCGCCTGTCCGCATGTTTCACACTGGCTTGTCCAATATTCTATTTTAATGGTAATTTAGATATATTATATATATTTATTTTATTTATAATAATTTTATTCCTTCTTTATTTCTCGTTTTGTAACAAATGTACATTGTAGAATATATCTTTCCCACATAAAAGATGTCCTCAATTTATATTTATTGTAAGGCATGTTATAATATTTGGTATATAACTTGAAAGATATTTTTATAGCAAAAGAAATCTTCAAATGATATCTCATTCCAGGGATCACAAAGCCATGTGGGCCTTTCAGATGTTAAAGGTGATCTATCACCCCTTATATGGTATGAATAATTATGTCCCCATAAGGGGTGATTGGCTATCATGTGACTCGCTCAGAGGGTCACCAGGTTTCAGCCACAGATTGACCGCGTGCAAAAGCGTAGGACATTTCTTTGGATTGTCATATCGCAAAATATCGGGGAATAATCAGGTCGAAAATAGTTTTTTTTAGAATTGGTAACATTTTAGTTCCATGCCCGCATGCTCAGCTCAGAGGTCGCACAGTCATTGAAAAGTTATGGACATTTTTCGGACCTTGCGGTCACGATCGCTCTCAGTCACCACCATGTTGAATTTTTCGGGTAAAGCAAATACATCAATCCACGGCTTCGGAGAGGACGACACGGCTAATACGAGATGGGAGGGGGATGTTGACCAAACGACAGTGATCTGTTTCAGCATATAAAATGTTTATGCAACAGCTTTAAATCTATTACGCTAATATATTTTATAAATTATTCAACAAAGTAACATGTTTATTCAAATCGTGTAATAAAGCATTAACACGAAATATTAATCTTTTTAAATCGGGCAATCAAACATCACAACACGAGCACAATGTTCCCTTACATTTTTCTATTTAAATCGTGTAATAAAACGTTAGAACACAAACACGATGTCTTTGCAATTTTTTATATAGTGCAATAAATCACTACAACACTAATTTTATGTTATTATGTTTGTCCAAATCATGTAATAAAACATTATATTATGACTGATGTTATAGTATTCATATGATAACTACCAAGCCTGTAGGCTTGAAATGGTGCGACATGCTCAATTAGCCACTGATACTGTTACTGACTGCGCCAAGCATTGCGTAACCGGCCGCCAATGGTCCGACCAGATCCGAGTTCATTTTAGATTGATGTTTATTTAAAAGAATCAGGGATATAAATATAATTCAAGTTTAAATGAGAGCCAAAAATAACTTAACCACCGTAAAAAAAGGGCTCTAGCCTCTAATTATCCTGCCACCAAGTGGCTTTTAAAAAGTGTACCGCGCGTCAGAAAACATGTTATGCTCCACAGTATTCTCGCGAACATAATTGAAGGGACAATCAGACTAAAATTATCAAAAAATAAGTATTTTTATTTGGCTTCTTAATATGACCATATGATGTAAATATGTCTATTGACTGGAGCTGCGTACGTTTTTGAATGTTTGTGTTACGCATTATATACCAGTTAAGCGAGATATAAAAAATTGCCGTATTTCTTACTTTGGACATGCATATCCGAAATAAGAAATCGGGAATTTCGTCTTTAGGGCTATATCTGTTTCTTTTTGGCTTCTTTTCCTTACTTTTCCTTCTTATTTCCAAGCCCTCGGCAAATAAGAAATCGGTAATTTCGTCTTTATATCTGCTTCTTTGCGGCTTCTTCTTCTTGGCTTTCCTTTTTTTTTTGCCATGAGACCAAGTTTCATAGTAGTATTTCGGCAATGCTCTGCCAACTGCAGCTGCCAAGCCCTCAACTGCATTTGACGTGCGTGTTGTTGTACCACATCCCTGTTGGAGCAACAATCTATACAGCACTACCATAAGACGACGACGACAATGATTGAGCAACAGAAGAGCAACGGAGCAGATGGAACTTGGGGAAGGTCAACAGGGGAGAATGAAAAGTACTCCGACCCATAACATTTTGTGCTGTGCGTAGGGTAGCGTAGGCTATTGTATAACAGTGTAGAACAGTGTAGGGACAGCGTGTGCCAGTGTAGGGACGCCGCCTTGGAGAAGGTCGATAATTTTGTTTACTAGTTCCTAGTTTCTAGTTCGACATTCGAATAAGTAATCAGTTACTAGTTCCTAGTTCATTATTCAAATCAGTAACCAGTTACCAGTTCATCATTCAAATAAGTTGGCCTAGTCAGCTCATATTTATAACCCATACATCAAATCTGTAATCTAACAGGCTAGGCTATATGATCAACCAGTAGCCAGCATCGTTACATCGTTGGCCAACCACTGCATGGAGAGTATGGAGCTGTATTCGGGTCAAAACTGTCAGGAAGTCGTTCGAGTCAAACTCTCGTTCTGATTTAATTAATGACATACGTTTTATTTGACGCATTTGTAATGTTGGCATTGTTGCTTATCTCATCTTAACCGACACGATTGTGGTCTTCTTTACAGTTACATATGTTAATTGAACAGCAATCTCATTTTAATTTTGCAACTCTCGTTCTTCTTTTATGACATACGTTTTAATTGACGCATTTGTAATGTTGCGTACCTCATCTTAATTGACACACTTGTGGACTTCTTCAGTTGCATAAGTTAATTGAGCCGTAATCTCATTTTAATTGACATGCCTGTAGTCTGCTTTACGGCTATACAAGTTAATTGAACGCGTCCCGTTCTTCTTGACTGTCTAACGCTCAACTGTGATTGGCATTGCTGTTGACGGGGAATCATGTTAGTTGAGTAATCTGTGTTTTAGCCGACTAAGAACGAACGCGCATCCAATTTAGCGCAGTGTTTACACCTCTACATAAAACACGTGGGTATAACTTGGCCTTAATGTGATCTGTCCCAAGGTCATATTCTGGCGAATAATAATTGTGGGGTTCGACACGTGGTTTACACTTGGTCCTCGCCGGCAACAGCGCCATCTGGAGAGTGGAGGAGAATTATGGTCTGTCAACATGGTAAATAATGCTCAACAACAAAATGATGTATATTAATGTGTATTTATTGATGCCATTCTTCAGTTATTACACACATTGATCACTGTTTCCAATATTGTTGTAAAATAGGCAATCTCATGGATTATACCCACCCTCACCGTCATTTCGTCCCATTTTCACTGAATGACGTGATTACAATGGACTTTAACATTTAAAATCCCCTATTATCGACAGTTTGGTATAAACCAGGAGATAATCACTAAATCAGATAGCCGTAAAATATATGTTAATATATATATGGTTAATATAAATGACATAAATAACATTAATGATTATTATTCGTAATATAATAAGCGTATACCCCTGTATACTAAACAGATATAGTAGCAGTGCATCTCTCTAGATTAATTAGACTAATATATATTTTCGCCCACCACCACAACCTGCATCACAGTATCTTTTTTTCGTTCATTTATACTATAAAGTTTACCTCCGAAAAATGTCTGCTAGATTATGTGTGTACAATACTCTGGGTGGCTGAGTACAATAAAAACTATAGGGCCCACCGGTAGATCTACTCAGCTACTGGAACCACATTATTTATTCGGGTCAAAACTGTCAGGAAGTCATTCGACGCAAATCTCGTTCTGATTTAATGACATACGTTTTAATTGACGCATTTGTAATGTTGGCATTGTTGCTTATCTCATCTTAACCGACACGATTGTGGTCTTCTTTAGTTGCATAAGTTAATTGAGCCGTAATCTCATTTTAATTGACATGCCTGCAGTCTTCTTTACGGCTATGCAAGTTAATTAAGCGCGTCCCGTTCTTCTTGACTGTCTGACGTTCAAATGTGATTGGCATTGCTGTTGACGGGGACTCATTTTAGTTGAATCTCGTCCATTGCTTGACGTAAGGCGGCTCCCACGTCTTTGCTGAATGCGAGGAGAACATCTCTACCTTCTCTGTAAGCTTGAAGATCTTGTTGATGTGCTAGAATTCTGTTTTTTAAGTGAGTGTTATTAAAACGACCCGAAACATCACCTCCAAGCAGCTTTAGACGAGTTTTATATAGTCTTGCTAATTCTGCCAATGTAAATATGGGAGCTGCGTTACTTTCGATATGTGTATCCTCCATGTAAGTAATCAGTTCAGCCAAAGCGATACCTTCAATCCGTTGTTGGCCTTGATTCTTATCTTTGTCTATGTTTTTAGCTCTATTGTACAATGCTACGAGACAAGTTCGATAATAAACTGCATCTTGTGAGATCATGTAACCAGAAGCAAGTTTTGCTAATAGAACAATGCTAAAAATGGCGGCCATTTTGGATTGCACAATTTTTTATCAGAAATTTATATAAATATATTTCATCTAAGGTGAATTACGGTCGAACAAAATTTGTCTATTACAGCAGATAACATCATTTTAATAATCATTAAAATATAATTATTTTTATTGAATTGGTCGCCATCCTGAAAAAAGCGGCCATCTTGGATCCCACCATTTTGATCATTTGTCCACATGTGTTTGTATGTGTCCCTGTGCAGCATAAACGTTATACATTCAATTTTAAATTATTTTTTAATGATCACAATAAAATGTACTGATTTTTTTTAAAATTTGGCCGCCATCTTGAAAATGACGGCCATCTTGGATTTGTTCAATTTGGGTCCATAGCTTATTTCAAAGAGTATCATCTCAGGTAACTTTCTGGACATTTTGGTGCTTTTATCACTAACTGAGCCTTTCTTCCGATTATCGTCACAAATCTGCTGGACTACCAGCCAGGCCGTGTGTTTGATACCTCAGCATCATACCCCATATAATACCCGGCCACTACCGCATACTGCCTGGCGACCGCCGCTGGTTACCAGCGCGAAATTCACGAGGTTCCGCTGCTCCGTGGGAGCCGCGGCCACCACCCGCTTCTAGCTCAACATTTGGCTGCTACATTCCAGGCGATCGCTGCTGGTAACGGGCGCCGAATGTCGAACTAGGCGGGCAACAGGGGTGGCTACGGTGCTATACAGCGGGGGACAGCCGATCAACATTATAGGTCTAGTTTACAGCGTGTTGAGGATGCTGCTCTACGTACACAGCTGTACGCTGTAATGATTCTGGCTACTGGTTTAGATTGTTTTATCATTTTATAACATTAGTTACATGGTAATTTACAGATTGAATCTATAGATTAGAAATATGACCTGAAATATGAGCTGGTTACTTATTCGTATGTTGAACTAGGAACTAGTAGCTAGTTACTCATTTGAATATCGAACTAGGAACTAGGAACTAGTAACCAACATTACCGACCTCCTTGGAAAGGGGTGCAGGGTGAGTCTTTCCCGGTCTGCTCTCCGTCGCGCACGCCCACGATACCTACGGTGTATGTACGATGCCTACGCTGTATGTACAACATCTCGCGGTGTCTCTACGCTGATTCACGGATGCTTGGGCTCTCATGGACACCCGCGCTTGGCCACAAATTTTTGAACAAGAAGTCAGCAGCCTACGGATGGACGCGCTTGCCGCGAAAAGTGACGCTGTGACCGCCTGGAAATGTACGATCACTGACGCTTACTGACGCTTACCGATGCTTACGAGCGCTGATTCCCGGTGCTGGGCATTTGTTCCTTCTGCGTGTGACCGTGTCAATCCGTACCCCAGTGTGACTGGGCCTTTACAATTGCATTTATGGGCATGATCTGCAGAACCTAATAACTTTTCGAGGATATTAGGCCATTTTTGGAACTGATTTGGAAAATCGTCGCAGCTACCAAATACCTCCGATTTGCACTTGTATCTTTTCATGTGCTTTGCTGTGGATTTTAAAAGTTGTACCAGAACGCTTTGCAGTATCCCTCAACAATGTACTCATATCAGATACTAGGTGGTTAATATTCAGATCATCTATCTCATCAGAGTGTTATATATTATTACACAGGGTAGCATTCTTGGCCCACGTTTTTCTCATTATATACATGAAAGATCTGAATTGTCTTATATATTGTACCACTAATATATATGTATGCAGATGATACAGTAATATGTGTGTTTGTGAGAAAAAAGGCTGATGTGTCACCATTTCTGCAGAAGGATCCGTCAAGGGAGAACCAGTGAATTTGTGCAAATATATTGAGCTTTTGTGTTGGAAAGACATTCTATACGCTTGTCATTGTCATTGTTACCATATAAAACATATATAATCGACTACATATCTAGAAATCTTATCGACTCCTGAAAAGGGCCTCTTGAAAAGGGCTGCATCAATAATTATACCGGAAACACGCAAATTGGTGTCCAACACAATAGTTCTTCCCCACCAACATCTTGGCGGCACCTAGCGGGGTCAACTAGTCTGACGAATATAACAAAATTGCAAAAAATTCAAAATCGCGGTATGCGCATTATTTTAAACTGTTACACCAGGACACATATATGGCTGACATGCTTTCTGAACTGAAATGGCTAACTGTAGGCTATAACCCTCAATAACCTGTGAGCTGACCAACATCAAATCTGCTAATTTATAAAACTAGCACACATTTCATCGCCACCAACACTGACCTTCGTTTTCTAAGGTTGTTGTTGCCGATGAAATGTGTTTTAAATTGATTTACTTCGACTGACAGCGCTTTGCTAAATATCTACCCGCCTAAGTTTTTAAATATATGTTTTTATAGTAGTTTTTAGATTACATCCCTGAAAAACAGCGATGTACTTTATAATAGCCGATTGGTTTTAATTATGTAATACAAATATCTCTATTGTTCACCTTTTGTAAAACAGTAGTGTGGGGGTGTTAGAAGTGATAGCAATGTAGATGGGGGCTACAATGCGTTAAAATCCATATAAACACATCTAACCAATCGATTAGCAATTATCATTTCAGAAAAGGAGAACATGTACAAAAGGAGTTCACCCCAGTACGCATTTGAACTAAGCATGACTTATTATTGTATCTTCCATGTTCAGTCATTCGTCTGGCACACGAACACGACTGTTGTATGCCGCACTGTAGCGAAGTGGAAATATATAAGCAGTCTTGGAGTTTTTTGTGTAAAACAGTGCACGACCGGGTCCGTCTCACAGACCGAATCCTAATATAATTATAAATGAAAATGGTAAAAATAAAAATATTTAATCAAAGAATCAGAAATTTAAACGAGAAGATAATACAATGACAATTTAGTGTTTCCGATATATTAAACAGTTTTAAAATTCAGTGCTCTTGGCTGGATACCTGTGCAGGATGACGATGAAGTGGCTGTGTGCGAGTGCAGGCTTGGTGAAAGAGTGAAGAATGTCTGGGAATCAGCTAGGAGAGCAGCATGCCGTCAGGTGCTGTAGCAGCTTGTGGTTGTAGCCTGAGGTTCACGCCAACATTGCGCTAGCAGGCCCGTAGCCAGGATTTTTGTGTGGGGGGTCGTTTTGAGCAAAAAGTGGACCTTTTTGTACTTTTCTTTTTTTCGGTAAGGGGGGGGGGGGTGCGGGGGCATGCTCATGCGACTTTGTTTTAAACCCTTGTGCTGCTAAGTCAGAATATATACGTTTCAAGCAAATTTCAGATTAAATAAAATAACATTTGGAAGATGTATATTTTTTAGAAATAATATTATTTTCATTTGAAGCAGGAAATTGCGTTAGCAATTTGCGTTAGCAATTTGCGTTAGCAATTGAGCTTCAAATGAATGAAAAATACTCACAAACAATTAAGCAGCACAGGGATTAATATAAAAACCCATATTGCGCATTTCCTGCCTAAACATAAATTGTGTTTTTAATTTCTGCTGAGTTTTTACTCCTTAAAGTGCTAAATCAATCCATATTATTACGATCACGTGCCATTTTGTATTTATGTGTCTACCACTGAATAGATGTCATGATGTTGAGCAATTTAATACATGCTTCTTGAATGAAAAAGAACGTATATTTCAACATGAATAGTTATAGGGGAGACCGGGGCTAACTGGGACACTTTTATCACTTATCGCCCTGGGACAGACAATAATAGAGTTAGAGATTCAAAACAATCATTCAACCTAGGTGTGATATTTGTTATTGTCACAAGAGCCTTTAATAAATGACAACTAAAACCTATACAGATTTGGTGAATTAAAAAAAAAATTATGTCCCAGTTTGCCCCGTATACGGGGCTAAGTAGGACAAGGCCAGGGGCTAACTGGGACACTCCTAAAATTTCAGCAATTTAGGATCTATAGAGATTAAACAAGGTATACTGCATCCTGTGATGATTCCAAATAGTTTGAAGGGGGTGAGCTATAAATAAACATGTTTATGCCGTTTAAACACAAAGGTTTAAAGTGCAACAAAATAATGCAGAAAATAACAGCTGATCCCCGATGCACTATAGGCCTAATGTGTTGATACTACGTAACACCCACATTGTGTCCATCCCCAATACATACAATCTAAAGTAGGCCTAACAAATGTTAATTGAGTTGCGCAAACATATATTTAGGTCACATGTCAGTACCCACAGCGGTTAAGTGGGCCACAATGCTCTATTACAACTGGGGCAAACTGGGACACACCGGGGCTAGCTGGGACTGTCGCAGTTAGCCCCGCCAGAATTGTCCTAGTTAGCCCCGGGTTGACCTTTTATGAAACATATGACCTGGCATGTGGGTATGTACAGCATCGAACATCTAATAATTGTAAATTAGGCAGTAAATATGAGTGTTTTCAGTGATATATTTCAGTATTTTGTCCGATAACCATGTTTCAGATATAGCTAGAATGTCAAAACTATTCTGATGTATTAAAATCTTAATTTCATCTATTTTTTTCAATAAGCTTCGTATGTTCAAATGTCCAATTTTCACTCCTTTGTTTTGTTTTCGATTATATAATTCAGTCTTGGTGTTGCAGTGTTTCATTTTTATATTATTTGTGTCACTATTGTCTATTTTGTTATCATCCATGTAAGTTTTTCTACTAGAAGGTTGTTTAACATTTGACGGCATGAGGCCTATATCCTGATTTCCTTTTTCCTCCTGTAGTTTTCAGTAGCATTCACATTTAAATTGCCAGCAGTGGTCACATTGACGGTTATTGGTGTCATGTCTAGTGTTTTTACGAGTGTTGGTGTCATATCCGTGTTGATCTTTTCTGGGATGATATGCGTCACTTCTTTGCTGGTGCCTCTGCCTTAGTATCTGGTGGTCTTCTCTGTTCTGGCTACTTCTGTGATGGTAGGAATCATGTCTGTAATAGTGGTTTTGTCGTTCATCTTTCTGGGAATGTTTTAATCCATTGTATTCTCTCTCTGTGATCTGATTTTTTTAAGCAAAGTCGCGTGAGCATGTCCCCGCACTCCCCCCCCCTTTACCGACAAAAATAAAAGTACAAAAAGGTCCACTTTTTGCTCAAAACGACCCCCCACACAAAAATCCTGGCTACGGGCCTGTGGGTTAAAATTGATAATAAATCTTCCCCTTCTTTTTATGTATCATGTGTATATAACCGCAAAGCGGACGATGAAAACTATTACCAATGCATGTTAAATAATTTTGAAAATGTTTTAGCAAAAAATAAGGAAATTGTTTTCCTTGGTGACTTAAATATCAACTACATCTTAGACGAAAATTTATGTGAAAATCAAGCTCACTTTATAGAAACACTCCTTTGTTGCAAACAATTGATAGTTGAACCTACTCGTGTTACACAATCATCTCAGTCAGTCATTGATCATATATATACCACGATGCCTCACAACTCTGAAATTTAGGCGCCAAGCTTCTCCTCCAAAACTTATTCACAAAAAAGATTACAATGGAATAAATATAAATGATTTTATTCGCGATTTAATGGATATTGGACTATATAGTGGTGTTATTGATGCTAAATCAACATCTGATGCCTGGAGAGATTGGTCAAATGCATTTAATACAGTGGTTAGCAAACATGTCAAAATTAAAGAAATTAGAGTCAAATCCATGGATGACCAACGAAATTTTAGCCTTTATATATAAACGTGATTATACTCACCGCATGGCATGGCCGCATTAGCTCTTCTGACAAAATGAATGAATATAAAAAACTTTTCGAACAAAAAAAAAACAATTCGAAACTCGCAACGATCCTATTATAAGAAAACAATCACAGCCAATAAATCCTGTGACGTTTGGAGAGCAGTAAACCAATCCCTAGGAAAAAATAGAAAAAGTTCCATAACATCAGATCTGTCACCTGATGCGTGGAATGAACACTTTGCGTCCGTTGGAAATAAACTGTGTAGTAAATTTAGTGAAAATGATGAACTAATATGGAGAAATAACTCGAGTATTTATAATTTTATATTTAAAAGCCTTCTTGAAGAAGATGTTCTACCATTTATAAACAAATTGCCATCTGAAACCAATGTTGATATTCTAGGCTATGATTCTTGTATTCTCAAACTTAGCAGTGAGATTATCTGTAGGAGTCTAACAATCTTATTTAATATGTCACTTTATAATGGAGAAATTCCAAATGAATGGAAGAAAGCTCGGGTTACTCCAGTTTACAAAAACAAAGGCTCTAAACAAGACCCTAACAACTTTCGACCAACTTTTGTAATTGGGCATATTCCAAAATTATTTGAAAAATTAGTTGACTCTCAATTGAGAGAATATTTACAATCTCACTCTTTCATTACACATTCCCAGTCAGCTTCCATGAAACTCCATTCAACCCAGACGTCTTTGCATAATGTGATTGAATATGTGCTTGACAATATTAACGAAAATGAAATCAATGGTATTTGTATGTTTGATCTTGCTAAATGTTTTGACACACTTGATCACAAATTACTTTTAAAAAAATTAAGCAAATATGGCCTTAATGGCACTGAATTATAATGGTTTACAAATTATCTCAATGAACGAACTCAAGTTGTTACCATAAATGGTAAAATGTCTAATACAAAACTCATTGACAAAGGTGTTCCACAGGGATCTATACTTGGTCCTCTGCTTTTTACTATTTTTATTAATGATTTTCCCTCATGTCTATCTAATGCCTTCTGTAATATTTTTGCTGATGATACTATGATAGGTGTTAGTGATAAATCTATAACAAAAATACAGCAACTACTTCAGAATGCTGTAAATGAAGCTATTAAATGGTTTGGACAAAATAAGTTAACTTTAAACATAAACAAGTGTATTGTACTAATTCTATCTAACAAAAATATAGTAGACAGCATAGATATTTTTATTAATGGTGTTAAGTTACCCTTTGTTAAGTCCGCTAAATACCGTGGTGTAGAAATAGATAGTAAATTATCCTGGTCTAACCATATAGATGGATTGTGTAAGAAATTGTCTTCGCAACTTTATATCTTAAGAAGGTTGAAACAAATTCTCCCAACGGATGATATTAATTGTGTTTACTACGGTATATTTCAGAGTATTATTGATTATTGTATCACTGTCTGGGGCTCTGCTGCACAAAAATATTTATGTAAAATACAAAAATTACAAAATAGAGCAGCACGACTTCTTTCACAAAACTTTGACTGGAACATTCGTGGTATAGATATTGTGAGAGGTCTACGGTGGCAGAATGTTAAAGAAAGATATTGTTTTTTATCATGTTGTCTCACTTATAAATCTCTTAATAATCTAGCTCCTTATTACTTATCTGATCTTTTTTCCTCCGTTTCTGAATAGCATACTGTTTCAACACGTAATGCAACAAGTAATACTCTACAGCAGCCCAGGTGTAATAATTCTTTATATAAATCATCTTTACGTGCTAATGGGTCTAGACTTTGGAATAAGCTACCTTCAGAAATAAGAAGACATTTTCTGCTTTCAAATATAACCTTAAACTATATATGGCTAATAATCAAACCATTACTCAATCATAGTTAGGGCTGCAATAACTGTACATGTCTTATCGCTTTCTCCAATTTTTGTAGGTTTTTGTTGGAGTTTTAGTGTGGGGACATTTGTGGTCTCTTTTCTTTTCACTTTGCTATAAATGTACATGTATATACATTTGTAAACCTATTCAATTAACGCAAAGGCATATATCATCGGATTATGATCTAAAATGTCTAATGTACCTTCTATTTTCGTTATGGTAACTATTGTACATAATATGATAATTATTGTTTAAATGTGTGTTTTCACTTTTTATGCAAATACTTGGCATAAAACAGGGCACATATGCAAAATAGCCAAAGGCTAATAATGTTTTTACCCTGTATAAATATGTTTGAATAAATAAATAAATAAATAGAAAAGGCATGTGAAACTGACGTATTTTTTATTTGGGCCATAATAACTTCTTGCCCACTCTCCCCTGAGCGACCTAGCAAAAAAATGAATGCGGTTTTGAGAAGAGCCTAGTTACTGGTAGCGCAAGGACTTCCTGCTACCATATCTTTGCTTATTTCGCTGCTTTTGCTACAGCAAATCATCACAGAATCGATTCTAATTGGTAGCAAAATGATATATCTGTAATATGTACCACCGAGGCTGCTGCAAAGAGCCACAAATTTAAAAAAAGGAACTATGCGCGAAAAAATTTGTGTGGTGAAACCTTAACGTTCGATAATTTCACATTGAAACACATTTGCGATGCTGCCCCAACATTAATCCACTGCGACTTATCGCAAACTGTATAAATGGGCTAAATATGTAACGTGTAACGTGTAACGTTCTGGTCTTTAACAGCTACCTGCACATTTGATTAATGTCAGTTGACGTGTTATGGAAAACATTTCAACTTCGCCTACCTATGTTATGGGTCTACAGTCATTATAAATATTTTACTCTTTCAGTGCGGGGATCGACTTTAAGCAATGAGCTCTGTATGAGCTCAACAAATATGACAAATAGATGACTATTTAATTTCAATATTTAATTTATTTGCAACGGAATGAAACATTTTCAAAATTCCATAAAAATGAAAAAAAATATAAAATCTGTCTGTATATTTTATCACATAAAAAGTATTTCTGAACCAGGTGTTACGGCAGTTCAGTTGAATACGGCCAAACACGAATTTCAACCTCTCAAGCATGACGCCTGGTCATCTAGTTTTGCGTCATCTTCAGGTATAATGACATAATTATTAGTTTTAACTGTAGAGGTAGCCAAAAATATCTGTAGGGCTGCCAACCTCTAGAAAAATAAACCCATTATTTTTTCTTATTATTATTATTTTTTCTTCCAGCAAACATAACTATATTGGTTTAATGCTGGTTTAATGTTGGTTTAATGTTGGACCAGATATCCGTAAAATGGTCCAACCAGGATGTGAACATAGGCCTATAAAATTATACCTACGTACAAATTCTGACATAAAGAATGATAAAATAAAGTCAATTATCATCGTGCAGCGAGTGCTAGGAAAATCTTACTCAATTTTATTATTTTTAATGATAGGATAAAATAAAATTTTCGTATGAGCTGAATAAACAGATGAATATTTAATATCATTATTAAATGCATTTTTCACAGAAGAGAAACACGCCGGTTATTATTTCTTGCAGATTCAAATACATGAACTATTACTAATGTGATTTACTTTCACTAATAAATATTACCGCCGCCTTCAAATTGTATAGATGACATTCTACAGAGGTGAAATCTCGTTCCCGCGGACCATATAATAACTTTAACTGGCAAAACAACCTGATCAAGTTGTTCATGGGGGCATGACGTCGACCGTACCCCTTAGAAATTTTGGATGCCGTATTAAAATAGAACCCACTTCTGTTTACACCACTGCTATTTAGATCATTACATATGAATTTACGACATAATGAATATATACAATTATTACCAGGTGTGCGCCGCCTTCAAATTGTATAGATGACATTCTACACAGGTGAAATCTCGTGCCCGCGACCATATAATAACTTTAACTGGCAAAACAACCTGATCAAGTTGTTCATGGGGGCATGACGTCGACCGTACCCCTTAGAAATTTTGGATGCCGTATTAAAATAGAACCCACTTCTGTTTACACCACTGTAGTAGGCCTATGTGCTGACACATTAAGAATCGACACCGCATCATACTAATACTGAGCAGTGACTTAAACATGACCCCTATTTCGTAGTTTGTCTGGCCAATTTGGTTCATAAAATGACGTCATTGCCATAGCAACATGACGTCACAAACGTACGTTTGAAAAAAATATCGACCACGCACGACAAAAACGATATACGCCACCATAAACTAGAGACTTAAACCTTTCCCGTGATATATTTTTTATCTCTAGGAATTTAAGTGTCAACTCAACTCCAAAAATGGGTTCATTCCTCTTGTATATATACTAGATGTATGGCCAAAATGTGGACCTTCAGCCGTCAGGGGGGGGGGGGGGGGGGGGTCGTACGACTCCTCCGACCCCCCCTGGCTACGGGCCTGGCTAGTGTTGTGCGGGCGCATTACAGTTTAACCAAAGTCTTTTACAATTTCGGCAGAGACATTTAATAAATAATAACTTCAAAACGTCAAACACACGACGAGCCCAAACTGGAACTGACAAAATAATTATTATATTCCGCACGAGGAAGGCCTGTAAATCATGGTCATTCTGTCTTGGATGCGCCTGGCTTGATCAGTGGTCACTTGATAAGCGTACACGGCATCGGTCAGATAGAAGAAACAATGAATAACACATTGGAAGCTTGTACATGATGATAATTTAATGTGGGCACGTCATACAAAAGAAAATATGTTATCACTACAGAGCCACGTATGTATACAACTACACTCCTGTGCATAATACACCTAACGGACCTAGCTACACTGTTGGACACAATACTCCTAACAAATTAGAACTATATTAATATTACGCATATTACACAAATATAATAATAATCTAATAATCTGAACCGTAACAACATGCTTATATGATTTCTATGTTTTTTTTACTCTTTCAGTGAGTGGTCACACAATAGAGCAAACGATGTTTCAATTAAAGGCACCCGTTTATATCCCAGTCACACATACACGACGCGCACAGCACACGCCTTGAGAGCAGTACGTCGATCTGCTTCCATGCATTTTGTCAGGATATGAGAAGAGTCAGCGAGTTTAAAACAAATATACAGCGCGTTATAAATAAATCAGGTGTATAAATCAGCGAATACACAGCGTTTCGACACCGCTTTACGCGTTAGCAGGGCAACAAAGTTAACGAATACACCGCGCATCGTCAGCGTGAGGCACGAATAAATCAGAAAGCATATAAGTCAGAAAGCATTTAGCAGGCCCATATCCGTTATATGTTTGCTGGAAATGCATTAGGAACACGCTAGATGGGCGATATATGCATACTCAGTGTCGTAAGGCTCAGTCACACATAGTCGATGCACGACCCACACACTGAAAATTGATTATTTTTTGCTAGAGCGTCTGTCGTGCATCGGTGGAGCGTCAGCACTCGCTACTGGTTCATGGAGCGTGCTGCACTAATGCTACGCATATTTTTTGTGTGCACTGTAATCGCCAAAATAAATTGAGTACTCTTTAAAACATTAAACGCATAAATGTACATGTCAGAAGACCGCCACAAACACGTAGGGCACGCTACAACAACGTCATATCAACGCCAAATAGGTTTGCGTTGTATCACATAGCTTCCCGTTGAGGGCGCTGGGCAGTCGCGGGAATCGCGCCTGTCCTATGCTGCATGAGTCCTAGAAGCAGGCGCCGGGCACACGACGGTAGTTCGCCCGACGCTTGAGCAACAAACAATTTATTTTTAATCATCTGAGGTGGTGTTTCACACGATACATGGCTTTCAGTGCAGAATTTGATTTTATTTTGTCGAAATTAAAACATATAATGTCAGCATAAATTTAGGACGCATTTTTTCTTTTAAAAATGGTTACATAATATGTACAAAACAAACTGATAAGAGTTACTAAAATTGTCGACATTAGCATTCTAGGATTTAATGCACACTGTATACGCCCAACGCGTTAGCAAAGCGCTGCTCTCCCCCCTTTGCGTTGGAAAAACGCTGTGCATTCGCAACCAGCTTGCGACGTTTTCACAATCCAGACTCAAATTGTTGTTTTTTTTCATGCGTGGACTGTGCGTCTTTTATGTGTGACTGGGTAAACCTCAATCAACGAATACACAACGAATTTAGAGCGTGTGCACATAATAAATGATTACCGTTCACCCAGCGTTCTCGTCAAATCTGCAACGAATTCTGACGCACGCCCAGCGAATCACAACGCACTGACCAAAACTCTTCACTTTTTGTGCGCTGGATGTGCGTGACGGTATGTGTGACTGGGCCTTAAAGGCATGTAGAAGTGATAAATTATCTTTTTATCTACATTACAACTCCCAATTTACGCAGAGTCTATGGTTAGTGGTTAATCATATTTCAGTTACTTTTTTTATTTGAATTTTCGTCTCTCCACACATAATACCGTTCCCATAATACTTACATGTATTATGACCCATACGCTGGGGCCTCCCAGCATTCTTCAAATGAAAATATATATAATGAATGAAATCTTATATAGCGAATTTATCCAGCCGGAGGCTGTTCAGAGCGCTGACCATCGAGAGTAGGGGCTACATTTTATATCAGTCTTTCCCGATTTCGATGTTTTTGAAGCAAGAAATGGTCATCAAATCTATATGAATTGGTAACAAAATTATATGAATTTATTATTTAAACCCAAGCTTGCTGTAAATCGCAACATTAAAAAAAATATCGTAACTCTCTCACTATTATAATTTCTAATGATATGCGCGTATGGAATTGTGTGGTGAGACTTTAAGTATCAAAATAATCTAATTTTAAACTAAGGGCTTGTGAAACAGAACACGTAATTCTGGTGTCATTTAATTTATGATATTATAGAGCTGAAAAAATACACAGGAAGTTCAGCTAGTGATGTTGTTTTTTCCGATGAGTGTATTGCTTCATCTTTATTACCGACTTGTCATCACATGCACTACATGATTATTTTGTCGCAATTTGGTTATTATAGTGAAGCCGACCCCACCCCCTCGCCTTTTGACATCGCAAGCAATCAGTTTATGATGATCATCCAGCTCTACCGGAGGACCCGCATGAAAACAAAGATGATATACGACATAATATAGACATTCAACCAGCTATTAAGTTGTACGCATTAAAGGTGATCTATCACCCCTTATATAGTATGAATAATTTTGTGACAAATAAATCAAAGTTGCCACAAGATGGGGCACAAGTGTTTCCTTTTATGGGGTGATTGGCTATCATGTGACCCTCTGAGAGGGTCACATGATAGCCAATCACCCCATATAAGGACATAATTATTCATACCATATAAGGGGTGATAGATCACCTTTAATGTAAGAATACCATCTTCTTTATATCATAAATAAATTAATTGGCAGTATACCCAGTATGATGTTTATCCAGTGTAGGTTTATTGGTTGGCGAGCGTCGCAGGGGGTGATCCAACATTGAACCAACATCATCGATCCCATTGGGCGATTAGAATAGCTCTCTGTGAAGTGTTTAATTTTAGAATTATCGCAAGATTTGCCATTATAGACTTGGGTCGTTTATAATGATTTAGAAACCATAGGCTATCCGATGAGATAATACAGTTTATTCTGATAAAATAAAACACTATAAGTCGTTATTTTTCAATATCACAGCCGATTTTTTAACAATACATACAGTTGAATCAGGTCATATATATAGTAATAAAATAATTTATATAAGGGTACATAATAATACAGATTATTATATACCATACTCAATATGATCTTTACAAAACAGTGTTCGTATCTTCACTAATAACATTGAAGCTACGTTTCTCAATGGCATGTATCCATGAAAAGTTAATACATTATATTAGCAGCATTTAAATGCTGCTACTTTACGAGCCAATGACTATAATGGCGGATATGGAGTTCACAGTTTGTCAAGTTACCCTTTATATTATGTGCATTGTCAGCAATTTTTCGCAACATATTTAGTTGAGTGCAGCTGTGGATCGCGGTGGCGACCAAGTAAACGTTTTTATACCATTTGTACATGTGTAGGGCCTATGCCATTAGTACAATGTTGGACAAACGTCGAAGACGTTGGACCAACGTTGTACAAATGTTATACACATGTTTTGCGTCGGATGAGGAGACACAATTTCAAGCGGTTACAAAATGCAGTGAACACATCCATGGTCACAGTAAATAGCTCTCATTATTTTGTTCATATATTTAATATCACATGGTAATATTTAACTATCATGATCATTTTCACTCGTATTATTGTCTTCTGGGAACGTCATTTTTACATTAGACCGGCAGAAAATTGTCATCGTTTTTAATGTAATATCACTTCAAATTCTAAATTTCACGCACCCAATCTTGAGCATCGGGGTTATCTACTTTAGGTGTGCGAAAATTTGAACTTGAAAATTCCACAATTTAACTTTGGAAACGTCGCTTAATATTTGTTAAGTTCATCCAGTGATTTTTCTAGACACACCCTCCTGTCGCTCAGCTGCTGGCGGATTTGCGCAGTTCTCTCGTGCTCGGCCAGGTTGTCCAGAGTTTCTGGGGTTGTAGCAAGATTTGCCACCCTGCTTTTAATGTCTTTGGCCATTTTGTGCACCAGGTGGTAGTGAATCCGTGAGGGGATAGTCCCCATCAAACGATCAAGCGCTGTCTGTGAAAAAAATATATATAATAATTGTATTTTAATGTATGCTTTCAGATGAATATGGCGAGATCAGGATCTTGATTGGCTTTTAGTGAAATACATCTGACCTATCGTTTTATTATTTATAGCTCATCAACAACACGAGCGAGCTTATGATAATTTGACAGTATTTTTTTAACATCGTGTCCGACAATTGGCAGCTGCATACCTTTAATTAATACGAAAAATTACAATTTTCTTGTTATTTTCAGCTTGGATTACTAATGATCATCGTTGTATCCTTTGCGATAATATGGTGGAAACATATGGTCCGAACCATAAGTTGTGCCTAATATTATTAGGCTAAGCCGATTTATACTTCTAATGATGAAAACCACTAGCATCCTGACCTCGGAGACAACATCTCTGACTCCAGACACTGACATTGTCGTTTACACGCATGGCTTTTAATCTGATTTATCACCCGAAATACAGCGTGTGTTTCACGTTTTCAATAACGGTTCCTATAACCGTTCAGTAATTATTTATCATGTTTTACTATATCGATTAATCTCATAGTTTGTTGCCAATATTATACTGTTCAGTTATTGATAAATTGCGCCATCATAATTCGCATGTCATACAGTACTTCCCATTTGCCCATTGTAAATTCGGTCAGCAAAAACAATAACAAAAAGCTCGCACAGCTGCGCACGTAGGCGAAGTAGTGGTGTTTTATATTTGCCATATATATATTTAAGATACACAAGTGTGTTTAAAAGCCTCCTTTTGTAATATGTTATAACTATGCTCTTAATGCGCAGTTTCTGCAGAAAATATAAGCTGATTTTGTATAAAATTAGCATATCATCCAAATCAAATTATAACGTAGGCCTAGGTATGAGAATAATTCACTTACTCTGAAATAGCTGATTATTCGTCCCATCGTAAACACCATATTTTCGTGATTTTCAACTCTTGCTTGAGGAATATCAGGTTGTTCTGGAAGATCTGGATCAACGCTCTCGGTGTCCGAACCTGAACTATTTGTGTGAATTTGAACTGGAAGATAAAATCTCAAAATTAGACAAGCGTGATAAAAATAAATATTAAAATTAGACAAGTTCAATCCCTGCTGCACAATAACACTAAGGATTCATTCAGCCCTTAGAGCACCAATAATACGTTTTCTGTTTTATTTTCACATTTATAACCAGTTGTTTGTCATGTTTGTCATGCCGATATATTGGCTGCGTCTAAAAATTTAGAAATTCGAGTAATTTTTATCACTTGAAGCTCCGACGCACAAATTACCGTGCTTGAAAATTTAAAATATAGCCAAGTGCTCTAATGTGTAAAATGATAGTGTGGGTTTTGTTCAAATGTAAATTTTGTAGATATTTAAGCTGCTACATACCTGCATGTACACCCTTGTAAAACAGTACATCGGGCACAACGACCATCATCTCTATCTCAAACAGCTCAGTCAGTGCTTTATCACAAGACTGGAACTCTTCACGTATTATGTCATCCACAAGCAGCTGTATGTAAATAAAGATGAATAATCATGACTAAGAGTGGTGTATAAAGTTTTATAACAGTGCTCTTTAGACGTTGGCAGAGTAAAATAATGAACGCACTTTGAACCGCACCGCTCTGAACAACATCATGGGTATATATTGGCATCTTCTAAGATAAAAGGCAATAGCTACTTACTTAGTAAGTAAGCAGTTAGTGCATTTTTACTTTGCACCGTAGTATATTTTGATAATATAATTATTGTGTTCAAATTCTCTTAGCAGTTTTCACATTTACCATGTTTACACCACAATACCATACAGAAAACAACACACTTTCTTATCACACTTATTTTCAACCACGAACCTACAAAGGCAGGATAATATATATACATGTATATTATACCATGCTATTAGGGTACAAATCAGGGTTCCAATCAGAGAACAAAATATTCAGATAAAAGAATATATTTATTTGATTGAAGTAAATAAAGTGTTTTCTTTTTAAACCTGAAACATAATACTTTCAGTACAATTTTTTTTGTTTAGAACTCATAACTAAATGTTATGTGATGATTTATTTACGAAAAAAATATAATATGGGATTGTACCTCTCAGTAGACGTATAGAAAATGATGTGTATAGTAACGTGGCTTACCTTAACTTGTCTCTCAAGATCGGGAAACAACCCGAACTTTTCTTCACAGATTTTCCTGAGGAATTCTTCAACCACAGAGTTGATTTTATGCAGACAGTCTCTGGCAGGAGGCATGTATCCCTCTAGCAGCCTCTGGATCACATTCCTACACGCCTGGTAGCTGAGGAACCCTGGTAGATCCATACCACGCTGCTCACGGATCTCACGCTCAATGCGATCCTTCAGTGTTTGGTTGTTGCTGTCTACAATTATCACGGCATGAAATAATTATATAACTGATCATTTGCAAAGAAGCATACTTCGAAGTTTATGATCCGGATATGAACGTACGAGATTACGCTTGCATCTTTTTTTAAAAAAGCGACAAGAATCAATAATGTATTATCAGAGTATTCATGCAATAAATACGAATGTGGTCAGCATAGTCGGACCGTAGATATCAATAAGTGGAACTGTAAACTATAACTTGTTAAATAGTTAAATTTGTTCACTTTAAAATATTGATTATCTCATAATAATTATCTTACAGAAAAAATCCTTGTCAACGCAATAAATAAATAGAGGACTAACCCGGCATTAATTCGCAGACAATCTTTGCAAAATCTTCCATATGAGGTCTGGTGAACAGCAGGAGTTTTTGATCAGTTGGTAAATGACGATCATATATGGCTTCTGTAATCTTCCACACCTTATCCGTGAATTCATTTAACAACTGGAAAATGTCAAACAAAAACAAAATCAATGGAAATATTTGTCACAAGGAAAAATATCGTTCGGGAATGGTGAACTCGAATACAACTAGTAATCATTGTCATTACTGAACTCATATTCTGAAAAGTAAATTTATTTAAATTTTCAACTACTTGAGGTTGTGTCTCGCTACCGCGATTCACAACCTCAAGTGGTTGAAAATCACTCATATTCGTTTCATTTGATCACAAATATTTGCAAATCTTGATGTTTGGAGGAATATTTCATTCTCATTAACAGCGATTTTGTCAATTAATAAAAAAGATAAAAGCGACAATAGTCGTGATCAGCAAAATTCACATTAACCATGTCGACCTCATTATTCACCATCTTGTTTGCATTTTAAATTTCAATTGATTGCGTATGTCACGTGTATTTTGTAGTGTTCGTATATATTACTGTTTTATTTTGTACGTGGTCTATCATAACCAAATCCCACAATTAGTATTTATGTACACCACTTACATCTGTTAACAGCTGTCTTTTTCCATGATCTGTTTCAGGTACAGTTGTGCCGAGTTCATCTAATTCTAGGTCAACGTCACGAAGCTTGGTATGAACTTGAGACTTCAATTGTGGTAGTACACTCTAAAAACATAACCAAGGCGTAGTTAATATTATAACAACACGAGTAAAACACAACATAAATAGTTATGTACAAGATATAATTCTTCATTAATACAAACACAACAAATGTTTTATATTTTCTACTTCAATGCATAATCTCTCACTTTTATTCTTTCCACCAGTTCATATGTTAGTTTCGTTGACAGACTCTGTATTCCAGTGACGTGCTTAGGTAATTTCCTGGAAAGCAAATATATCATTTAATTATTGACATAATAGAGACAAAAAATCAATAAAATCTAAGAATATAACAAAAGAGCACATGGTATAGAACATCTCATAAACTATTAATTTTCGTCTGGACATGATAATAATAGATACGTAGATATATATTGCATTTCTGATTGTATTGATTGACACCAGAAAGTCTATGCAAACTAGATGCCCAATCTAGTGATTACTAATGGTGGTAATTACAAAGCGACCCCCCCCCCATATTTTATTTACTTACGCAGGTGATGCCATACCTTAACAGTTTCAGTCTCAATTGTTTAACATAGGATCAGGAAATCATTTTTATCTGGTTTCACTGATTTTGATTACATGGACAGTGAGACATATCCCATATAATCGGCACAGTCCTTCTCCTTCAATCATTACGGACATGAAAAGTCAATATTACATGCTACTATGAATTTTAATTAAGATTATATATTACCCAAAATGTGGATGACTTCTAAAATATTCCTTCTCTTGAGTGAAAGCCGCATCAAGAGGCATGCCGTTGTCCATGTCTTCTTTACTTCTGAGTTTAACAATAGTGAAGCCTTTACGTATCTTATATCTATCCGGTGTCCTCACCATATTCACTATGTCAGTTTCTGCCCCTCTATCAACCAGGTCTGGCTTCGTCAATACACCTGTAATATAATCATGTATCATTATCTGATGATTACGATCACTGATATATCAAGTTAGTCATTGAAGATTTCATGTCGCATAGACTGAAGTCATCATCCACATGGCATTTAAAAACTGAAAGTTGTATAGTTAATGACAATATGGAGGTGCTGAGCTTCCACTTGCTATATTAGTCAAATAATTCAATTTAGAAGATATTTTCAAAAAATCGAAATATTTTCCCTCATTCGAAGCTGGAAATCGCGTTAGCAATTCCAGCTTCGAATGAGGGAAAAATACAATAGAAACAATTCAACAGCAAATGGTTAACATTAAGCTGTGTTTTCGCAACAGAAGCAAAGTAAACATTGAGTTAAATACCGTGTAGAGTTTAATAAATTCCCAAGATAATTTGTCGATTATTGTATATTTTTGAATAAAATAAACCGTTGTGAATTCTATATACCTAGTGTTCTACTGCCGTCCTTGTCAGCGTCTAGAGCCAGCCTCAAAGCCTTGGTTGTAGCTATCTCCATCGTACAAGGGATGACAACCATTAAAATAGTTTCTTTCTTTTGCATGTAGGTATTTAAAATATCAACTACCTGTAAACACATGATAAAGATACAATATGATGAACCATTGTTCAAGTTATTCTCTTCAAATTGTCATCCATATTACAATGAGGCGGTAAGCGTTATATAAAATGGAAATAATCATAAAAAAAACATAATTGATTTTGTGGTTCAATATATAATACGAAATGAGTTGATATTCCGATAACTATATGTTGCCATGCTGAATTCGCTTTATTAAGTTTGTGAATAGCCCGACTGCATGACAAACTAATGGAATGTAAACCCTCTATTTGCCGGTGTTTAAATATGGGTGGACTTCAATGCGAACACACTTATTCGACAATGTCTGCGTTTCTCCCGAGTTGCATCCAATTATGGCCAGCCAGATGTGGGATGCAAGACATAGCGCTTTACGCAAATAATTTATTTTCTATTCTCTATCCAGAGGCTCATCCCACAAAGAATCTTAAAATTAAGATTATCTTACCCTTTCTCTCATTACCATTATAATAGTGCAAGAGCATTAGGGTTGAACCTGGAATAAAATTGCAGAAAGCTGATTTTTTCAGGAATGATACATGGACATCTCCCCAGACGAATTCCGAAGATGCCCCAAAAATTCCCCTTGTGCATTTTTTTTAATTCAAGATGGCCGCCACCATGTAACGCTATTTTCGAAAAAAACAGGGGTATACCATAATTCCTCACTTTTGCAGTTCGAAAAAATATTTAGGTGTCTCTACTTATGTTTGAAGACACAAAGAGTTTATCCAGATGATCTGAAATGATATCAGTACTTTTCTCAAGACCAAAAATCCAAGATGGCCGCCATATTGATATACTGAGTATGTTGAGCGATCTCTTAATTACAAAAACGAAAATATGAGGTAACTATCTCGTTGTTGAGCCTAAAATGTATTTTTTGTCTAAACCCATGGAGTCTAGCACTTATTTAGATCACCAATATTTTATTATATTGAACTTATCAACATAAATCCCACATACCGGTAGTTCAATGTTATGTAACACCATATAACGTCATTTTTCCCCCAAAAAAGGAATATACCACAATTCCTCACTTTTGCAGTTAAAAAAATTTATTTTGGTGCCTCTACACAAAAAGCTCATCAACAGGATCAGAAATGATATCATTCCTTTTCTTATCTCCGCAAATCCAAGATGGCGACCATTATGTGAAGCGTCCCCCCCCCCCCCTCAGAAAATCACGTACATGCCATAATCATCATGTTGTTGAAACTTTTTTTTCAGGGCCATGGAATCTAGAATATATTCCCATCACCAATTTTTTTAATAGAATGTGCTTATGGTCTCACCACCCTAAATAAGCCGAAATCCAGGGAGGTGTCTACTAATGATGGAATCATCACACAAAATATTTTTAATGCGGCTGTTCCAACCTCTATTGAAACAAAATAAAATACAAAGAAGTAATAATTTTGTGAATATTTAATAAGCCCACGTTATCTTCTTTGTCAAGAATATCAGATATAACTGTTTCATGATAACCTCGCCGGGATACAGTGGGTTAAAATGATGTGTGTCTGTACTGTGAAAGAGAGCACGGATTATAGCCCAATTTTAACAGTATTGACTTTTTTACACTCTAGGGGGCGTAGCTCAAAATCTGTCTGGTAACCATACCCATAGCGGGCCTGTTTTCGAACAAGGACATCTCAAGCTTTATCCTGATATGTCACACTAAATATCTAATAGGGTGAAAAATGGTGAAATCGGCCTGCGGAATTGAGGCAGTTTACATGTGTTTCAATGGGACTGGCATTTGGGGTGGTGAGACCATCAGTAGACACAAGGGGTTTGCATGTTCTGGTCCTTTCTTGACATATTCCAGCTGCTTGATAAAAAATCTGCAGCTTGATATCTATATTTTATTGAGGTTTACTATCGCTGTAACAATCTAAGTGTAATAGTTTTGATTAGAAAGTATATAATTGGTGAATAAATGTGATAACCATGTCTAGAAAAGACCAGAAGAGGCCGTGTTTTGGTGATATAAGTCATAGATGGAATGCCTGGTTGGTAGTTTGATTGTCATATGGGCCCAAATAAAAATAAAAAATAGTGAATTTAAGTATGGATGCTACTAATAGCAGTCCATTCTAATATGTGTGGCATATTTCAACAACAATTTTCGAAATACAAGGTAACCATGACGACTTTGTGTGACGAAATAGAGGCGGGAATAGCCACTTCATTTAACTGTTTTATTCAATGCGACTTTCAAGGAAACCAGGCCGATTTTCATGATATCAATAATTATTCAAAGGGCTCCGAGGGCAACAGTTTTCAATATATTTGCCTAATTCAAAAACTATATTGTTCAGAACACCTTCAAGCATCATACCAGGCCGAAATAAAATAATCAAAGAAAATTATATCTCTACATATGGTCTCACCACCCTAAATAAGCCGAAATCCAGGGAGGTGTCTACTAATGATGGAATCATCACACAAAATATTTTTAATGCGGCTGTTCCAACCTCTATTGAAACAAAATAAAATACAAAGAAGTAATAATTTTGTGAATATTTAATAAGCCCACGTTATCTTCTTTGTCAAGGATATCAGATATAACTGTTTCATGATAACCTCGCCGGGATACAGTGGGTTAAAATGATGTGTGTCTGTACTGTGAAAGAGAGCACGGATTATAGCCCAATTTTAACAGTATTGACTTTTTTACACTCTAGGGGGCGTAGCTCAAAATCTGTCTGGTAACCATACCCATAGCGGGCCTGTTTTCGAACAAGGACATCTCAAGCTTTATCCTGATATGTCACACTAAATATCTAATAGGGTGAAAAATGGTGAAATCGGCCTGCGGAATTGAGGCAGTTTACATGTGTTTCAATGGGACTGGCATTTGGGGTGGTGAGACCTTATCAACACAAAATCCAACATGGCTGCCATATTGGTTAGCTCTTTTAGCGCAGATGCCACTATTAAGCGATGTCCAACTGCTTTTTCATATGGGAATATAGATATAGATTGATCAAATTTACAAAATATCATATGTCAGAAATCATTGATTAAAAATTCTAACATCTCTCATCTTTAAATATAAGTGTATTTTTCATTCATTTGAAGCTTGAGATAGCGTAAGAAATTCCAGTTTCAAACACAGCGACTAATTCCAATGTAGGTATTTTATATAGAAGGCCTATATAAAATGTTTTTCGATTTTGGTTAAGTATTAGTTGTGATTATTATTGTGAATGTACATAATAACAGAGCTAAGTACAATATTACACCAGATTGAACACTTTTAACGTCAGGATATGATAGTCTTATGTCAGGATATATGAATATGATATCAGGATATGACACTTTAATATCATGATATGTAATATAATGTCCAAACATTGGTGTTTAATATAGCAAAATCACGTTATGATGGCTCAATACAGCTTTATAAAGGCAGTATATAGTGGCTAAACATCACGTTGCTGTATTAAAATGAAAAGATATACATCATATTATCACGAAATGCATTACAATTTCGTGATATATCATTTTAACATCACTATGACATTTTAATGTCAGGATATGACATTTGAATATTAGGATATGGTACTTGAATATTATGATGTGACTTTATACATTGATGAAATGACACATTGAGGTCACAATATAGCACTGTAATGTGATGGTGTGTCATCATAATGACAAACATGCTATTTAATATCGAATATTGTATTCTTAACAGTTCGAAGTCAGGATCTGGCATATTTTTGCCAGGATATTGGATTGTAATTTATCAGAATATGACACTAACGTCATGATATTATAATGTCCAAATTTTGTCCTTTTATATCACACAATAAGATTTGAATGTCAAGATATTCATTTTTTTATGATAGGATATGACATATCAAGATATGGCGGGCTTGGCGGCATTCTAATGTGATATTATAAGGACTGAATATGACACTACAATATTTTAATGTGACCATAGAATGTCAGGCTTTGTCACTTTGAAGTTTGGATATGGCATTTTAATGTCAGGATATTATATTGTCATGTCAAGGTATAACATTTCAATAACATTATATTGACAGACGCACGTTACCATATGGTAATACAGAATCGACATAGAACATTCCAATATCAGGCTGGCACATGTCAGTTCAACATATATATCGCAATATAATTCAGTAAGTAAAGGCCTCTACATTGCTCAAATACCGTACTCCAAAACTGCCAGCAACAAAAGCACTTCGGAAGATTCAATAAATGGAAAGTAATTAGATAGCGTTAAGACACATGCTCTTTGAACAGCATGTGGCCTTGCCCTCTTTTACTTTCATTTCCTCTTACACTAAAATGTCATATCGTGATGTTAATATGCTATATCATGATATTTAATATCGTGACGATACACTAAAAGATCCTGTCACTTTAATACCATATCGTGATGCTTAACCACCATATCCTGCATTTATAAAGCTGTATCCAGACATCATAACGTCATTTTACTATAATAAAGAGCAATATTTAGACATTACAAAACCATATCATGACGTTAATGTTTCTTGTCCTCATATTATCGTGACATAAAGAGATCATATCCTGACGATAAACTGTGACATCAATTAATTTAATGTCATATTCCGATATTCTGATGTAAAATCATCTCATTACAACACCATACAATGCCATAACTTCATTACGAGATATATATCCTTATATTCAAAATGTAATATCTTGATATTTAAATGATATATTTCATGATATTAAACATATTGACATTCGCAGATCAAGGACAAAAGTAAGTATTTAAAAGAGCATTGTTACAGGACGATTATCAAAGATGTCATGTACATGTAACGTGTGAGGCGCAAGTCCTTATCTTGTAATTGATTTTTGCTAGAAAGCCTCCCTTCAACGTCACCTACTGCCCCAGCCAACACGGGGCATTATTCCAATTCTGTTTAATTTTTGTGCCAGCGTCGAAGACGGTCAGCCCATATTAAAACAGCATTGGATGAATGCCTCGTGTTTAAACTCCATTATGATACAGAGCATATTTTGCTGTACAGGAGGGTGTGGAATCTACAGTCTGGGAACGGATTTTATATCATGGTCGTTTGTAACCAACGCAAACTGAAAGAGCAGTCGCCCCAGAAAGAGTTCTAAAAAGAGTGAGTTGCGGGTGCAGAGTGGCTTGTTCAAAGGGGGGGGGGGAACTCACAAATCTAGACTATATTGTACAACGATGTGCTCTTTTTGTATTGGCCAAACATGTAGAAACTGTGACAGCTCGGATGATTGAAACGCAATAATTTCATTATTTACCTGAGATTAATTTGTTAACTTGACAAATCTCAATCTACATTTCTAGTGGGAAAGCAGTTCGAAAACACTCCAAAGCGTCACCCACCAAGGGGGAATTAACTATAACTACCATGTGGGATAAACACAATATAATAAAATATGGTCATCTAAATAAGTTTCAGACTCCATGGGTTCGGCTGAAAAATACATTTTAGTTTCAGCAACGAGATAGTTATCGCATATTTTCGGGTTTTTTAAGAGATCGCTTAACAAAATATTATGGCGGCCATCTTGAATTTGTGGTATTAAGAAAAGTACTGCTATTATTTCTGATCATCTGGATAACCTCCTTGTACTTTAAAACATAGGTGGAGACACGAAAATCATTGTTTTAACTTCAAAAGTGGGGGATTGGGGTATAACCCTTTTTTTTTAAATGGCGTTACCTGGTGTTATTTTTAATTAAATACTATGTGGGATTTATGTTGAAAAATTCAGTATAATAAAATAATGGTGATCTAAATAAGTGTTATATTCCATGGGTTTGGCCAAAAAAATACATTTTAGGTTCAACAACGAGATAGATATCTCATATTTTCGTGTGTTTTTCGTGCACTTAACATAATCAGAAAAATATGGCGGCCATCTTGGATTTTTGGTATTGAGAAAAGTGCTGATATCATTCCTGATCATCTGTATCAACTCTTTGTGCCTTAAAACATAAGTAGAGACACCAAAATATTTTTTTCCTAACTACAAAGGTGAAGAATTAGGGTATACCCCTGTTTTTTTGAAAATGGCGTTACATGGTGGCGGCCATCTTGAATTAAAAAAATGCACAAGGGGGATTTTTGGGGCATCTTCGGAATTCGTCTGGGGAGATGTCCAGGTATCATTCCTGAAAAAATCAGCTTTCTGCAATTTTATTCCAGGGTCCTGTGTTTTTTTCACTAATGCTCTTGCACTATAAAAGTTAGGATAATCTAACTTCCACTTATTTCCATCAGAAAAGTTAAGATAAATCTTAACTTTTCCAATAAAAATACGTGAAAGTTCAGATAATCTTAATTTTTCGTGGCATCCAACATATTCTATTCCTATAGCCATTAAAGAGGGGTTATCAACTATAATCATGCAAATATATTGTTGTACTATTATCTGATTGTGCTTTATCTATGATATACAGTCAACATAGGCCTACTAACCATCTGAGGAGATGTAGGATCCATGTTGTCCATGGCAACCTCTATGAGTCCTGGTAGATCCACCAATGTGAGATCCGGAACAAAATGAGAGTGGATCTCCAAGATCACGGCCAGTTTACTAAATCCTCTTTCTCCCGCGACAAACACCTGGGCTGAAAGAAAAATATGCATTGTTATAAATATAGTGGATGTGCTGAAGAGAGTAAATTATCGATGTGTACTACTATTATACTTCGCATACCTGTATACACAGCAGTTGCTGATGAAAATTGTAATAAATTATTAATGTGAGGCTAATTTGAGGTCAACATTTACAGTGGTCTATAGCACTATTTTGGCTCAATCCAGATTCCTCTCTCAACCATAATACATAGCCTACATAGTAGATTTCAATCAATAATCACCTCTTTGCACTTCCGACGCCACAGCTTCTGGTGAGCTGAGGGTGACGTCATGTTGCTGTCCTTGTTCATTCTTGGCATGGACACGGCCTCGCCACTCTTCATTTCTGTTGGGGTTAAATTTTAGTCGCAACTCTATAGGACACCTTGTTACCGTACCTGTAAGATACAAATGAGAAACATATTTCATTCTAGGGCCATAAATGTTAACCCCTTAGCTGCCAAATTATTCAATCTGAATTTTCACCCACTTGAAGTTGTGTCTCGCTGGGCGGGGGCCCTAGGGTAGTGGTTAGCACCGCTGCCTTTCACGCCAGAGTTCGGGGTTCGGTTCCCGGTCTCGGCGGTTTGAAAGAAACAAAAATGTTTCTTCCCCATCCACGTGTGAAAGTTAGTATTGTGGGGAGCCTCCGTGACCGAGAGGTAGCGTGCTCGGCCTCAGACCGCCAGGGCTCGAATTTCGAATCCTGTGTCTGGAGGACAGTGTCATCTCAATCATCTCACCATCCTCAGGAGGTTCTCCTGGCCCAGTTTAGCCTATATGTGCACAAAGGTGGCCTAAAGCCCGATTCATTGCATTTATGTCTCGCTGACGCGATCCACAACTTAAAGTGAGTGAAAATTATTCAGATTTGACAAAATGGAAGTCGACTGTTTTTAAATATTGCTGCTATATGTCACATTTTATCTTTAACATGTTTAAAAGGTGGCACTTAACATGCTAATAAAAAATGAAAACCCGAAGATATGCGGTACCGGCGTTTAAAGGGTTAACCTTTAACCATTAAGCTGGAATTTTAAATGCAAATTCCAGCTTCAAATGAAAAACACATATTACATTTCTTGACAAATAGACACCAAATGGAATTATTTGATCAACTAAGTATTAAACGCGGAATATTGTGCAAGTTTCAGATTATTATTATGAAAAATACTATATATACGGTCCTAGCCGCACAACAATAACACATATTATTTCCCACCTGTTCCTCTTGGCAGAGCCACTCCTGATATCGCCTCCAGCACAGAACTCTTCCCTGACGTCTGAACCCCGATCACAGCCACCTGAGGCAGTGGTACCTCTCTCTCCAACCCAAAACTCCTCAACTGATCCACCAGGTCTATGTATTCCCTGTACTTGGTGTTATACCCGCTAAGTAGGGCTGGAATTCCATTCGTCTGGACATCAATTCCTTCCATCGCTGAATGGTCGGTGTTTCCAAGCACTTTCTTCTTTTGAGGCTCGCCAAAACTAACGCCAAACGTAGCCATTTGTGTCTGTTCGTCTTGTCTGATGGTTGTATTTTACTGAGGTAGACACTGGGTCTGTTAGCTTTATAGCAAGCAAACACATACATTTCCCACTGTTTCGCATGGTTTTGGATGAATATACCGAAAAACCCACCCCCGCCATGTCTGCCCACAGCTCTAACTGCAGCTATAACCACGATATCAAACCAGCCCGGATGCAGTGCCTTCATAGTTTCGGTCCATTCATTCACTTCGAACATAGTGGTGAGTAATCTAAACATTTACATGTAGGCATGAGATCTAGATTTCAGCTGCCCAACGCTGATTCAATATTTGACTGCTGACGCTTGGAGCGAACCGTGACCACTGGTGACCTTCATATCAGTAGAGTACAGTCTGCACAACCAAAAAAACAGTAACTGATTAGTTTACAAGTGAACAGTTACTGTCTGCTTGCTAGGACAGCAAAACGTATTTGTAATTGTCAATAGCCTATGTCTGGACGGGTGAAACAGTATATTCGCAATTTCAATTCAATTTAATTTCAATTAAATTCAAAGGGTATTTATTGGACTGGACACACAATATTTAATTTAGGGGTCTTGTCAAGTTAAACAAAATCCCAAAATCCGAGAAAAACTCGGATTGTCCATACCCCACCCACCCACTCCCCTATACATTTTTTTTTTTTTTTGGAAACATTAACAACAACAAAAAACCCCGAAAAATACAAAAACACACTAAAAAAAGAAAAGAATCCGATTTGGGGCTTGACGCACCCACCCACTTCCGAGTTTTTCTCGTATTTTTTTAACTTGACAAAATCCCTTACCACTCATTATAGCCCTTTTAAAGAGACCGTGGCCTATCACTCGGACAAAATCGAATTGGTATGATCATTCGATAAATCAGGGCATGATACCGGCATCGGGCTTCTTCCAGATTCCCCTCGACTGTGCACAATTGACATAGATCATTTTTCACTCTCGGCATTGAGTCATGGTTGCTCTAATATTGAGTTAGCGATGGGAACGGTGACCAGAATTAATTCTGTGAAACTCAGTGACGTCACCGGAGACCCATTTGATTGGCTACTGGGTGAAAATAATATTATTTAACACCTCCTCCCCCATACTTCATCGTATTAGCTAGCTCGTTGAAAACGTAGGAGGTCAAGGCTATTGCGTGTCACACAATACAACAATGATTCAGTGTATGCTGTTTACTGGAGACCCACATCATACAATACCATACGATGGAAAACAAGCTGTGACGACAGATATAGCCAACACTATTAACCCTTTAACCGCCGATGCCGCATATATCAAGTCTTTTTAAATTTTTTATTAGCACATTAAGTACCGCCTTTTAAACATGTTAAAGATAAAAGTGACATCAATCAGCAATATTTGAAAACAGATGACCTCCATTTTGTCAAATTTGAATGATTTTCACTCACTTGAAGTTGTGGATCGCGTCAGCGAGACACAACTTCAAGTGGGTGAAAATTCAAACTGAATAACTTGGCGGTTAAAGGTTTAATACGTGGGCCTATTCACTAACAGTCAGTTGTGGATAATGTATTCAGTACATTGATGAGTCACATATGCACTACACAGCAAACACTGGACGTTGAACCAAAGCTGAGTTAATGTTAGCCCATGGTCTACGACGCTGGCCTAACATCAACCCAGTGTTAGTTTAATGTCTCGTCTTTGCTGGGATATATGAGTCACTTCATAACAAATGTCCCCGTTGACTTTGTGATTCAGCTACCGTTCACTCAACGTTGACTTGTCGAGTGCTAGTCATTCTCTGTGCATCCTGCGACGTGGCTGGGTGTATGTATATTATTATTATTCGCATTTGGTTTTTCCATTCGCCATCGTCTGCGACGCTGGCCCAACTTTGAACCACCACGTTAATGCAAGACAGTAGTGGGAATCGGACGGCCGTCTATACGCCTAATCAAGCATGATCAAGGGCTGGCATATATATTGGTATAGTGCCGCTCCCCAATACATGCACGAGGCGTTCAGCCAATGTTAGGCCAGCGTCGCAGACGGTTAGCCAAAATTGACCTGATATTGGTTCCCGAATTTTATAATTAGACATATAAATACAAATAAAAAATAAAGTCGAGGGTCGAGTGTCGTGGGTCGAGGGTCGAGGGGGTCGAGGGAGTCGAGGGGGTCGAGGAGGTTTTCGAGATATCCTCAATTCTATCAGGGCTGATAATGATAATTCATCATAAATATACTTTTTTCTTACTTCTTTAACGCCTAAATCCTCGGTGATCAGAGCACAGAGGCGCGACAACCATAATCGTAATCAGACTCATAGTTACAAAACCGTTTGCGTCTGTCGCCTGAGACAACCGGATTTGCCTTCAAAGAATAATTTCCCTGTACAAACAATGGCAATGCGTCACGCTCTTTAACCAATTTGATGACAATATGTTCTATGTAGAGGTTCAACTTCGCTTAGCGACTTTTACGGTGTAAATTTTTTTGACACAATAGATTGAAAAAATGTGCAAGGCACGTGGAATCTTTATAGTGAAACAGGTGCAGCGCTAAATATAAAAATAGCAGAGAGGAGACAAGGTAATCTAAACAAAACGAAATTTTAATGTGGTTCGACAAGAATGGGCATATTGATATTCATTCCATTTGTTATAATAATACATTAACACTTACAGTGCGGGGATATTCAGGTATTTAATTGAATCAGGATGAGCTGAATATGACATTTATGATGTTTTTAAATCGAAGAAAACCCTTTGATCTTCTTGGTTTACATAAAAAAATCAGCGCTTAAAGGTTGAAAACATTGCAGAAGCAAGCATAATTTTCAAATTAATCATGCACAGCTACCAAGTCCAAGCTATTTTTTTAAGTCTAACGAAAGAAAGACATTTGTAATAGGATCAGTCAGTGCCTGGCTAGGCTCACTTAAATAGAAACGTCTTTGTCGTGCTTTTTACGCAGTCATTGTCCGGAAGCCTAGAGGTTTGAGTTTAAGACTCTTTGTAAGAGAAAACACGTCTTTGTAAGAGAAAACACGTCTGCCCTGGACTAATAATGTCACAGACATAGTTAAGATAAAGAGAGATGTAAAAAGGGGAGATACATAAATAAAGTAGAAAAATAAAGATGAGAAACACAGCAACAGATGAGAGGAAATTGAAAAAAAAATAGATACACCGGGAAAAAAAACAAGACTGCAAGAAATAACAATCACAGAGAAAGTAGAATAAGTAATATGATGTGCAGAGCAAAAATGTATATATTAACCTCCACTTTGGAGAGCATGCATGCAAAACACAGTTACAAAAATAGAAAGTTTCACATTCAACACACTCATAATGAGAAATTTCAAAATTACCAGGTATTATACAATGCAAATCATATAAACAGTGAAATTTATTACATACTATTGAGAATAATACTCCCATTGAATAATTATTCTAATATGATGAGAAAAACAAACGTTCACATATTATTATATAGTGTCACTGCTAACTGCCTGAATTCATGATTCATTTAACCATCTTAGCACCAGCTATTTGTTCTCCTCCTAGTATAGCAAATACAACAAAATTGTATAACATTTATGCAACATCGACCCAACGTCTTCGACGTTGGGCCGTGTTGTATATTTGCTATGCAAAAGTTTTGTGTTTCCGGGAATTTTATTCACTTGGATATTTGTATCGGCTTTACTTTGGTGGACTGACCAACTTCTCATGAATTAATTTTATTGAATACATACCATGTGATGCATTACGTGACAACGATGAACACAGAGTTAGCTAACAGCTTTGGGATCAGTTATAACAGCTTTGGGATCAGTTATAATCTGTTGAAACAGTACATTCTAAATTAGGGATAATATACAGATGACGATACGGCACGGGATTAATAGTTATAATCATTATTTATACTTTGTAGTATTTCAGCTATTGGGGTACATTGTTATTTTCTAGAGATTTAATAGTGATTATAAGTCTAATTTATTACAAGGCGCGACCTAATGTCGAAGTCTAAGTTGCTGGAGCGGCCTGAGCCCTATACATGGAGAACATTAGTGAATACAGAGAGAACGTAGACGAAAAAAAAACAGAATGTGGAGTGACACTATAAAAAAAAACCGTGAGGTAACAATATAATAGTGAAAAGGGGGGTGACAGTATTATAGGAGAAAGTGAGGTGACAGTGTAATAGAAGAAAGTGAGGTGACAGTATGATAAAAGAAAGTGGGGTGACAGTATAATGAAATGAATCGGGCTTTAGGCCACCTTTGTGCACATATAGGCTAAACTGGGCCAGGAGAACCTCCTGAGGATGGTGAGATGATTAAGATGACACTGTCCTCCAGACACAGGATTCGAAATTCGAGCCCTGGCGGTCTGAGGCCGAGCACGCTACCTCTCGGTCACGGAGGCTCCCCACAATACTGACTTTCACACGTGGATGGGGAAGAAACATTTTTGTTTCTTTCAAACCGCCGAGACCGGGAACCGAACCCCGAACTCTGGCGTGAAAGGCAGCGGTGCTAACCACTACCCTAGGGCCCCCGCCCTGGGGTGACAGTATAGCAGTAGAAAGTGGGGTGACAGTATAGTAGTAGAAAGTGTAGTGACATTAGGCAACTATGTTTTTTTCTCTGTTTTAGATGAGCGCGCGCATTAGATTTAGGCCGCGCATTACCAAAAAACATGTGTTTTTTTCTGCCCAGCGCGCGCATTAGATTATTGCCGATTGTCGAAAAAAAATTCGAGAGATAAAAAAAACATTCCAAGAAAAAACAAGTTCATTTCGAGCGATTAAAAATATTTTTCTAGCTATGTTTTTTTGCTTGTTTTTTAGTCTTTTTTTGAAATAGTTCAAAAGTTTTTTTTATTTCGTCGCCCTCATTAGCTTTTCCAGAAATATGTTCAATGTTATTTTTATTTAGTTGCTCTCATTACCTTTTTAAAAAATAGGTTGGATTTGTTCTGATCTAAAACAGAGAAATTAAACATAGTTGTCTTATAATAAAAGAAAATGAGGTGAAAGTAAAATAATAGAAAATGGGGTGACAGTATACTAGACGAAAGTAGCGTTACCATAGAATGGACGAAAGTGGGGTGATGGTATAATAGAAGAAGTTGGGGTCACATTATAGTGGACGAAAATGGGGTAACTGTATAATAGACAAAATTGGGTGACAGTATAAATAGAAAAAAGTGGGGTAACATTTAAATAAACGAAAGTGGTGTGACAAAAAGTGGGGTGACATTATAATAGAGGAAAGTGGAGACCCGAGTAACAGTAAAATAGACGAAAGTGGGGTGATGGCATACATGTAATAGATGAAAATTCCTATTCTTGAAAAAAAGCAACGTGGTATTGCTCAGCCGTGTTGCTGCCAGTACAAAATAAAATAAAAATGAATGTGCATGTTCAATTTGTCGTCGGTGGCTCAAGTAGGCATACAGAAGCCCCCGGTAGCTGTCGATGAAGCCCGCGGCCACAACACGGACACATACCCAATACAGCGCAGAGAATCGCGGATGGCATCTCAGGGATATACCGGGGTCCGTTAGACCATACAAATTCTTGAGAACCAAGTAATAAAAAAACTGCGACTTTGAATTTCATTCATGATGCAAATTTGAATACAAATTGTTGTTATTAACGTTGACTCAATAGGTGGCAACAAAATCGCTGTTTGGCTGAAACTCACTAGATGTCGCTCTGGTTCCCTTTCCGATTATACATGAGTTTCACTTTTTCTTATCTGGCCTGTGTGGGGGTCCTAGGGTAGTGGTTAGCACCACTACACTTTCTACTACTATACTGTCACTCCACTTTCTACTACTATACTGTCACACCACTGTCTACTGCTATACTGTCACCCCAGGGCGGGGGCCCTAGGGTGGTAGTTAGCACCGCTGCCTTTCACGCCAGAGTTCGGGGTTCGGTTCCCGGTCTCGGCGGTTTGAAAGAAACAAAAATGTTTCTTCCCCATCCACGTGTGAAAGTCAGTATTGTGGGGAGCCTCCGTGACCGAGAGGTAGCGTGCTCGACCTCAGACCGCAAGGGCTCGAATTTCGAAGCCTGTGTCTGGAGGACAGTGTCATCTCAATCATCTCACCATCCTCAGGAGGTTCCCCTGGCCCAGTTTGGCCTTATGTGCACAAAGGTGTTCTATATCCCGATTCATTTCATTTCTTCTCTGGCCTTGTTATCAATGATCAAATTTTCAATTAAAATCGAAAGGAATTTCGCCTTCTTCAATTCAATAACGCACTTAAAAATATGTTTAAGTAATACACCATGATCTAAAATAATTAAAAGCAATATTTATGTTAATGATATATAGATGATAGAGATGTCTCCCGCACCAAAATAACTGCTATTACTGTACATATTAGCACGAAAGACACTTGAAAGCATAGAAATCAATAGGATACATAAAAGTTGATATAAATAGAGTATATTATTGATGTAAAAACCCATATGTATTAATATAGCAGGAGGTAAGGGTGATTTAACTAAAAACTTTGACCAGATCTTGTGTTTGGTTTGGTATCGTTGGAAAGTTTATCTATCCATGAGTATGGAAAATGGATGCTGGGGTGTCGCCAGTGGTGGAATAGGTCACTAGAGATCATTTAAGATCACTACCCAAGGTCATTTAAAAAAAGTGAATTTATCTAAATTGACGAAGTTTGTGTTTGGTATCATTTGTAAGGGTCCCTATCTGGGACTATGAACAATAGGCGCTGGTGTGTCGCCAGTGGTGAAATATGTCATCAGAGGTCATTTGATGTCATTACTCAAGGTCCATTGATGAAAAAATTGTGATTTAAATAAAAACTTTGACCAGGTTTGTGTTTGGTATCATTGCACATTTATATATAGGATAAAAGCTGTTACTAACATTTTTCTAGATTTAATCCAGTGTTTCCTGGGGCTTTTAAGAATGCTCCTATTATAACGTTATCAAAAAAGGGTGTCATATCACTACAAATTGTTATTAATGTCCATGGTTTAATTACACGTGGTGTAGTGAGGACATTATGATGTCGAGGACATCCTGCCGTCTATGAGACTGTTACAGTTGTAGTACGCCTATATCGTTTATCACTTAGTCATTCCGTGTGATTTAAAATGTAATTATGTTTACAATGGAAATCTCGACACTGACATTCAATTTGAATGACCTTATAATTCGTGTATTAATTTATTATATTTGTGCCGAAAAGAGACATAAGCAATAATTTACTACTACTACTACTAAGCACAGAGCACATTTGACATCTGTTTGTGTAACGTTGTAAACAGTGGTGTAGACTAGTTGCGTGTCTTGTGGACTAGCAACGACGCCAGCATATGCCTACATCTGTTAGCTTGTGCGAGAAGTGGATCAGAAGTCTAGATCTATCTATTAAAGTAGGTTATGGTAAGTCTCAGCATAAAATTCTACTATTTTTTTATAAACAAAGATGTAGCCCTATGTATTTTCTCGCACGAATAGCCTATCTGAAACGTCACAATTAAACTGATCAGCTGTGTGGCAGTAGGGCTACTACCAGGTTCGATACCATGTCAATAAATGCTATCGCATTGAAATCTCATCGGATGTAGATCTTCATACGGCGAACGTATAAAGATTTTCACTCGGGTGTGTATAATAACCTGCTATGTGTAGGAATACAATGTGGCAAGGTTGTAGGACATACACCATTTGATACATGCACGTCCAAAATAAGAAAACGGGATAATGGACCCGAAGCATTACATTCACAATATATCATATTGGGTATATTATAGCATCGATATTGACTTTGTTCACTCAGTAGGCCGTTCTAGCTATAAAAAGGACCGTGTACCATATCCTACATTTCAGATATATTATAGAATGTTATTGTCTTTGAAATAAATTTTATTTTTATAAGCATTAAATTATGTTCTTAAAAATACTTTTAAAATGTAACTTACCTCAAAATTAACGTTCAACTAAACACTTATTCACCAGTATACGCTCCCAAGATGGCGAATATCTGTATAGAAAAAAAACTACACATACAAGCCTTTTCTTACTAATGGAGATTGACTGGACACGTATGTGCTACAACCTGGTCACATTGCATACCTACACTTTGTACACTATATTTCAACATATCGTCATCAGTACACAGGTGGTCTACAGATACAAAATAGTTTGTATCGATCTACAGCTACTTTAACATATATTTTCAATATTGTCAATTACATCAGCATTCCTTGTGGTCTAATTAAACTTACTGAACATTCGGGCAAAGCTAAATATAATAAATAAGCAGATAATATAAAAAATAAACTTAAAAATCGTACCATACAGGTAATATATACACCTGGGTGAAAATATTCAGACGTTTGCCGTATGAAGATCTACATCTGGTGAAGATTTCAATGCGATAGTATTTATTGACATGGTATCGAGCCTGACTACCAGTAGAGCGTACGCTGTATGCGGCAGCCGGATGGGCTACTCCTACTCACAGCTGAATGGGATAGGGTCAGCATGCTCATTGGTTTTCTACAGAAGGTCGGTAACTCACGGAAATCTTGGAAGCAGCGATCGCAACATTCTAGGCCTATTTGCTCACGCCCGCACGCACGCACAACACAGGGGCCATTCAGCTCCAATATTCGATCACATAAACCCAAAAGGCAGTAACTTTTCAATATAATAGTAAGCTGAATACTGCAGTGTATTATTCACTACATGTCGCATCTTGTTGTAAATAGTACTTCTGTCAGAATTGAGCTCGTATAATGTGTATTGATGCACGTAAATTATTAGATTTCCGTTTGAAAACTCATCAATAATTTGCTACAAGAGCTAGGTATGACATGGTAGCATTTGTTTGGTGGAAAACAAAAGTCTGCATAGTACATTTCTCATTTTAAAATAACGAGGACTTGAAAGTTTTCTTCCGTCAGTAGAAGTATAGACACGGCAGTTATTGTCACCGCATAGACACATCCCAATTTCCCGTGCTCCTACCCACTTCGTACCGAAACTGTAAAGCCAACAGTTTTTCTCGGGCGTTATGGTTATTTGAGGCCGTCGCCGTGAGAATTAGAGCTGAATTAGAGTCGTTTGATGCCCTTGCCTGCAGCGCAGTCATCAAACGACTCTGGTGCAACTCTAATCTCATGACTCTGGCCTCAAATAGCCATAACGCCCACAAAACATGCGCTATGGTTATATTATTATCACTTGAGAGGTCGATACCAGTAGGATATTGCTACTTTATGTGAACATAAAATGTGTCTATTAGCCATAGTGTACACAAACAACGTCTTCAAGAAGCTAGCTGTTGTAGAATAGGGGATACCGGGGCGAGTTCGCACAAGAACTAGTTCGAACAGTGTCCATTGATTATGTCTATAATATGCCAACATGTCCTTAGACTAGAATTGCATGAGTTTTTTGATTTTGTGTTGCGCATTTGACAGTTAAGCCAGAAATAAGGTCGAAATTTAATTTAGGACATGCATGTCTAAAATAAGAAATACAGGAAACACTGATAAATGGGGCCTTCGGCACACTTTCTACGTTGCCACAGCAGCCCCAATTTGAAAAGACTCAATTGACATGTTCACATCTTATGACTATATAAAAACGAAAAAATGAAAAACTGATTTTTTGTTGATTTTAGCCTGATTGTACCGCTTTGAGTCTTGAATAAAATAATTTTATTTCATGTAGAGTTTGTCGTCAATTAAAACATTTATATATATGTTTAACACAAATCTGATAAAATGAAGATAACACAATTTTCACTGGCAATGCAAATAGAATAATGAACGAACATAAATACAACGTTGGTGATTGTTCTGCCCTATGTAAGATAATTGAAGTTGTTATAGGTATTCTCAGAAAACAATCAATCATAATTTGAATAAGAATTGGACAACTTATTTTAGCTGTATTATTGGCTTGTAAATGTTTTCCTTGGGAGTGCACATACGAACGTTGTTGCAATGAAATATATTTCAATAGCAGACATAAAGAAATGAAACACAGAGAAATCCACTCGACTACAGCAAATATAATATGAAGATGAATAAGCTGATTAGCTGTTTGACACCAGGACGTACAGAATGAGCTGTTAACATAACTGTGGTCAATGAATGATATATATAATAGATAGAAGGCAGCTAATATTACCCACGCCAAAAAACACATTAGCCATGTGAAATTGACATGTCTACACTGATGCCCAAATGGGTACCTTATTTTGACTAACAATATGTATGAAGCTATAGCTTTCAGAATTATATTCTCCTCCAAGGATAAAATAAGTAATGAATGTAATATATTGCAATAAACACTTCTTGGCCATAAAACTATGTCAACATATAATTCATTAGCAATTCCAAGACTGCAAAGGTAGGTTGAAGATAATATTTCTGATAAGCCTATGTTTATAGTAATTAGGACGAAATACTTCCTTTTTGTATGGGTGAAGATATTCAAATTATATAAAGTAAAAAAAATTGAGCCTATGAAGGACATACATATTGATAATAAATACCAAGTCCGGTGTATTTGCTTATGTATAAGTCCGTGACACTTAAAATAATAGGATACAACACATTTGACCAGGTGTTCATAAAAACAACAAAATCTGTAATCGTCAACGCGTAATTTAAATCTGGCAGTTGCATTTAGTTGCTTTGTCATATGTACTTGATGAAATAACACTCTCGTGATACTCAATAAATTGAGATGATCAAGCTTTATGAAATAGTTTGATTTAAAAAAAGCGATCGGATTTCCATCCAAGAGAAAAAATGCTAAGTTTGTTAAATGTGTTGATGTGATGTTTCCTATAAATGTGAGCAAATTAATACTAAGATCCAATGCCACAAGTTTGTTAAAAAGTCTATCTGACACAAACTGATAATCTTTGATCAAATTATTACTAATATTCACATACAGCAAATTCGCATATACTTCCTTTTTAATAGATGTTGATGAAGATATCAAGTGAATATCTAGGTTTGATAAATTCATATACACAATATACTTGGAAAAGTTAGTTTCCAGAATGACGCTTTGTAGAGTTCCATTGATGGTTAGTGCTTTGATATAGGGTAGACCACTTAGTCTATAGTGAGTGTGTAGCCACATAGGAGCACTGTGCTGTGTAACCTTGACATATACATTCAGCTGGACAGAGGTCACATTCCACTTCATCGTCTGAGGAATACTTACAATCCACTGACCCGTCACACATTTGGTCAGGTCCAATACAGCGATTTTCACTACGACACTTGAGAAGACTGTTACATGAAATATTTGAACAATTTATTTCATCTTCGCCATTAAAGCAATCTATCTGTCCATCACACATGGCAGAAAGTCGTATGCAAAACGCGTTTATACACTTAAACATGCCAGGGCATTGGATATTTCTACATAGCCTATATGCCTGCTCGCCGTACGAGCATCGGTATACATCCTGTATCAAACAGAAATCCTGTATCTGATAATATAAACCTGTTGCAGAACAGAAGAACTGTACGGGTAAAACTCCTTCTGATTGATTGTTTGTGTTTCTATTTAAATCAGTTACTCCTTTTTCCAATGCAAGGTACTGTTTAAACTCTTCTGAAATATATTCGTACATATTCAGTGGTTGGGAGCTGGGCATTATTATATCCAAATGTCCATGCACTAATACAGTTAAGTTGTGTGCTGCCATGTAACCGCAATTATCTTCTCGTATAATGTCACATATGTGTTGACCATCGCACAGTGAATGAGTTGGGGTGTACGTAATTAACGAGCTCACAGTCTGATTCCCTAGAACGGTCAAACAAGGAATCATCTGGATAAAATTGTTGGTAACGGTCATTATACCGTCTGTAGTATATTGATAGTCTGGACATCTGTCCTCGTCTTCTCCACTTCGACAATCATGGAAGCTATCACATAGATATAGTAATAATATACAGCTGTTATCATCACACTGATATTGATTTATATTACAGGTTATCTGTAATTTATATGGAGCTTTCTCACAAACAAACGATGTGGGTTTTATAAGGGAAGAGCACAATCGCTGTTTCAGACCATAGTGTTGCTGTAAAACTATATCTTCCGAATTACCAACAGTACCGTAGAATGATTCCATCATAGATACCTCTAATAACCAACAAAGCTGTGTAGTAGACCCAATAAAAGGCAATGCAGCAAAACCGTCGCCTCGTTTAGCAGCAAAAATACTTAAAATATTTACAATATATGCGCTTGCTCTGTGGCTACTTTTTGACACCAGTGGTATACCGACAACGATTTTAAATATTTGGTCAACCGAAAATGTTCGTTTTGTATCAATGGCTAAATAGTTAAAAATGGGTATGGCAGGGGAAATGCGAAACGAATTAGAAGGTTTATACGGGTGGTTACTGTACAGTTTACTTGTTAATAGTGTGCTGTTGTCTTTATTACATTCCAATCCTGCCCTGTTGTAGGACGCATCTTTTTGAAATTGAAAAACTTGAAGCATTTTGCACCAATGAGTAGCCAGCCATTGGCGCAAATTATATAATCTACTGATTTGTGCATAAGATTGCATGTGTCACATGTATGGATGTCATTCATATGAGTTTGTTTGATAGCGGTATCCTTGCATATCAATGACGTATAAAATGTTTCACTGCAATCTATTGCAATCCATCCTCTTGCTAGACACCCAACAGACGTAAAAACAGCTGTACAGTTCTTGTTGGTATTATTTTCTGGTTGGTTGTATATATGCGATAAATGCATTATGTGTTGAAGATTTTCCATCAAACTCGCATTATATCTGCCATATATTGATATTATATAAGGCCATACATTCCTTAATTCACGATTTAACCAATCCACATTAGCTATCAGCGAGCCATCAAGCCAGTTTGTAAAATATCCCTGGAATGAGAATTGAAAAATACATAACAGCAACAGGGAGGGAAAAAGATCACAATATTGCATAATCCAATTTAATTAATAAATACAGTCACTAATTTAACATCCATCGCCCATCTCACTCACGACAGTAAACAAACGTAGTAAGTTGTGTTGTTCATAGTGATATCTACATACATGTATAACGAGTTTTGAATGTAGTGTAGGCTCTTAATTTAGGACTCATATGCCCGTCACTGGGGCTGGCAGTAGTATAGTGGGGTTTTTGCACCCACATCAACATAATCTGCCCCACCCACCCCCTTGATTGTGATTGGTGGAGGACTCCACGTGACTCCCTACCCTCCCATTCGTTGTGATAAGTGGTGAACACACTCCCCCATCCCGAAGGCCCTTGTTGCTTGTTAATATAAATTAGCTATTTGCGTGCTATATGTATTTTATGGGTACACCAGATTGCGTATGTCATGATGCTTGAAATTTAGTGACCCCCATTTTCATAAATAAATTAGCTTTTTGCATATTATGTTTCATCAAGAGTCACACAACACTGTAATTATGGTTATTAAAGTTTGGCATTTTGCATGATTTGTTTTATACTGTCTATATCACACAAATCATCATGGGATGAAAAAACAAATGATCTATTTGCTATTTGCAAACTGTCCCATATTATACATATGAATATATAGCAGTATCTATTTATTGTCTATTTCAAATA
>OZ024910.1:16912363-16933564 GCA_964017125.1 Flabesymbios commensalis
ATATATATATATATATATATATATATATATATATATATATATATATATTATATATATATATATATATATATATATATATATATATATATATATATATATATATATATATATATATATATATATATATATATATATATATATTTATATTGGCTAAATACTGGCAAGAATTAACATTGTTTTCAGATACAGTCCATAACATTACTACCTGAGCTATCTCTCTGATGCTAATGTTTCCCTCTAATATGATATGTTACAACATACATGACTGTCAAATGTAAATTAAGTAAAATTAATGACGTTGGTTGCTGTAAAAAAGTAAGTTATTGGATTTTAATTTGTAACTTATTGAAATCAAAGTGTCACAAGTACTGAAATGAATAATCGCCAAGAAATAAACTATTGGCTAGTCGAGACCATAGTCAAATTAACCATTTTCAAAATGGCCACCAAGAGGTTATCGTAACAAAAAATAATCCTAATAAACGGCCTAAAATTCCATTCAAACCCTTTAATATTACAAATGTATGGATGCACAAATCATTGCTGGCATTACTTTTGCTTTATTGCTCATGTAAATTGTCAAAATTCAAAATGGCTGACAAAATGGCTGCCAAATGGTCTTTCTATCATAACCTGTGTATTAGTTCAGCGGATTTGATTAATACTTTGGGAGAATCGTTCTCATAGTTGTAAAAACACCAAATTTCTACAGAGGTGGACTAGAGTAACTATCCTTATCCATATTGGAAGCAGAACCACCTTGTAGCTGTACTACATGAGCTTTGTTCAACCCCCTTTATTTTTTCAATTAATCTAAGTTATTATTTAAAAATATATATGTTTCACCAGAAATGTCCACAAAACTGTTTATTAATGCTTTTAGTAGTTTTTTAGTCAAGACTGGGGCGGCTACATAAAGTGTGGGGAGGCCCCGCACCCCTTTTTTTCGACAAATTAATATAAAAAAGTACCATAAATCGAGTATAAAAGCTCAAAATGTGATTGAAGCTATACATTTTGTACAAAGCTGCACAATGGTATACTAATATAGGGGAATAACCTAGTAACTGTAGCTAAAAGACTTCGCCTAGGGCATTTTTCACCCATCCATATTTTTTTCAAAAAAGTAGTAGGTATTTGTAAATATTATGTTTCACCAAAGATATCTACAAAACTGTATATTATTGCATTCAGCAGTTTATTTAATCAAAGCACTCATGGATCCATTGCGCGTTTTTTCGACCAATTATTATAATAAGTACCATAAATTGAGTAAAATTGTTTAAAATGTGAAAAAAAAGCTGCAGAAATGAAGGAGAACCAATTTGTAGCTGTAGTTTAAAGGTTTTTTTCCTCAGGCCATTTTTTTTGCTCAAACACCCCTTTTTTGCCAAATTATTATAAAAAGTGCACTAAGTCTTTGGGGCGGCGAATCATCCACGTCAGCCACCAAATATGGACTCGCTATTACATTTAAACACTAAAAACGACCAAATTTTAAAAGAAGATATGTTTTTATTTTGCTATTTAAAAAAAAATACGCTAGAGATTTTTCTGCTATTTTACCAAAAAAGATGCCAAAAATTAAAACATTACCTAGAAGTAAACTTTTACCAATATATAAAAAACTAACAATGTTTTTTTAGATCTATGAAATTAGTGTCTGTACATATGTTTTCATTGTCAATTAATAAAATGAGCATGAAATAAACATCCCAAATATTTTTGTAGAGCATTATACCGGTAGGTATGTTAATATAATGTGACATTAACACACGTACGTGTTAATGTAGTGAAGTACAGCTAAGCGCTTCAAAGCATCAGCAGTTGCTGCTGATGTGCAGTAGTCATTTATTAGAGGGTCAGATTCTTATTCTAAAACTTTGATGCAACTATCTTATCGCAAAATGGAGTGCGCCCAGCTCATTATCTTGCTGTATTATTGACAAAACCAGAATCAAGATGTGGACGCTTATGTGCCTCAGATAATATAGGAGAATTAGTGAAGAACCAGAAGAACTGAGATACCATTTCACTGTCGTCATTCCTTCCGACTTTGTGTTTTCTATGACTTTGGTAAGTTTGATTGTTACACACTATTGGTTACAATTTTAGTGATACGTAATGGCAAGCACATTTCCCACCTGCAAAAAATATTAAAACGTGACGAAGAGTGACGGCTCAGCAAAAAATAGAACAGCTGATGGGGTAAAGTGGGACAATTTCATATCTCTCCTTAGATACATCAATACTAGAAATAAAGGATATTGTAAAGAGGTGTAAATGATTAAAACAGTATATGAACACATTTACACAATAAATATCCAGTTGATGAAGAAGTACTGGAATCGTACGTGGAGAAGTGGGACACTTACGAAGAGAAAAGTTTACCCGATGCCTAACAATACTTATTGCCCCAGCCCAGTTCTCCCTCTTCCTCCTAAATTTATAATACATTCACTTACTCAATAATCACTGCTATATAATTATAGTGAACTAAAATTAATTATACATACGGATGAGGAAGGTAGCGAGGGTGATCTGAACACAATAAATATGATATACTAGTCTATACAGTCATATTAAACTTGCCTTACATCACTATACTCTACTAGTATCTGTAATTTGATTCTGGAAGAGGATTCTACAAATGCAGATGAGCAGTTGCATTCCGCGTCTGATTCAAAGATGAGACCAGACACAAACCTGGTCAAACTTTTCACTTAAATTTCCCTTATCACTTCAAATTGCTTTGGGTAATGTTCTAAAATCAGGGATACAAATTCGCACTAGCCCGTTAACACGAGGCTTGTGGAATATTGTAAGGGCTAGTGAATTTTCCTTACAAATACATAATAAAAGATGATAAGGGCTACTTGGATTTCGCTCTGGGCTGGTGAAACCTTTAGTCGAATTTTCCCCCTTGAAAATAACCTCTGGGGACATCCCCATCGACACACGACGTTGTGGGATATTATACTGCTACAGACACTTCAACACCCATTGCCCATGCTCCGTTGTAGTGGAATATTGTAAGGGCTAGTGGATTGTCCTTACAATTACATAGTAAAAGATGGTAAGGGCTAGTTTGCTTTTCGCTCTGGGCTAGTTAAACCTTTAGTTGAATTTGCACCCCTGGAAATAACCTCTGTTGACATATAATACTGTTACTGACACTTCAACACCCATTGCACATACTCCGATATAGATAATTAAACACAGACCTAATCACACTTCACAGTTAAATAAATGTATTTCTTCAAATGACCCTGGTTAGTGACCTTCAATAACCTCTGGTGTCTAATCTCACCACTGCCAGCATCTGAATGTCCACTGTCAGACTCCCACGGGCCAGATAGATAATCTTTCCAATGATACCAGGCACAAACTTGGTCAAAGTTTTTAGTTAAATCACCCTTATATTTTGAAATGACCTTGGATGGTGACTTTAAAAGACCTCTGGTGACCTTTTCAACCACTACCATCTCATTTGCCATACTCTCAGATAAATAACCTTACTAAACACACATATGCACAACTGTTTTAGTGAAATCACCTTTGCCTGTTTGCGTGATTTGAATGAAAGTTATGATCAAAAACACGATTTGTCAGCAATTTTGGCGGCCATCTTGAATTTGGACAATTTATATGAGCAAACAAGTACAAAGTGTGTCGGCGATACATTCGGCACTAATATTTTAGTATTACTATAGCGTTTGAATGTATTTTAAGGCCGGCTATAATGATTTTATTTTTTTACAGCAACTTTTTGGTGGCCATTTTCAAAATGGCTAATTTGACAGTGATCGGACTATATTTCAGCTTGGAGTGATTTTCGCATTCTACAGGAAATTTCCTATAAGAATAAGGATGTCTCCATATTCTACTAATGATGTCCGCATGGACCTTTTTATAGCCTCGTTTCAGAAATGGAGTCTCGACTAAGTGTCAAAATCATCTGTTTTTATTTTTGTAATTACTGATCTTAAAGTGTCACTAAATCTATAAAAATAGATTTTTCTCTAATTCTGTGTGCTCTTCTGAATATTGTGTGTATTGTGTTTTATATTACATGACTATCTGATGTGCATATTACGTTGGTACCAAAATGATGTTTTTCTCTTTTTTTTCATGGGACTAAAAGTGTCACTGAAACTGATTTTTTTACACATTCTTAAAAACAAGTTGTTTTATATTTCGCTATTAAGGGTGTTATGGTGGTGTGAAAATCATTTGTTTTTATTTTTTACTTATTGAGCTTAAAGTGTCACTTCAGCTAAAAATGATATATTTTTATGTCTGCGTCCTTTTCTGAACATTGTGTGTAATATTTTTTGTAACTTGGAATATTACATTTATATCAGATGTGCATCAAAGATAATTTTGGCTGTTACATTAGTATAAAAATGATGTGTTCCCCCCCTTTTTCCATGGGACTGAAAGTGTCACTAAAACTAGAAGGAAAAATTAACACCCTACAAGGGATAAAAATATTCCACACTTGGAAAGTATCCCATGTATTTGCAGAAAAATGCATTCGTTTTTCTTTACCACATATTTTGAATAACACAAATACAGATATCATTGATAAAATATATACCCATAGCCTTGCCAGTTTTATTAATTATGTTAAAATATAATTTTTGAATAAGTACTCCTATCAATGCACTATTCTTAATTGCTATGTTTGTCCACAAGGCTAATTTTCTAACAAGTTATATAATATGCAGTCCTCATCGCTGTTGTCCTTTTATTTGTTCTCATTTGTACTTATTTGTATGTATAAGACCATCACCATTTGTCCAGCACTGTCCGCGTCCTCATCATTCCGCATCTATCATCCTTATTTTGTGAAACAATATATATTTGTATATCATGTATGTCGTCTTGTATTGTAATACTGTATTTTGTAATTTGTTTTATGGGTGGTTGTCATGAAAGCGACTCCTGAGAGTCTTTTGACAATCTCCCACTTTTCGAAGTGAATAAACGACTACTACTACTTTAAAATCATTTTGTCTGCATCTGAGTCTGCCTTTGACACCTCTCCGTTGCAATTGAAGGCCTTCCTGTCGCCCTTTAGCGCCTACCCGTTACCCTTTAACGCCTCTTCATCGCCCCTTAACGTCTACCCAATGCCCTTTAATTACTTTCCATCGTCATTTAACGCTTTCTCGTTGGCCTTTAACGCCTCGCTGCCACCAGTAATGCACCCTGTCATACCTAAACGAATCTTAGTCTATCTTCTACGCGTCTCCGTTGCCTTTTAACATTTCTTCATCACGCTTTAACGCTTTCCCATCACCATTTAACGCATCTGCATCACCCTTTAACGCTTCTTTGTCGCCCTTGCACGCCTTCACGTCGTCATTTAAAGCTTCCTGATTGCCTTTTAATGCCTTTTAACACACCTTTTAACACACCAGTCACACTTTAACGCCTCTTCGTCTTCCTTGACTCTGCCACATTGCTCTTTTCCGCGTCGTTGTCGCCTTTTAGCGCCTCTCCAATGCCTTTTACGCCTATTCATCGACCTTTAACGCCTTTCCTTTGCCCTTTTTTAACGCCTCTCCGTCGTCATGACTTCACATCGCTGTCAAACGCCTCTCCATCGTCCTTTAAAGCCTCTTCAATACCTTACCATTGTCATTTAAAGTATCTGCCCTTCCACTTGTAATGCCTTGTTATTTTCTTGTACTTCTTTGTTAAAAATGCCTTTTTCACAAAGTTAAATGGACTTTTTCATCTTTTCACCTTTTTTACCTCCCCGGAAATTTAAAGGGGTGGGGTGGCACACCAAGAGCTTAGCATTTAAGGTTACTTTTTATGTCCGGAGAGGGGTGTTGGAAAAGAGTAAACACATGTTTTAGCTTGATAAAAGAACTACAGTAAAATAATAATGTAAACACAATGTAAATGTATTCCTTGAATTTCACTGCTTTTTCATGATATAACTACCAGTCAATTGATATTTGTCCTTGTTCTCATAACAACTGTGGCATGTATGGTCTAAAATATATATATTTGAGAAAGGTAAACACATTGTGTTTAGAAAATAGGCCTACCATCAAGTTAATATCCACAATATGGACCAATACTGCTGCTTTGTGATGTGTCACAAATATTCGAGCAAATTACGTTAAAAAAGATCGGAATAACTGTTGTAGGCCTATATCCAAGAACTTTGTACAAGTTATACCTACATCACTATACAAAACATGCAGCCTGTAGTATGGTTGTAGGCCCTAATTCGGATATCAGGACATTGTGCCAGTGGATATTACGACACTTAATACTTAGAGTAGACATAAAACAGCAGTTATACACTGCATCATTCACAGCAATTTCCTTCTTCTAGACATTGGCGGCCATTTAACACCTTTACTGGAGTCAGATTTTGATCGTCTTTTTTTCCTACTATTAATAAGTAGATCCCATAGGTGACAAAGCCACTGGAAAACATGTTGTTATTATGTTTTGGGGGTTCTAGGGGATGTTTTCACAAATCGACTCGCCAGAAATGAAATCTTCCAGTAGGCTAGGCTAGGTCGGTTAAACTAGGTCTTTATACACGAAAAATAGGTATTACACTTGCTATTACTTATTAAAAATCATATTTTGGTCACTTGCTCTTGAAATTGACGTTTTGCCATTGAAATTATATTTTTTACAGTTTGACCATGGAATTTCCTTTTATCTTGAACATGTTGAAGATGTCATTGAATCACCAAAATAATACCATAAATGGATTCTCCAGTCAAAATCAGATCAAAAAGAGGTATTACACATGATCTTTGTTGACAGGCATTTTACCTTTAAATTGACCTTTTGATGTCGAAGGTCACCTTGAATCACAAACATAATTTCATAAAATGATCTACCAGTTAAAATCCCAAGAAAATATGTTCTTAAATTGGTAAAAATCAACTTTTTGATTACTTGACCTTGAGGTTGACCTTTTGACATTGAAGATGACCTTGAATCATGAAAATAATATAAGGAATGTATTCTCTAGTAAAAATTACCCCCAAAAAAAGTATTACACTTTTTCCTACCTTTATTTGTCGAAAAATCATAGTTTACCTTTAACTTGACCTTTGACCTTGGATTCTGCCCCCTAGTCCCACCGCCATCTTAGATTTTTGACAATGCCAAAAGTTATTGTAAATCATGAGTTCCCAAACTCTTAAAGACATGTATTATAAACAAGAATCATGGTTTAGTTGTAAAAGTTTAGGCAACTAAGGATGGTTTCACCGATTTCTACGGCCAATGACGGCCATCTTGGATTTTCGGACTTTTATGGGTCAAATGTTGATAGACTTTTTTTTGGTCATTCACTATATCCAGTAGGATTGAAAACCGTTGAGAAACCTTTTGTTATAATTTTTGGGGGTCAGGTGGTATATCGACCCGTCTCTTAGCACCGCTGCCTTTCACGCCAGAGTTCGGGGTTCGGTTCCCGGTCTCGGCGGTTTGAAAGAAACAAAAAATGTTTCTTCCCCATCCACGTGTGAAAGTCAGTATTGTGAGGAGCCTCCGTGACCGAGAGGTGGCGTGCTCGGCTTCAGACCGCCAGGGCTCGAATTTTGAATCCTGTGTCTGGAGGACAGTGTCATCTCAATCATCTCACCATCCTCAGGAGGTTCTCCTGGCCCAGTTTAGCCTATATGTGCACAAAGGTGGCCTAAAGCCCGATTCATTTCATTTTTACATTAACCATTCAGTCGCTTAGCACGTCTGTAATCGTTTGAAATACGTTTCAGTAGGCAAAAATATCACTGTTATTCGAAATGAGTGTGTGCTTAAACATCAAGTTATGACAATATCATTACTTTTCATCCACTTGAAGCTGTGGGTCGCGGTAGTCAACATTGGTTAATCTTAGCGTGTTAACATGTTTAAGGGTGAAAGCTGTATAGGGACAATGCATTTAAGTTATGCATTTATATCATGGTACATAATATCGTATATAAAGAAAATAAAACATGATATCTGTATACGCGCATTGATGAATAAAATCTACAATTTTGAGCGGGACATGCACAGTTAACAGCAAAATGTATGATCCCTTCGGGTTATGACCGTTCATGTACAGTCAACACGTGTATAGATTTGTAACCACTGTTTTCTTGGGCCTGAAATAAAATACCTCACAAAAACATTGATACCAAATTAAAGTATCTTTTTGGAGATAACAAATCGATATTTTAGACTATTTCAGGCGGATGAATTTCGTCGAGTGACAGTAAAGATATTATAGATTTACTACAATGCTTACATGTGATAACTCACACTGGAGTCATTCATGCCGACAACCTAAAAAAATCGTCTGTGAAATGAGGTATTTTTAGTCATTACAAATATGTAACACAACGAGATATTTATATGCTCAGTACAATCAATTCATCTTGAATAAAACGGTGAGGTTTGGATCTTCTTACTTTAATATTAAGGCAGAAATAGACACCTCTATGACCGTAGTCAAATCAGGGCGTGCTTATGTTGGAAACGGTCTTCAATCGTCCGTAAACAGGAGGCCCAACTAAATAGTTCAGCTTTTGGTCACGGTGTGGCGTGTTGTTATTGAAAGGTGTATATAGTGAAATATATTGCCCATTTCCACTCATGTTGTGGTAGAGGGTACCATATCACAATAAGCCGTGTAAATATAACAATAATAAGTCTAGTAGAAGTACTCGCTTGTGAATTCGGAGAGCAGACTTATGTGTCATGTAATATAAATAATGTGTCATGTAACTGCCTATAGCTATAGTATCCATTGCATATCAGCAAATAAAAGGCATTATTGTTTATACAAGCAGAAAATTTAATTGTTACATCGACTGTTAACGGTATTTTATTACAAAAAAATCACCTTCCTATGAGAAGGCTATGACATATTCCAGCTTCAAATATTGATAAAATAAGATACAAACTATTGATCTAAGAATTTTCGCAATCTGAAGTTAATAATCTGCTTTTAATCGTTTAATTACTTGAATTCATGTGACTTAATAACGTTTCCATTTCACAATAAAACATAGCAATGACCTAATACATGATATTTAGACAAAAAAATAGTAGAAATATTTTCAAATTGTATTACATTCTAAATAAGAAATATCACCCGCGGGCTATATGGCCCACGCGCGATATCACATGTAAATAATGTAATAGATGGGTCTACCGCAGAATGATATATCATTTAAGCCAGCTTACGTCTGATGGTGAATGGCAAGCTGCCCTTTTATCTGAATGAAATGCTTTAATATCCACCTGATGAGGACCGTCCGCTTTTGTTTGATGTAAATATCGACAAGCTCTCAATGACATCGTTTTGACCGGGGTATACCCACACGAGTAATGCTTTCTCCAATCGAAGTACTCCTTGTATAATGTGTCGTTTTTATCCAATATCTGCAGAAATTGTCCAACAGCTTTAGCAGATGAAAAATGTTCTAGATCTATGTATGAATTGGGAGGTAGCACTGAGCGATATGCCTGTGAACCAGCTCCCGCGACTAGAGGAACTGCACCCCATGTCAGGCTATTCCAAGATTTTTCCGTCACATAATCGTTACAAATTGAATTTTCCATTGAAATATAAAATTTGTATTTTTCTAGTGTGTTTTGACAGCCTGTCTTTTTAGGGCACTTTAATTTACCACATGCCCCATATATATCTACCTTCACATACTTGGATAATTTCTGCACAAATGTTTCCCTTTTACTTTGTGTTTTGCAGTGAGATGTCACCCATGCTACCATCATGGTTTTATTGGACAGTGAGGGCATGGATATATTGGCGTCCTCATGAGGCAGACATCTACCCTTGTTAAAGTCTATATCGGCATGGTGATGATATGTCATGGTGTGATTGAATGCATGGCGGTACCTCAGACTAGGCTTCACATAGTGGAAGGACTCGCCTGTACAGTAAACCCATCTCTGACCCTTTGGACGATATTCGGGGATCTTCCTTGCCTTTGCCATTATATTAGCTGGAAAGAATACCACATGACTCTCATCCCACCTTGTCTTATCATAAGTAAACTCACATTTATCACCAGTCAATGGATCCTCCACGGAATGAAGTCGCGGACCAGTATGAGGCTTCCTATTAATCCTATACAATAATGCCACCAACACGCTAGAATTAGTGTTCATGTTCACTTTCCAGCCACCAGAATGACTTGCATTTTCTTCCAGTAATGTTCTTAATACATAAGGAGGTTTTAATCTGGATATGTTGGCAGTTAAATAAAGCAATCCGGATACACTAACATCTTTTATATCAGGTATGCTGGATGACGAGAAGTACACGAGAACGATTGAAACTACTGCCAAAAAAATGACAAAGTAGGCACATGTCCTCAATGATTGATAATAGAACATTCTGTTGTACACTGTGTTGTATTATGTATGCATAGAGGTCGTCCACAGACATAATACCATGGTGGTGTCTAGAAGCAGTTCATAGAATAAGAAGGGATAATTGTAAAACTAATCTTCAGTCATCCCATTCTGATGGATTCGATGAGCTTGTCAAGGCGCATCTGTAACAAACAACAACATTCACTTTAACCCTTTCAAGCCTGACTTTCCCATTGTCATTTTCATCTACTACAAGCCGCGAATTGCTGTCGCAATTCTCGCCTTGTAGTAGATGAAAATGATTTGATGGTTTAAAAATTAATGAAAATTGCTATGTAATGGTAAAACAGTTTCATGAAAATTTTCGTTCTAAAACCCTTAGTTGTAGGAAAATTAAGTCTATTTTCATGGATGTAAAATGATGCATTAATGCATCGTGAGGGCTTAAAGGGTTAATTATCAAAATCAAATCACAGCAAACACTATACGTCGGCAAAATGTTGATATAAGGCTGGGCCAGCGTCATAGGCGGTGAGCCAACATTAAATCGCGCTGTTATGTGTGTCGGATGTGGCACATGTACTTTTACATTCAAATTGTTTTCTTAAAATTAAATTTCCTAAATAACTTTACTGCTTGACGTATTATATATAGTGAGACGTATTCAACATACATGTACTTTTGTTATCCCGAGATTCATCTGTCAGTATTATCGCAAAAACAAACTTTCCTTTCTGAGGGGACAATGTGTATTTACTAATCAGATTTTTAATCCAAACCGCAGTTAGCTTTGCATTCAGAATTTACGTCGTGACAAAACATTAGTAGGCCTAATGTTTTAGAAGTCCGTTGCGAGATCCTATCAAAGATTAGACGTTGAATCAGCGGTCTTCTTTAATGTTTGTCTACTGTCTGTAGCGCTGACACGAATACCTCGCTTTTTCTGTGGTGCTCTGGTATAATAAAACAGCTACGGCCTATCTGTATCTTCTAATATTGGACCTGCAGAATAAATGTGTCCCATCGTACAGGCTTGGAAAAAGATAGTAGGCCTAAGAAGCCCATAAATAATTTTTTTTTTAAGTGGATAAGAGGACTGAAGGTCCAATCGAAATTTTAAAAATAATACAAAATAATACAAAATAGTGAGCAAATTGTGCGTTTCAGCAATATTTCATTTGCTGCCAAACAAATGATCAGAATCAAACGACATGATCATTGCGCACAATTGAGATCCATCCCATCAGCAAAATTATCTGATTTTCAGATTTATTTCTTACAAATTCTTAAATGATGCACAAGAAAAATATGAATGGGGGATATCAATTCATCACAGCCCATGAGAGATATCCCCGTTGAAATTCCAGTCATAATCAGAGATATTCTTCGAGGTGCACGGCATACTCCGAGATCAACAATTTTAAGAAACAAATAATTTAAATACTGACAGTTAAATCCCCGCGTCAAGGCATTATTCAAATAAGATTACCATAATACAAATCTGTAACCTAACAAGGACGCCCGGCCGCGCAAAGATTACAGACTCGGTATCGCGTATATCTACAAACTCTGTCGTAGCGGAATAGATTGGAGAGGGACGGGGTCATTACCACAGCTGACATTTAATCAGATTACAGCAAGTATTCAGTGGCTTGGTTCATCGAAAAGACAATGAAATTTAAGTTCAAATTTATTGATTTTGATTTAATATCACCATATTGAATTTTGAATTTCAAATGGCCGTATGTCGTTATCAATTATGCATGCAACAATACCTGGTTTGATTGTCATTTACCCACTGTTGTATTTGTTCAGAACTCGTCTGTAAAGCCGAGCATTTTAACCATTTAAGTCCCCACGATGCATTAAAGCATCATTTTACCCTCAAAACAGACTTACTTTTCCTGTAACTAAGGGTTTTAAAACGAAAATTCCCACGAAACTGGCTTACCAATACGTGGTAATTTTCTGTAATTTTTAAACCACGTCAAATCATTTTCATCCACTACAAGTCATTCGCGGCTTGTAGCGGATGAAGATGACTATGGTAAATTCAGGATTGAAAGGGGTAAATATATCGGTATCACGCCATCCAATTTTGGTGAGCTCAAGAAGGTGAAGGTGAACTAAGACATCTGACAGGAATGAAGAAGCTATCTTTCATTTCCCACACATTTTGATCAAATGTTGGAGGTTTTGGCCATCTGATAAAGCAGGTCTTGTCTCCCCTTGGCATGTAGTTGGGCCTTGATAATGTGTAGCATCAGGGCAGCTCAGGTAGGTGATAGGCTAGAGGATGAGCACATACAAATGCTTCCTCGCTTTCAAGGCTTTCAATGAGTGGGATATGCTGCATCGATAAAAGTGTCCGACTGCCATGTCATTCATGCATGTGTCCCGGGTTTGAACCCCGCTGATGTTGCGAAGGTCTTTCAGAGAAATAGCCTTATTTATTCCCTATCACTGCGACTACGTGATTACATTAATGGCGGCCTCGACAATTTCAGGTTGAAACCAGTGTGCATACATTAATTTTGGACAAGGCTACGAGCTTCCATATGCTCCTTCATAAAGAAAAAAATATAATGTTTAAAGAGAAGTAGATAAACAAGCTCTTTAAAATAATAAAGTGTGGATATAATATATTTATCCGTGAAGCCAAGAGTCCATTTAGGATATATTACACAAGTGATGGTTCATCATGACAGAACAGTGATACACAAGCAATCTCCATCTTTCTCTTAGCACACATTTTGTTTGCGGAAGGTTTGACCATCTGATAAAGTAACGTTATATAGGTTTTGTCCCTCATTGCTATGTAGTTGGCCATTCTATAAGGTGTAGCGACAGGGCAGCTCAGGTAGGAGGTAACATCTTACTTGCTAAATTTTTAGACAAGAAGAGCTGGCACCGTAAAGCTGGTATTGTCGTTAGGCCATAGGATTACTACACTTGACATACAAAATTCGCTCATGCTTCCAAGGCTTTCGATGTACAATTTTAGAGAGGGGGAGGCACCGCATCGATAGAGTATCTGACTGCCATGTCATTCATGCACGCATCCTGGGTATGAACCACGTTGACATCGCAGGGGTCTTACAGAGAAATATCCTTATCTATCACCTGTCAATTTGACTAGGTGATCATTATTATATTAATGCCGGCCCCGTAGAGTTCAAGTTGAAACTAGTGTGTTGACGTTTATTTTGCATTCTGTAAGAAATATTATGTTGAAGAGAAGCACGTTAGATTACAAGCCATTTGAAAAACATAATATGTGGATGTAATCTGTTTACATGTGAAGCTACCATTATATTAGTTCCACATAGCAGTTAAAAGATATTACACAAGATGCTTCGTCATCACAGAAACCAACCAAATTTGAATGCCTTTTTATGTGTGTGCTCAATAGATAGATATGCTATCCAGCAAAACGTGGTAAAGATGTTTGATCATATGCGATAAGCCTATGTACAAAGTTTCGAAAAGCATATTTCAAGTTCTTGAAATATGCCACAATTTCGGCAAAATTACTGGTCAATATTAAAACTGATTTGCAACAAAGTAAATGCTTCCACCTACGGTAAATGGACATATCCAATCATTTTCTGCTGTGTATAACTTGTGGCATTACACAAATATTACTTTTGAACTACTCTGTTGCAGTACTATCTAATCTACTCATGCCTAAAATTGCCCATTAAACAGTTAATGCATAAGTATTAGATTCAGAATTTGTCAGTATTTGACCAGAATATTCTATTTGGTTCAATTCACACCTGTTGTGGAATGCGGTCCTGCTAGTGCATACTGTAGAGAAAGAAAACGAATTCACCTGTCCTGGAGAAACTAGTACAAGCTCAACTTATTATATGAAACAATGACAGATTAGTAGACACATGACCTCTGGTCACGATAAGATGTTCTAAAGTACGCGCCCATGGGTGGAAGTAACTCAAAGAGAGGCATCATTTATAGTACCTAGTGCTGACTCCACCTAATGATTGGTCCGAGGTTGTTTGTGTATCACTCTTTTGTCATGATGAAGCATCCTTTGTGTAATCACTCACACATGATCCATGGCCAATAAAACTGTCCTAGATATAGGGGTATTATTAGGACACCATATAAACTTCTGACTTCATGAGTTACTCTCATGGCTTGATATATCTCACTTGCATCAATCTGCAGAAAACTCAACTCAACGGGAACCAGTTCTAAACAACTTGGTTGGGATGACAATGTAAATACATAGTACTTGGTAGAAGTGATCATCAGTTATTCAGCAATCTTGACTTCTGCCTTTCTGGAATGACTTCTCGCAGGTGATCTAATTGCATCATCACTTTTTTACAGCATTACATCATCTATCTACTACTGAGCATACAATATGCAAACACATTCAAGTTTATCTGTTCACATGTGTGTTGGTTCAAAATGTATTATGTTTTTTGTTCCCTCATTATGAAACATCATTTATAATTTTTTTTAATTTGGTGATCATCTGTGGTGGGCTATTTTAAAACATTATTATTAAAAAGCTTGAAATCACTCGTTTGGAAAGCTGCAAAAGTTTGTATCCTTTCCTCAAAATTAAAATTTTCACCTTCATTATGTTGTTCAGTTGAAACAAATCACCACGTTTCTCTTTCCCTTTACTTTTTGTTCAGCTTTCTCTTGTTCAGAAAATACATTTTATGTTGACGTTTATGTGTATTAAATTCTAACCCTTTAACCGCTAAGCACGTCTGTTGTTGTTTTTAATCCATTTTATTGGCCGATCAAATCGCTGTTTTAGAGAAAGAAATGGATTGGTGAATATTTGGTCTCAAATTAAATATATTTGGTTGTGGGTCTTGGTAACAAAACGACACGTCCAGTGGGTAAAACAGTAACCCTTTCAGTGCGGGGACTGTCTTTAGATGTCAGAATCTGACGTCTGTAGACGTCAGATTCTGACATATAAAACGGTCCCCGCGCTGAAAGAATTAAAATATGTATAGTGGTCGTAGACCCGTAATATAGGTATTCAAATGAAGCGGGAAGATCTGATTATGTCATTTATGATGATTTTAAATTGAAATAAAAACATTTGCTCTGCATGGTTTTTACAAAGTAGTTCATCGTTGTGAAGGTTAAAGGGACCCCTTGGGATGAGACATTTTCAATGTTGTCAATTTTGAAAATTTAATCTATATGAGGCTATATAGCCTACTGATCTTAACTGAAAATACGAAAAAGTCAAGAAAACAATTTTAAAGCACCGAGAAAGAGTGAAATAGTTGTATTTCAAGGTCGTATATTGCCATGTAAACAAAACAAGTCAGCAATATTCAGCACTTTACATCACATATTCCCACGTATCAGACGGTAAGATCAGAGCATTCGCCGCTAATTGGTGTCTCATAGTCAGGACACGGGAGGACACACCTGCAGCACTGATTGTCTACCCAACGCTGGGCCGATACCATCAGCATGTGGCCCAATGCTGTGAAAACATTCAATCGTCGTTCAGGTATACAAATAGTTTGTTTTGGTTACTTTTGGTTTCATAGAAATGTTGATTAAAAATATTTGTAAAAATATGAAAATTCTGAAAAAAATAAAAACATGATCCGTGGGATACACTACTTCAGTACGGAATTAAAAACGAAAACTGATGTCATCCCAAGGAGCTGCTTTAAGTAAGATAACTTTGCGGGAAAATGGCTACTACTAGAAATAATATGTAAACACAGTGAATTATGGCAAACATGTGAATTTATCACGTTTTTCTTGCTTTATTGTAGGCTATGTTATAGCATATATTATTTCGAGCCATAACCTAAACTTATATGTGATTATATATATACACAGTAAAGATAAAAATGGTCATCTTTGCGTAAACGGGCTTTCTCCCAAATCGGGGCCCCAGGGTAGTGGCTAGCACCGCTGCCTCTCACGCCAGAGTTCGGGGTTCGGTTCCCGGTCTCGGCGGTTGGGAAGAAACAAAATGTTTCTTCCCCATCCACGTGTGAAAGTCTGTATTGTGGGGAGCCTCCGTGACCGAGAGGTAGCGTGCTCGGCCTCAGACCGCCAGGGCTCGAATTTCGAATCCTGTGTCTGGAGGACAGTGTCATCTCAATCATCTCACCATCCTCAGGAGGTTCTCCTGGCCCAGTTTAGCCTATATGTGCACAAAGGTGGCCTAAAGCCCGATTTATTTCATTTCATTACTCCCCAATCGATGCGTAGCAAACCAAATTATTTATAAAATTATCTATCCTTCACGTGCATGAATACATAGCTTGGGATGACAAAGCAAGCTCTGGTCTGATTTTTCAAAGGGGGTGCACCATGGCAGTGACAGAGACATGGCTAACAAAGTCGGACAAAAAAATGAAATGAATCGGGCTTTAGGCCACCTTTGTGCACATATAGGCTAAACTGGGCCAGGAGAACCTCCTGAGGATGGTGAGATGATTGAGATGACACTGTCCTCCAGACACAGGATTCGAAATTCGAGCCCTGGCGGTCTGAGGCCGAGCACGCTACCTCTCGGTCACGGAGGCTCCCCACAATACTAACTTTCACACGTGGATGGGGAAGAAACAATTTTGTTTCTTTCAAACCGCCGAGACCGGGAACCGAACCCCGGACTCTGGCGTGAAAGGCAGCGGTGCTAACCACCACCCTAGGGCCCCCGCCCAACAAAGTCGGACAAAAAAGGCATGTGTTGCGGGAATCACCTGCAGCAAACACAAAATATTTGTATAATATTTGTTCAACGTCGGCCCAACGTCATCGACGTTGGTCCAACATTGTACAATTTTTTTATACACATGCTTTTTGTTTGCTGGGGTCCTACAACAAACACCGCGATTGCTTTGTAGAAATAGAGGAGTCGGCATTTTAACATGATAGTCTACTATACGATTCATTAAAACCAGTTGATTATAATTATGATCAACATTGAATCATTATGAAATAAATTCTATCTATTCCGACGATTAGGATTATTCTAGTAATAAGACCAACCTGAAAGTAGATGATATTTTCTTGGTGAACAGCTGGCTGCCGTCAGGTTCTGAACGATAATTACCATTTATTTTGATGACGGGATTGCGGGAACGTGGCAAAACAAAATTGCCAATGATCGAACACCAACCACCACAAAATGCAGGTCGGGTTCAGTCAACCACGACCTGGCATACATCCATTCCCACAGTCTACCCAACGTTTGCCCAATGTATACTTTATATCTGTCAATAACCTATCATTACGTCTACCACGCCTCGCTTCAATGACCCCACCCTTATTCTGCTGATCACGACTATTGTCGTTTATAATCTGTTTTATTAGTCGACCAAATCACTGTTATTGTGAACAGAATGTGTGTCTAAACATGAAATCTTTCTGCTCAAATTAAACAAATAAGAATAATTTTCACCCACTTGAAGTTGTGGGTCGCGGTAGCGAGACACAACTTCAAGTGGGTGAAAATCTCAATACATTAACTTAGCAGGATAAGGGTTAACCCTTTGATCACTGCCACAGGGGACTGTCTCCGGGGGTGGGGCTGTTGTCCTCCCGATAGCTCGTACGACGGTTACCCCTATTGATGTTCAGTTAGTGCTATCAGCGGGGTGTAGATACAACTCATAGCAATAATAGATCTTCACAATTGGTCAGATTAACATTTAATACCGGCAATAAATGACAATAAAAAAGGAAGTCCGATCACATGAATAACTCATCTTTCAAATAAAGAACACAACCTGAAAATACAAAATTATTGTCAGTAACAATACAAGTTTGAATTTAAATATCTAATTTATATCTATTTGTTTTCTACATTATAAACATGGATGAGAATTCAACTCTCCCCACTTTAGAATAGGCAGAGTCCGGTGGCTGTCTAAGTCGCCAGACAGTGATACAAGTCACATTATCTGCAGTTAACAATGTTATTTTACCAATTTATTAACAATAAAATAGAGCGATATAAATTAAAACTTAATATTTTCAACTAAATAGTAATGCGACAACAATACCTTTCGAAATTCACTTCGTCCCATGACGCTGTAAAAATGAACACTATTAACATCAGAGGTTGAACCAGCCTCTTTCTCAGGGCCAGACTAACACAGCTAGCTGGCCCTGCTACAGAGCTTTGAGAATCTCTTCTGTAATGCTCCGTCCTGGTAGGGCCTGCAAAACAACTTGTGACTCGAGCTTGACCCTTTCCGTCTGTGTCAAATGTTGGGGTCAACTTGCCCTATCATCGTCCATTTTTCCACGTGCCACTCATGCAGAGAAAGTTTGACAGCCACGTGGCTGTTCAGTGTATTGTTTAAATCTTGTTTACAAAGTCTTTTTAAACATGTGGTAATTGGCCAGCCAGAAAATCTCATGAATATCTTCAACAGAATCATTCTACAGTGCAATCAATCAGAGCCATTAGCGAACGCTAGTGGAAGGATAGTGGACCTGATGAATGGGAATGAGGTTAAACGTGAAAGGAAATTAAAAACCTAAAAAATGCTGCCAAACAGGTTAGAAAATTTAGAATCACGGACCAGAAGTTGCAACAGGCTATTCACCAGATGTCGCTCATGGCATTCCGAAGCCTTTGATCACTGGTGTAAAAAACCTCTGCCTCATCACAGAGCTATTCAATTTACATTTTCTGTCATTAGAAGTTGTGTCTCGCTACCGCGACACACAGCTTGAAGTGACTGAAAAATGTTATTTGTGAAATTAGCTCCATAAAGTTGGTTTCTTATTGGACATTCAAAACATTGGACATTCAAAACTTAAAGTTGGTTACTTATTGGATATTCAAAACATTGGACATTCGCAATTTGATATTCAGCACACACTGCACACACTGCCTTATGCCTTGATGCTATGCATATTCAAAGGACGGTATCTACTAACTTGTATTTGCTATATGTAACACAAGAAGATACAAAACCAAAACGCAGTATCTGAATTTAAATGTGGCCTGTTTTTTTACATTGGAGATTCGCTATTTAACATTCGCCGTGAAGTTGGTTACTTATTGGATTTTCGAAACATTCAATATTCAAATTTGATATTCAGATATTGGCGAAATAAGCTTATACTGTTTTTTGCCTTGATGCTATGCATATTCAAAAGACAGTATCTACTTACTTGTATTCGCTATATATTACACAAGAAGATACAAAACCAACCGCTATATGTAACACAAGGAGATACAAAACCAAAACGCAGTATCTGAATGTGAATCTCGACTGTTTTTTTTATATTGGACATTCGCTATTTGACATTCGCCGTGAAGCAGGCTACTTATTGGAAATTCGCATGTTGGGCCAACGTCGTAGATGGTGGACCAACATTGGTTCAACATAGGACCAACGTATTGTGCCGGCTGGGTTTGTATTGTCAGCATCCGATTATGAGAACGATTATATATGGAGAGTTCACAGAACAAGGCCGTCTAGAATGTGAGATAATATTTTTCTTTCATTGACGTACTTTCTGCTAGTCTCTATTACATAGGTCCGTGAGTTTATAGTTCCTTATTCCCGTTTCCTTATGCAAAAGGAATAAAAGGCGTGGATCATCAAAATCAAGGTACAGGTGCCTGGCGCCCACCCATCCTCGGTTATTCCCACCGTGACCTTGACCCTGAGATCTCAAGGTCATACAGAAAAATGAGGTAAAAAATCCAGGGTAAGAAAAAATAAAACTAAAAGTCGTGTATCATCAAAATTAAGGTACTGGTGCCTGGCGCCCACCAATTCAATGTCATTTCCACCGTGACTTTCACACTGAGATCTCAAGGTCATTTTGTAGGGGCACTATTGGATCCCTCATACTCACAAACATGCGTATAGACATCGTGACTCTAGTTTGCTAGAGCCCACGTTATGGTCGAATATGTGATTTCGATGGTGGCCATTTTGAATGTGCCATAAAACGAGGTTGGGGGCGGGAAAAATTGAACCCCAAATTTTTGGCTTATTTGACCCCTACAGAAGCCGTAAAAACAATAAAATCAATTTGGGCGACAGAGATGGCCAAAATAACCTGCCGCACCAGACTATATGCTGAATCTAATGCAGAGAGGTGCTAAGTTCAATTATTTATGCCAAGGTACGAATTTTTGCGATTTAAAATTGGTCGCGAAAATCACCGCAAGACAAAGGGCCACAATGTTGGCTAGCAGGAGACGGGATGTCCACCAAATATGGTCCCTCAAGTTTTTTTTGCCTAAAGTGCAATAGGGTGGATTTGAGGTCTTTGAGTGTTGAGTAACAAAGTCTTCACGATAGTGTAACGAGGTATTATGAAATTGTAATGAAATGAGATGAATGACACTTCCCTCCAGACACAGGATTCGAAATTCGAACCCTGGGGGTCTGAGGCCGGGTACGCTACCCCTCGGTCACGGAGACTCCCCACCATACTGAGTTTTAGGAGTGGATGGGGAAGAAACATTTTGTTTCTTTCAAACCTCCGAGACCGGGAAACGAACCCCGAACTCGTGAAAGGCAGCGGTGCTAACCACTACCCTAGGGCCCCCGCCCATCAAATTGTAATGAAGTCATGATGATAATGTGACAAAGTCAGAGCATATGTCAATACAAATTCCAAGAGCACTATACATGGTATACCGGTTACTTTAGCAGGGTTTTTTTAAACAAGACAAATACAGGTGATAAATTTTAATTAAAAAATATGTGAATGTTTAACTATGCACACTAACTTAAAGGGACATGCCCAGTTCTAAAATCAACAAAAAATCGGTGTTTTTATTTTAGTTTAATAATATGACCATATGATGTAAACATGTCC
>OZ024910.1:16933764-17036264 GCA_964017125.1 Flabesymbios commensalis
AATCACCAAAATAATACCATAAATGGATTCTCCAGTCAAAATCAGATCAAAAAGAGGTATTACACATGATCTTTGTTGACAGGCATTTTACCTTTAAATTGACCTTTTGATGTCGAAGGTCACCTTGAATCACAAACATAATTACATAAAATGATCTACCAGGTAAAATCCCAAGAAAATATGTTCTTAATTTGGTAAAAATCAACTTTTTAATTACTTGACCTTGAGGTTGACCTTTTGACATTGAAGATGACCTTGAATCATGAAAATAATATAAGGAATGTATTCTCTAGTAAAAATTACCCCCAAAAAAGTATTACACTTGTTCCTACCTTTATTTGTCGAAAAATCATAGTTTACCTTTAACTTGACCTTTGACCTTGGATTCTGCCCCCTAGTCCCACCGCCATCTTAGATTTTTGACAATGCCAAAAGTTATTGTAAATCATGAGTTCCCAAACTCTTAAAGACATGTATTATAAACAAGAATCATGGTTTAGTTGTAAAAGTTTAGGCAACTAAGGATGGTTTCACCGATTTCTACGGCCAATGACGGCCATCTTGGATTTTCGGACTTTTATGGGTCAAATGTTGATAGACTTTTTTTTGGCCATTCACTATATCCAGTAGGATTGAAAACCGTTGAGAAACCTTTTGTTATAATTTTTGGGGGTCAGGTGGTATATCGACCCGTCTCTTAGCACCGCTGCCTTTCACGCCAGAGCTCGGGGTTCGGTTCCCGGTCTCGGCGGTTTGAAAGAAACAAAAAATGTTTCTTCCCCATCCACGTGTGAAAGTCAGTATTGTTAGGAGCCTCCGTGACCGAGAGGTGGCGTGCTCGGCTTCAGACCGCCAGGGCTCGAATTTTGAATCCTGTGTCTGGAGGACAGTGTCATCTCAATCATCTCACCATCCTCAGGAGGTTCTCCTGGCCCAGTTTAGCCTATATGTGCACAAAGGTGGCCTAAAGCCCGATTCATTTCATTTTTACATTAACCATTCAGTCGCTAAGCACGTCTGTAATCGTTTGAAATACGTTTCAGGAGGCAAAAATATCACTGTTATTCGAAATGAGTGTGTGCTTAAACATCAAGTTATGACAATATCATTACTTTTCATCCATTTGAAGCTGTGGGTCGCGGTAGTCAACATTGGTTAATTTTAGCGTGTTAACATGTTTAAGGGTGAAAGCTGTATAGGGGCAATGCATTTAAGTTATGCATTTATATCATGGTACATAATATCGTATATAAAGAAAATAAAACATGATATCTGTATACTGGCATTGATGAATAAAATCTACAATTTTGAGCGAGACATGCACAGTTAACAGCAAAATGTATGATCCCTTCGGGTTATGACCGTTCATGTACGGTCAACACGTGTCTTTGTATACATTTGTAACCACTGTTTTCTTGGGCCTGAAATAAAATGCCTCACAAAAACAGTGATACCAAATTAAAGTATCTTTTTGGAGATAACAAATCGATATTTAGACTATTTCAGGGGGATGAATTTCGTCGAGTGACAGTAAAGATATTATAGATTTACTACAATGTTTACATATGATAACTCACACTGGAGTCATTCATGCACACAAAATAAAAAAAATCGTCTGTGAAATGAGGTATTTTTAGTCATTACAAATGTGTAACACAACGAGATATTTATATGCTCAGTGCAATCAATTCATCTTGAATAAAACGGTAAGGTTTGGATCTTCTTACTTTAATATTAGGGCAGAAATAGACACCTCTATGATCGTGGTCAAATCAGGGCGTGCTTATGTTGGAAACGGTCTTCGATCGTCCGTAAACAGGAGTCCCAACTAAATAGTTCAGCTTTTGGTCACGGTGTGGCGTGTTGTTATTAAAAGGTGTATATAGTGAAATATATTGCACATTTCCACTCATGTTGTGGTAGAGGGTACCATATCACAATAAGCCACGTAAATATAACAATAATAAGTCTAGTAGGAATACTCGCTTGTGAATTCGGGGAGCAGACTTATGTGTCATGTAATATAAATAATGTGTCATGTAACTGCCTATAGCTATAGTATCCATTGCATATCAGCAAATAAAAGGCATTATTGTTTATACAAGCAGACAATTTAATTGTTACATCGACTGTTAACGGTATTTTATTACAAAAAAATCACATGGCCTATGAGAAGGCTATGACATATTCCAGCTTCAAATATTGATAAAATAAGATACAAACTATTGATCTAAGAATTTTCGCAATCTGAAGTTAATAATCTGCTTTTAATCGTTTAAGTCCTAATTACTTGAATTCATGTGACTTAATAACGTTTCCATTTCACAATAAAACATAGCAATGACCTAATACATGATATTTAGACAAAAAAATAGTAGAAATATTTTCAAATTGTATTACATTCTAAATAAGAAATATCACCCGCGGGCTATATGGCCCACGCGCGATATCACATGTAAATAATGTAATAGATGTGTCTACCGCAGAATGATATATCATTTAAGCCAGCTTACGTCTGATGGTGAATGGCAAGCTGCCCTTTTATCTGAATGAAATGCTTTAATATCCACCTGATGAGGACCGTCCGCTTTTGTTTGATGTAAATATCGACAAGCTCTCAATGACATCGTTTTGACCGGGGTATACCCACACGAGTAATGCTTTCTCCACTGTTTTCTTGGGCCTGAAATAAAATGCCTCACAAAAACAGTGATACCAAATTAAAGTATCTTTTTGGAGATAACAAATCGATATTTAGACTATTTCAGGGGGATGAATTTCGTCGAGTGACAGTAAAGATATTATAGATTTACTACAATGTTTACATATGATAACTCACACTGGAGTCATTCATGCACACAAAATAAAAAAAATCGTCTGTGAAATGAGGTATTTTTAGTCATTACAAATGTGTAACACAACGAGATATTTATATGCTCAGTGCAATCAATTCATCTTGAATAAAACGGTAAGGTTTGGATCTTCTTACTTTAATATTAGGGCAGAAATAGACACCTCTATGATCGTGGTCAAATCAGGGCGTGCTTATGTTGGAAACGGTCTTCGATCGTCCGTAAACAGGAGTCCCAACTAAATAGTTCAGCTTTTGGTCACGGTGTGGCGTGTTGTTATTAAAAGGTGTATATAGTGAAATATATTGCACATTTCCACTCATGTTGTGGTAGAGGGTACCATATCACAATAAGCCACGTAAATATAACAATAATAAGTCTAGTAGGAATACTCGCTTGTGAATTCGGGGAGCAGACTTATGTGTCATGTAATATAAATAATGTGTCATGTAACTGCCTATAGCTATAGTATCCATTGCATATCAGCAAATAAAAGGCATTATTGTTTATACAAGCAGACAATTTAATTGTTACATCGACTGTTAACGGTATTTTATTACAAAAAAATCACATGGCCTATGAGAAGGCTATGACATATTCCAGCTTCAAATATTGATAAAATAAGATACAAACTATTGATCTAAGAATTTTCGCAATCTGAAGTTAATAATCTGCTTTTAATCGTTTAAGTCCTAATTACTTGAATTCATGTGACTTAATAACGTTTCCATTTCACAATAAAACATAGCAATGACCTAATACATGATATTTAGACAAAAAAATAGTAGAAATATTTTCAAATTGTATTACATTCTAAATAAGAAATATCACCCGCGGGCTATATGGCCCACGCGCGATATCACATGTAAATAATGTAATAGATGTGTCTACCGCAGAATGATATATCATTTAAGCCAGCTTACGTCTGATGGTGAATGGCAAGCTGCCCTTTTATCTGAATGAAATGCTTTAATATCCACCTGATGAGGACCGTCCGCTTTTGTTTGATGTAAATATCGACAAGCTCTCAATGACATCGTTTTGACCGGGGTATACCCACACGAGTAATGCTTTCTCCAATCGAAGTACTCCTTGTATAATGTGTCGTTTTTATCCAATATCTGCAGAAATTGTCCAACAGCTTTAGCAGATGAAAAATGTTCTAGATCTATGTATGAATTGGGAGGTAACACTGAGCGATATGCCTGTGAACCAGCTCCCGCGACTAGAGGAACTGCACCCCATGTCAGGCTATTCCAAGATTTTTCCGTCACATAATCGTTACAAATTGAATTTTCCATTGAAATATAAAATTTGTATTTTTCTAGTGTGTTTTGACAGCCTGTCTTTTTAGGGCACTTTAATTTACCACATGCCCCATATATATCTACCTTCACATACTTGGATAATTTCTGCACAAATGTTTCCCTTTTACTTTGTGTTTTGCAGTGAGATGTCACCCATGCTACCATCATGGTTTTATTGGACAGTGAGGGCATGGATATATTGGCGTCCTCATGAGGCAGACATCTACCCTTGTTAAAGTCTATATCGGCATGGTGATGATATGTCATGGTGTGATTGAATGCATGGCGGTACCTCAGACTAGGCTTCACATAGTAGAAGGACTCGCCTGTACAGTAAACCCATCTCTGACCCTTTGGACGATATTCGGGGATCTTCCTTGCCTTTGCCATTATATTAGCTGGGAAGAATACCACATGACTCTCATCCCACCTTGTCTTATCATAAGTAAACTCACATTTATCACCAGTCAATGGATCCTCCACGGAATGAAGTCGCGGACCAGTATGAGGCTTCCTATTAATCCTATACAATAATGCCACCAACACGCTAGAATTAGTGTTCATGTTCACTTTCCAGCCACCAGAATGACTTGCATTTTCTTCTAGTAATGTTCTTAATACATAAGGAGGTTTTAATCTGGATATGTTAGCAGTTAAATAAAGCAATCCGGATACACTAACATCTTTTATATCAGGTATGCTGGATGACGAGAAGTACACGAGGAGGATGGAAACTACTGCCAAAAAAATAACAAAGTAGGCACATGTCCTCAATGATTGATAATAGAACATTCTGTTGTACACTGTGTTGTATTATGTATGCATAGACGTCGTCCACAGACAGAATACCATGGTGGTGTCTAGAAGCAGTTCATAGAATAAGAAGGGATAATTGTAAAACTAATCTTCAGTCATCCCATTCTGATGGATTCGATGAGCTTGTCAAGGCGCATCTGTAACAAACAACAACATTCACTTTAACCCTTTCAAGCCTGACTTTCCCATTGTCATTTTCATCTACTACAAGCCGCGAATTGCTGTCGCAATTCTCGCCTTGTAGTAGATAAAAATGATTTGATGTGGTTTAAAAATTAATGAAAATTGCTATGTAATGGTAAAACAGTTTCATGAAAATTTTCGTTCTAAAACCCTTAGTTGTAGGAAAATTAAGTCTATTTTCATGGATGTAAAATGATGCATTAATGCATCGTGAGGGCTTAAAGGGTTAATTATCAAAATCAAATCACAGCAAACACTATACGTCGGCAAAATGTTGATATGAGGCTGGGCCAGCGTCATTGGCGGTGAGCCAACATTAAATCGCGCTGTTATGTGTGTCGGATGTGGCACATGTACTTTTACATTCAAATTGTATTCTTAAAATTAAATTTCCTAAATAACTTTACTGCTTGACGTATTATATATAGTGAGACGTATTCAACATACATGTACTTTTGTTATCCCGAGATTCATCTGTCAGTATTATCGCAAAAACAAACTTTCCATTCTGAGGGGACAATGTGTATTTACTAATCAGATTTTTAATCCAAGCCGCAGTTAGCTTTGCATTCAGAATTTACGTCGTGACAAAACATTAGTAGGCCTAATGTTTTAGAAGTCCGTTGCGAGATCCTATCAAAGATTAGACGTTGAATCAGCGGTCTTCTTTAATGTTTGTCTACTGTCTGTAGCGCTGACACGAATACCTCACTTTTTTGTGGTGCTCTGGTATAATAAAACAGCTACGGCCTATCTGTATCTTCTAATATTGGACCTGCAGAATAAATGTGTCCCATCGTACAGGCTTGGAAAAAGATAGTAGGCCTAAGAAGCCCATAAATATTTTTTTTTTTCAAAGTGGATAAGAGGACTGACGGTCCAATCAAAATTTTAAAAATAATACAAAATAATACAAAATAGTGAGCAAATTGTGCGTTTCAGCAATATTTCATTTGCTGCCAAACAAATGATCAGAATCAAACGTCATGATCATTGCGCGTAATTGAGATCCATCCCATCAGCAAAATTATCTGATTTTCAGATATATTTCTCACAAATTCTTAAATGATGCACAAGAAAAATATGAATGGGGGATATCAATTCATCACAGCCCATGAGAGATATCCCCGTTGAAATTCCAGTCATAATCAGAGATATTCTTCGAGGTGCACGGCATACTCCGAGATCAACAATTTTAAGAAACAAATAATTTAAATACCGACAGTTAAATCCCCGCGTCAAGGCATTATTCAAATAAGATTACCATAATACAAATCTGTAACCTAACAAGGACGCCCGGCCGCGCAAAGATTACAGACTCGGTATCGCGTATATCTACAAACTCTGTCATAGCGGAATAGATTGGAGAGGGACGGGGTCATTACCCCAGCTGACATTTAATCAGATTACAGCAAGTATTCAATGGCTTGGTTCATCAAAAAGACAATGAAATTTAAGTTCAAATTTATTGATTTTGATTTAATATTACCATATTGAATTTTGAATTTCAAAATGGCCGTATGTCGTTATCACTTATGCATGCAACAATACCTGGTTTGATTGTCATTTACCCACTGTTGCATTTGTTCAGAATTCGTCTGTAAAGCCGAGCATTTTAACCCTTTAAGTCCCCACGATGCATTAAAGCATCATTTTACCCTCAAAACAGACTTACTTTTCCTGTAACTGAGGGCTTACCAATACGTGGTAATTTTCTGTAATTTTTAAACCACGTCAAATCATTTTCATCCACTACAAGTCATTCGCGGCTTGTAGCGGATGAAGATGACTATGGTAAATTCAGGATTGAAAGGGTTAAATATATCGGTATCACGCCATCCAATTTTGGTGAGCTCAAGAAGGTGAAGGTGAACTAAGACATCTGACAGGAATGAAGAAGCTATCTTTCATTTCCCACACATTTTGATCTAATGTTGGAGGTTTTGGCCATCTGATAAAGCAGGTCTTGTCTCCCCTTGGCATGTAGTTGGGCCTTGATAATGTGTAGCATCAGGGCAGCTCAGGTAGGTGATAGGCTAGAGGATGAGCACATACAAATGCTTCCATGCTTTCAAGGCTTTCAATGAGTGGGATGTGCTGCATCGATAAAAGTGTCCGACTGCCATGTCATTCATGCATGTGTCCCGGGTTTGAACCCCGCTGATGTTGCGAAGGTCTTTCAGAGAAATAGCCTTATTTATTCCCTATCACTGCGACTACGTGATTACATTAATGGCGGCTTCGACAATTTCAGGTTGAAACCAGTGTGCATTCATAAATTTTGGACAAGGCTACGAGCTTCCATATGCTCCTTAATAAAGTATGTATATATTTATCCGTGAAGCCAAGAGACCATTTAGGATATATTACACAAGTAATGGTTCATCATGACATAACAGTGATACACAAGCAATCTCCAACAAAATTTAATGAACATGCCATCTTTCACTTCGCACACAGTGATACACAAGCAATCTCCAACCAAATTTAATGAACATGCCATCTTTCTCTTAGCGCACATTTTGTTTGCGGAAGGTTTGACCATCTGATAAAGTAACGTTATATAGGTTTTGTCCCTCATTGCTATGTAGTTGGCCATTCTATAAGGTGTAGCGGCAGGGCAGCTCAGGTAGGAACTCAGAACTCAGAACTCAGAATCATTTATTCGCCTCTTTACAAATATAGTCTGATAATGATATAAAAAGTATTAATAATGTAATCGGCATGGAGACTTGCATTAAGATCAAGATTTTGATCGCTATCATGCAAGCCACCATAATTAGTTACCAAAAATCAACAAGATAAAAATACAAAAACAAAAACAGATGGACATACCGGAGTTGCATGGACCAAACGCGCCACCCCGACGCCAGACATACATCGGATACATCACAACAGCCCGTCGTCCGCCGACCAAACCCACAAAAAAAGTATTTGTGGGTCAGCCGGCAAAAAACACGCACGAGGCCGGCAACACCGAAGCACGACCCAGCGCCGAGGTGGCGCACTCGACCTCTAGACAGCTGATATGGTTTCGGAACATTTATATATAATATATATATATATATATATGTGCAAAAACCATGTGAGACTCCACGACATTCCATATGCGGACATTTTTTGGTTCGCAAATGAGATGACGAGACAGAGAATATTTAATGATTCTGAAACTTTAGTTCACCCGACTCGTGACCTTACATGACAAAATATAATAATTTAATTTTAGAGTATCATCGATTGCATACATAGCAATTTTCAATTAGACATTGTGGCTGGTACATTTTAAAAAAATATATACGGGTATACAAAACAAAACCTGAAAAACTATGAGTAAGAAATTTGTCTCGAATTTCGTTTGGTAACCGATTAATTACATTAGGAATATTGTGAGAAATACATTTGGTAGCAAATACATGATTCACTTTCGATGGAGTCAGATCATCACTGCGTCTAGTGTTGTATCTGGATTGCCTGGTAAAAATCAAGTTTTGAAAATAATCCGGTAAACTCTTTGTCAAATATTTGTAATAAAATTTTAACTGATTAAGTTTAAATATATCCTGTATTTTTAAAAGATTAAGTTTGATAAAAATTGGATCCGTATGTGCTAAATATTTACTTTGTGTTATAAATCTTACTGCTCTCTTTTGTAATTTCTCAATTCTTTCATAGTTATGTCCCCAAATTAAAATGCCATAATTTACATGTGGCAAGAATAATGAATTATACAACTGGAGCAAAACATTCCTGGGAAGTACATATTTCAATTTATTGATAATTCCGAGAGTTCGTGAAAGTTTACAGGATAGTTTCTCTAAGTGATCATTCCAATTTAAATTATCATCTAATCTGAATCCTAAAAAATCTATCACTTTTGAGTAACTAATAACAGTATTTTCGATCTGTATTTCCGGAATTGATATTTTACGTTGTACTTTGTGAAATATACAAAATTTTGTCTTAGAAATATTTAAAGACAATTTATTGAGTTTTAACCATGTAATAATTTTGTCTAGCTCCATATTAATTATGTTTGCAGTTTCCTTGTTATTAATGTTTATGGGTGCTATAATTGTTGTATCATCGGCGAATAATATAAATTTAAAGAGGTTACTTGATTTAACAATATCATTTATATAAATTAAAAACAACAGCGGTCCTAAAATGGATCCCTGGGGAACACCTGTTTTTATATCCAAAACCTGTGAATTTATGTCATCAAAAACCACATATTGTTTTCTATTTGACAGGTAACTCTCTAGCAATTTTCCTGGACCATCAGAGACGCCATAAAATTCCAACTTTTTTATCATTATTTTGTGATCTAATGTGTCGAACGCTTTTGAGAGGTCCAGAAAAATTCCCAGAGGTACCTGTCCCTTGTCCATCATGTTTAGTAGCTTATCAACTAATTCTAACGCGGCAAATTCGGTTGAGTGACGTTTACGAAACCCATATTGACTTCCATAGAAAAGTTTATTTGTTTCAAAATAAGTATATAACTGATTAAAAATAACTCTTTCCACAACCTTAGATGTTGATGGTAGCAGTGATATGGGTCGATAATTTGTAAATAAAGTGTCATCTCCTGTTTTGAAAATCGGAACTACTTTGGCTATTTTTAGCTGATTTGGAAATATGCCCATTTTTAAACATTGGTTTATTATAACAGTTAGAGGTTTTAAAATAATATCCACTATTGATTTAATTAATATGTTGGAAATGCTATCATAACCTGAACTGTTTTTAGAATCTAATTGGGAAATTATTTTATTTACTTCCTTTATTTCAACTGGTTGGAATTCAAATTTAGTATTAGGTTTTGATACCAAGTAATCGCTGAAGTGTTTATGTGGAACATCATTAATTTTATCTGCAAGATTTTTGCCTATATTTGTAAAAAACGCATTAAATTTATTTGCTATATCTTTTTTATCAGAAATTTTCTGTTCTCCTTGCTTGAAATAGACAGGTAGTCTTGTGTTTTGCTTGTTTTTATGTAATATATCATTAATCATCGACCATGTTTTCTTCACATTACCACTGTAGGAGGTAACATCTTCCTTGCTAAATTTTTAGACAAGAAGAGTTGGCACCGTAAAGCTGGAATTGTCGTTAGGCCATAGGATTACTACACTTGACATACAAAATTCGCTCATGCTTCCAAGGCTTTTGATGTACAATTTTAGAGAAGGAGAGGCACCGCATCGATAGAGTATCTGACTGCCATGTCATTCATGCACGCATCCCGGGTATGAACCACGTTGACATCGCAGGGGTCTTACAGAGAAATATCCTTATCTATCACCCGTCAATTTGACTAGGTGATCATTATTATATTAATGCCGGCCCCGTAGAGCTCAAGTTGAAACTAGTGTGTTGATGTTTATCTTGCATAATGTAAAAAATAGTATGTTGAAGAGGGAAAGAGAAGCACGTTAGATTACAAACCATTTAAAAAACATAATATGTGGATGTAATCTGTTTACATGTGAAGCTACCATTATATTAGTTCCACATACCAGTTAAAAGATATTACACAAGATGCTTCATCATCACAGAAACCAACCAAATTTGAATGCCTTTTTATATGTGTGCTCAATAGATAGATATGCTATCCCGCAAAACGTGGTAAAGATGTTTGATCATATGCGATAAGCCTATGTACAAAGTTTCGAAAAGCATATTTCAATAAGAAATATGCCACAATTTCGGCAAAATTACTGGACAATATTAAAACTGATTTTCAACAAAGTAAAAGCTTCCACCAACGGTGAATGGACATATCCAATCATTTTCTGCTGTGTATAACTTTGTGGCATTACACAAATATTACTTTTGAACTACTCTGTTGCAGTACTTATCTAATCTACTTATGCCTAAAATTGCCCATTAAACAGTTGATACATCAGTATTAGATTCAGAATTTGTCAGTATTTGACCAGAATATTCTATTTGGTTCAATTCACACCTGTTGTGGAACGCGGTCCTGCTAGTGCATCCTGTAGAGAAAGAAAACGAATTCACGAATTCACCTGTCCTGGAGAAACTAGTACAAGCTCAACTTATTATATGAATCAATAACAGATTAGTAGACACATGACCTCTGGTCACGATAAGATGTTTTAAAGTACGCGCCCATGGGTAGAAGTAACTCAAAGACAGGCATCATTTATAGTACCTAGTGCTGACTCCACCTAATGATTGGTCCGAGGTTGTTTGTGTATCACTCTTTTGTCATGATGAAGCATCCCTTGTGTAATCACTCACACATGATCCATGGCCAATAAAGCTGTCTTAGATATAGGGCTATTATTAGGACACCATATAAACTTCTGACTTCATGAGCTACTTTCATGGCTTGATATATCTAACTTGCATCAATCTGCAGAAAACTCAACTCAACGGGAACCAGTTCTTAACAACTTGGTTGGGATGACAATGTAAATACATAGTACTTGGTAGAAGTGATCATCAGTTTTTCAGCAATTTTGACTTTTTCTGCCTTTCTAGAATAACTTCTCGCAGGTGATCTAATTGCATCATCACTTGTTTACAGCATTATATCTATCTACTACTGAGCATACAATATGCAAACACCTTCAAGTTTTTCTGTTCACATGTGGGTTGGTTCAAAATATATTATGTTTTCTGTTCCATTATTATGAAACATCATTTACACTATTTTTTAATTTGATGAGCTGTGGTGGGCTACAAGACCTCCCATGTAAACAGATAAGACTATTTTAAAACATTATTATTAAAAAGCTTGAAATCACTCGCTTGGAAAGCTGCAAAAGTTTGTATCCTTTCCTCAAAATTAGAATTTTCACCTTTATTATGTTGTCCAGTTGAAACCAATTACCACGTTTCTCTTTCCTGTATTTTCTTTCAGCTTTTCGATGTACAGAAAGTACATTTTATATTGACGTTTATGTGTATTAAATCCTAACCCTTTAACCGCTAAGCACGTCTGTTGTTGTTTTTAATCCTTTTTATTAGCCGAATAAATCGCTGTTTTAGAGAAAGAAATGGATTGGTGAATATTTGGTCTCAAATTAAATATATTTGGTTGTGGGTCTTGGTGACAAAACTACACTTCCAGTGGGTAAAACAGTAACCCTTTCAGTGCGGGGACTGTTTTTATATGTCAGAATCTGACGTCTGTAGACGTCAGATTCTGACATATAAAAACGTACCTCGCGCTGAAAGAATTACAATATGTATAGTGGTCGTAGACCCATAACATAGATATTCAAATGAAGCGGAAAGATCTGATTAAGCCATTTATGATGATTTCAAATTGTAATAAAAACATTTGCTCTCCATGGTTTATACAAAGTAGCTCATCGCTGTGAGGGTTAAATAAATAAAATGAAATGAATCGGGCTTTAGGCCACCTTTGTGCACATATAGGCTAAATTGGGCCAGGAGAACCTCCTGAGGATGGTGAGATGATTGGGATGACACTGTCCTCCAGACACAGGATTCGAAATTCGAGCCCTGGTGGTTTGAGGCCGAGCACGCTACCTCTCGGGCACGGAAGCTCCCCACAATACTGACTTTCACACGTGGATGGGGAAGAAACATTTTTTGTTTCTTTCAAACCGCCGAGACCGGGAACCGAACCCCGGAGGGTTGAATAAGATAACTTTGCGGGAAAATGGCTACTATGATGATGTTAGAAATAATATGTAAACACAGTGAATTATGGAAAACATGTGAATTTATCACGTTTTTCTTGCTTTATTGTAGGCTATGTTATAGCCTATATTATTTCGAGCCATAACCTAAACTTATATGTGATGATAGATATACACAGTAAAAATAAAAATAATCATCTTTGCTTAAACCATATTAGGGGCTTTCTCCCCAATCGATGCGTAGCAAACCAAATTATTATAAAATTATCTATCCTACACGTGCATGAATACATAGCCTGGGAAGACAGTGCAAGCTCTGATCCGATTTTTCAAAGGGGGTGCACCATGGCAGTGACAGAAATATGGCTAACAAAGTCAGACAAAAAAGGCATGTGTTGCGGAAATCGCCGGCAGCAAACACAAAATATTTGCATACAATGTGTACAACGTCGGCCCAACGTTTTCGACGTTGGTCAAATTAATGTTATACACATGTTTTTTGTTTGCTGGGCTCTTACAACAAACACCGCGATTGTTTTGTAGAAATAGAAGAGTAGATATTTTAACATGATACTATACAATTTATTATAACCAGCTGATTATAATTATGATCAACATTGAATCATTACGAAATAAATTCTATCTATTCCGACGATAAGGATTATTCTAGTAATAAGACCAACCTGAAAGTAGATGATATTTTCTTGGTGAACAGCTGGCTGCCGTCAGGTTCTGAACGATAATTACCATTCATTTTGATGACGGGATTGCGGGAACGTGGCAAAACAAAATTGCCAATGATCGAACACCAAGCCACCACCAAATGCAGGTCGGATTCAGTCAACCACGACCTGGCATACATCAATTCACACAGTCTACCCAACGTTTACCCAATATATACTTTATATCTGTCGATAACCTATCATTACGTCTACCACGCCTTGCTTCAATGACCCCACCCTTATCCTGCTGATCACGACTAGTGTCGTTTATAATCTGTTTTATTAGTCAACCAAACCACTGTTATTGTGAACAGAATGTGTGTCTAAACATCAAGATTTGCCAGTATTTCTGCTCAAATTAAACAAACATGAGTAATTTTCAGCCACTTGAAGTTGTGGGTCGCGGTAGCGAGACACAACTTTAAGTGGGTGAAAATGTCAATACACAACTTAGCAGGATAAGGGTTAACCCTTTGAGCACTGCCACAGGGGACTGTCTCCAGGGGGTGGGGCTGTTGTCCACCCGATAGCTCGTACGACGGTTACCCCTATTGATGTTCAGTTAGTGCTATCAGCGGGGTGTAGATACAACTCATAGCAATAATAGATCTTGGGAAGATTAACATTTATTAACGGCAATAAATGGCAATAAAAAACAAAGTCCGATCAAATGAATGACTCATCTTTCAAATAAAGAACAAAACCTGAAAATACAAAATTATTGTCAGTAACAATACAAGTTTGAATTGAAATTCTAATTTATATTTATTTGTTTACTACATTATCTGCAGTTAACAATATTATATTTTAACAATTTATTAACAATAAAATGGATCGATATAAATAAGAACTTAATAATTTCAATACATATTCAAAATAGTAATGCGACACACATACATATCGAAATTCACGTCGTCCCATGACTCTGTAAAAGTTAACACCATTAACATTTTCACTCACCAGATGTTGAACCAGCCTCCTTCTTAGGGCCAGACTAACACAGCTAGCTGGCCCTGCTACAGAGCTTTACGAATCTCTTCTGTAATGTCCCGTCCTGGTAGGGCCTGCAAAACAACTTGTGACCCTGGTCTTGTGACCCCGAGCTTGACCCTTTCCGACTGTGTCAAATGTTGGGGTCAACGTGCCCTATCATCGTCCATCCTTCCACGTGCCACTCATGCAGAGAAAGTTTGACAGCCACGTGGCTGGTCAGTGTATTGTTTAAAACGTGTTCACAAAGTCTTTTTAAACATGTGGTGACTGGCAAGCCAGAAAATCTCATGAATATCTCCAACAGAACACATTCTACAGTGCAATCAATCAGAGCCATCAGCGAACGCTAGTGGAAGGATAGTGGACCTAATGAATGAGAATGAGGTTAAACGTGAAAGGAAATTAAAAACCTAAAAAATGCTGCCAAACAGGTTAGAAAATTTAGAATCACGGACCAGAAGTTGCAACAGGCTATTCACCAGATGTCGCTCATGGCATTCCGAAGCCATTGATCACTGGTTTAAAAAACCTCTGCCTCATCACAGAGCTATTCAATTTACATTTTCTGTCATTAGAAGTTGTGTCCCGCTACCGCGACACACAACTTGAAGTGACTGAAAAATGGTATTTGTGAAATTAGCTCCATAAAGTTGGTTTCTTATTGGACATTCAAAACATTGGACATTCAAAACGTAAAGTTGGTTACTTATTGGATATTCAAAACATTGGACATTCGAAATTTGATATTCAGATATTGGTGAAATAAGCACAAACTTCCTTATGCTTTGATGCTATGCATATTCAAAGGACGGTATCTACTTACTTGTATTTGCTATATGTAACACAAGACGATACAAAACCAAAACGCAGTATCTGAATGTAAATGTGGCTTGTTTTTTTACATTGGAGATTCGCTATTTAACATTCGCCGTGAAGTTGGTTACTTATTGGATTTTCAAAACATTCAATATTCAAATTTGATATTCAGATATTGGCGAAATAAGCACATACTGTTTTTTGCCTTGATGCTATGCATATTCAAAAGACGGTATCTACTTACTTTGTATTCGCTATATAATACACAAGAAGATACAAAATCATCCGCTATATGTGACACAAGAAGATACAAAACCAAAACGCAGTATCTGAATGTGAATCTCGACTGTTTTTTTATATTGGACATTCGCTATTTGACATTCGCCGTGAAGTAGGCTACTTATTGGATATTCGCATGTTAGGCCAACGTCGTAGATGTTGGACCAACATTGGTTCAACATAGGACCAACGTATTGTGCCGGCTGGGTTTGTATTGTCAGCATCCGATTATGAGAACAATTATATATGGAGAGTTCACAGAACAAGGCCGTCTAGAAGGTGAGATAATATTTTTCTTTTTCTCAAGGTCATACAGAAAAATGAGGTAAAAAATCGAGGGTAACCAGAAATTAAAACTAAAAGTCGTGGATCATCAAAATTAAGGTACTGGTGCCTGGCGCCCACCAATTCAATGTCATTTCCACCGTGACTTTCACACTGAGATCTCAAGGTCATTTGTAGGGGCACTATTGCATTCCTCATACTCAAAAACATGCGTATAGACATCGTGATTCTAGTTTGCTAGAGCCCACGTTATGGTCAAATATGTGATTTCGATGGTGACCATTTTGAATCTGCCATAAAACGAGGTTGGGGGCGGGAAAAATTGAACCCCAATATTTTTGGCTTATTTGACCCCTACAGAAGCCGTAAAAACAATAAAATCAATTTGGGTAACAGAGATGGCCAAAATGACCTGCCGCACCAGATTATAAGCTGAATCTAATGCAGAGCGGTTCTAAGTTCAATTATTTATTTCAAGGCTCGATTTTTTGCGATTTAAAATTGGTCGCGAAAATCACCACAAGACAAGGGGCCCCAATGTTGGCAAGTAGGAGACGGGATGTCCACCAAATATGGTCCCTAAAGTTTTTTTTGCCTAAAGCGCAATAGGGTGGATTTGAGGTCTTTGAGTGTTGAGTAACAAAGTCATCACGATAGTGTAACGAGGTATTATGAAATTGTAATGAAATGAGATGAATGACACTTCCCTCCAGACACAGGATTCGAAATTCGAACCCTGGAGGTCTGAGGCCGGGTACGCTACCCCTCGGTCACGGAGGCTCCCCACCATACTGAGTTTTAGGAGTGGATGGGGAAGAAACATTTTTGTTTCTTTCAAACCTCCCAGACCGGGAAACGAACCCCGAGCTCTTGCGTGAAAGGCAGCGGTGCTAACCACTACCCTAGGGCCCCCGCCCATCAAATTGTAATGAAGTCTTGATGATAATGTGACAAAGTCAGAGCATATGTCAATAAAATTCCAAGAGCACTATACATGGTATACCGGTTACTTAAGCAGGGTTTTTTTTTAAACAAGACAAATACAGGTAATAAATTTTAATTAAAAAATTATGTGAATGTTTAACTATGCAAACTATTTTAAAGGGACATGCCCAGGTCTAAAATCAACAAAAAATCGGTGATTTTATTTTAGCCTAATAATATGACCATATGATGTAAACATGTCCATAGACTAAAACTGCAAAAGTTTTTTAATTTTTGTGCTGCGCATTCACCAGTTAGGCTAGATATAGTGACGAAATTATTGATTTCTAATTATTATTATTATTATTATTATTATTATTATTATTATTATTATTATTATTATTATTATTATTATTATTATTATTATTATTATTATTATTATTATTATTATTATTATTATTATTATTATTATTATTATTATTATTATTATTATTATTATTATTATTATTATTATTATTATTATTATTATTATTATTATTATTATTATTATTATTATTATTTTTATTATTATTATTATTATTATTATTATTATTATTATTATTATTATTATTATTATTATTATTATTATTGTTATTGTTGTTGTTGTTGTTGTTGTTGTTGTTGTTGTTGTTGTTGATGTTGATGTTGTTGTTGTTGTTATTGTTGTTGTTGTTGTTGTTGTTGTTGTTGTTTTTGTTGTTGTTGTTGTTGTTATTATAATTATAACCAACAGCCAGAAAAATCCAACACGCGGCGATAAAAACAGCAGCTATCATCAAATCATATACTCCGTTATCACTGAAAACTCATAGCCTGACACTCTGATACTACCCACCACCAGGAAGTGTAAACTATCACATGGGAGATATTTTTTTAAAATATTAAAACGTCGGGTCAACAGAATGTTATAAAACATTAACTAAAAAATTATGCAAACACAACATTATTTTATATGGAAATATTATAGCTTTCATTGAAGATAAGTAATTCCCTAACCCCTTCAGCCTTATTTTCTCATGCAATCAAATACCCAATTTGTAGAATTAGAATTATGACGCATAGCAATTAGCTAAATCTCTCTTCAGCCGTTTAATACGTTTAATTACTTCGGTTTTTGCCCGCTTCTTAGCATATTTTTATTTATTGAATTTTTTTTATTTACTTGCCGAGTTTTTCATTTTGCTGTTTTTAGATGAAAAAATATTTTATTGACGATTCTCCAATTCCCTTCCCCCTTCAGCCGTATATTCAATATCAGATCCGTAAAACATTATCGACTCTAGCAAAGTGGTGCATTACATTAAATGCTAATAGTGCTGTAGCAGACCCGCCAAAAAGACGTTATTTAATGAGCAACCTTCCATGAAAAAACAACATTTGTTATCATATACCGTTGGAAAGCTTAAAATCTCAAGATTATGGCTAAGGGGGATAACAAGAACGAAATTTTGGACAAATCTGGCAAATTAACTCTTTGCGAACCAACATCACATATTTAGTTCATATTTATTTTATGTTATGGTCATCGATATATGCTTGAAATAATATGCAGCAAACCATCCATCAGCACCAAACAAATATATTTAACCGACCATTACTTGAAAATTAAAAAAAATATGAATTTATTATTTCAAGCACCCTTTCACTGCTAAAAAACACGCAAAAATTAATTATTGTCCTTAAAATTGTGAAATTGTTTTCTTCATGGAAATAACAATCAATAATATGCAGTAAATATGTATTAATTACCATAAAGTAATGACTCTACATCTCTTTGACAACATTTTTTTGTGAACATACGCTCATAGACAGACAATTTGACACCCAAAGTAGGTCTATTGAAAATCAGTATGTACTGTACGAAAATAGGAATGCTCAAATACTCATAGATTTAGTTGAATATGATGCAAAATACATTACTAAAAAAACATTTTATATTTTCGCCATTTTATGTGTGACTTAAAAATATATATATACATGATTTGATTATTTCAAGCAAGGTTGTCCTTAAAATTGTGAAAATGTTGTCTTCATAAATATATTAATCAATAGTAGTAAATAATTATTAATTACCACAAGTAATGTGTCTACATCCCTTTGACAACATTTGCTTCTTGTGATCATAATATGTTCAGAGACAGTTATGTTGATACCCAAGTGGGTCTATTGAAACACAGTCTGTGGTGTCTGAAAACAGAAATGCTTGAAGCCCTATAGGTTTCTCTGAATATGTTGCGAAATACATTACTAGCAAACAAAAACATAATATATTTTCAATGTTGCATGTGTGTCGGAAACTAAACAAATTATACAATAAACTGACACACCCTTTGCGCACTGGAAATTTTTATATTTTATCGAGAACAAATAAACTTCGAATTTAGATATATAGGTGAAATAATTATGCATAATTAAAACTGACCTATGTTTAAATTTATCGATAGTCTAAGTTAGCAATGCTGGTATTAATTAATTAATTAATTAATCAACCCTTTCAGTTATGATCATAATGGTAAGTGCCGTGCTAATAAATAAAATGTATTAAAATGCCGAGCCACACAGTCGCTGTAACATGTCGTTTTTACGTCAGACAATTAATCTCTGATGGTCACAGGCGCAGGAAGGGTACTGGTGATGATTGCTAGTAGTAGTACTTTTTGCCCCCATCTGGGGAGGGTCATTAGGGATCTGTTCCGTCTGTTGGATGCTGTGTACGGCATTGTATGGAAGCACTAGTCTACAGAAATCATCCAAGGGCAGTTGCAGCCTTCTCGTATCTGGCTATAATCTTCGGGCGGATTGCCAGTGGCGTACCCTGGTTCCTCTGCTCAACAGCGGAGCCAATGCAGCACCCGCATCAGTGCTGGCGCTGATGTAGGCCGTGGTAGCCTTAAATAACCGGCAATAGCGTGTTTGACATTAGGTCTCTCTCGTGGGATGAATGGAGTTACCCAGAGGGAGTGATCCTTCCTATTGTTACTCTGGGGACTATCCGACCCGAGGATAGCGGAGCTGCCCGAAATGCCACGGAGTTTCATCATTAAATTGTACAGCGAAACTCAAGTCTCCGGCCGTCTGGGCATGTCTGGGGGTATATCCCCTAGACATGCCCAGAACCCCTTATCGGGCGAGCGAAGGAAAACGCTCTCAATAACCCATCATGCCCTATCACCCCCACCCTCACATCATCATCTGTACAACATTCATCTCATCAATTGACTACAACGTTTTTATCGTATTACATTGTCACTTAAAAGACCTTTTGTGCCGAAAAGTGACGTAAAGCAAAGATTTACTACTACTACTACTACACAGGCGCAGGAGACGGAATATATATAAAATATAAATTATTTAACCGTTGTGTATCTTTCAACATTGAATAACAGACTTTGGGATATCTGTGATCGGGTATATGTATAATTTTAAGCCAATATTTAATACAACGAGAATGATAATAAAATGCCACAGGGTATTTTCCTTTTTCTCCCCTTATTGCTTGCTTAGGTGTGCATGTAATATCTTATCTAGTGTAGGAGGGACACGGGAAGTACCCTTTATGTCATCTTACAACACTCTAATCTATATCTATTATATATATAGGAGGAACACGGTAAGTTCCCTTTGTGCTTCCACCATTCTAATCTCTATCTATTGTAGGCGGAACATGAAAAATGCCCTTTATGCTATCTTACATCACTCTAATCTCTATCTAATGTAGAAGTAACATGAAAAGTTTCCTTTATACCATTTTTCATCACTAATTTCTATCTAACACGCATGGCTTCATCTATGCTATTTTGCACCACTCTAACAGAAAGTGATGGAAACGAGAGATTGTGAATACAGAATATTCTATTTTGGTAGTTTTAATAGATTTCGGGGATAATCGTATGATCATGTATGATTAATTTGCGTTTTAAACAGTGGCGTTTTAAACATTTTCCAATAGACCCCTTGATGTCTATAACCTAATATTGAATGTAACTTTGTTCAAATCTACCAAAACTTTACGAGAAAATATGGCAAATAACAGCATTTCTGCCCTTAGCGCGCAAATAAGGCGGTTCAATTATTAAGCTCTTCATAAAAAATCGTAGTTGAGAAAATGTTAACCCATATTTCATACCCTAAGATGTCTTTCATAATTTGCAGATATGGTCTAGTTTACGTGCAGTTAGCCTCCTGACTATTAGTCTGTAGGCATAAGTTGTATGTTTAGCAATTTATTTTAAGTTGTTTTCGACGAAGAACACATTTTGTTAAAAGAGTTTAGATGACGCGAAAATCATTTTAAGTAAGATGTACTTTTTGATACGAATAGAACGACATGTTTGTTGTGGTTTTGAATCCAAATGGTTGTTTACATTCATTTTGATGTATCTTATTTTATTTATATTATTTTATGTACCTTGTCTGAGCAAAATATCAATAACATCATAGCAAAATAAATACCAGCACTAAATGCTGAAAAAATGTATTATGTACGCTTTCAAACAAATCAAAATAAATATATGTTGGAATTTTTTACTCAAATTTTATCATATACTTTATATGTAAGATACATAATTTTAATGTGAATAATGTAAAGCTAATTGGGATTTTATATTACTTTTTTGAGAATAAAATATTCTGTAGATTACGAAATTGTTAAAATATAAACATTCATATATATTTTTGTGTTTTTGCAGAGAAAGGGTGGCTATATTTAAACTGGTATTTCTAAAAACCAGATCCTCATAATAATGATGCTATCCAGTAGATAACAACATGAGTGAGGCATAAAAGTATTCCTAATGTGTCTAATAAATCAGAATCTAATTGAAGAGGCAAATAATGAGCCTAGTATGCTGTGTTGCGATACACAAAGTGTCATTCTTTTTACTTTTAATTCAATTATTTCTATAGTGAGATTATCTGAAGACATCTACAATAACACTAATGAGGATTCATACAACATATTTAAGCACGTGGTTACAATGTTAATACATTTAGAGCACTTTAAACTTCAATCATTTTAGTGCTTTTGAAGAGAAAGGGTCTTTAAATTTAATTTATAATTTTTTCATTAGCTTCTCATCATATGGGATATTATCCCAACGAGTTAAAAAGCAAATAAGGATGCTGTTAATGAATCTTATGTTTGTTTTGAAGGGTATGAGATCCAAATAGATAGGTCACATAATATGTTATACCATGGTGCACAAGGGGTCAAATTGCCAAATTTGTCCAAAATTTCGCGCTTGTTATCCCCCCTAGCCATATTCCTGAGATTTCAAGCTTTCCAACAGTATATGATAGGTGATGTTGTTTTTTGGTGGAAGGTTGACACAAATTTTGGTTACTTTGCTGCTACACTATAAAAGACACAGCTAATTGTACTTAAAAAGAACGGGAGACTGGGAGTGACTATCACAAAAACATTCAATTAAATGAAAAAATGGCAATATCCAAATCAAATAGACGAGTAAACTTACCACCACTTCCAAGCGGTACTAGCTGCATGGGATTTATACGAACAATTCGTCAGACCACTCCTAGAATATGGAGCGATGGCTCTACTATAAGCACAAATAACTACACTAGAAAAGATACAACTAGTATAAAATAAGGCTATCAAGATAGCTTACCGCCTGTATCAGCACACCCAAAATACATGAGCTAGATCGATTCCAATCAATAACGAACAAATTTATACCATCAGAATTCTTCAAACTCTGATAGAATCTACATAATGCGATACAGAAGATGGACAACACCAATTTTCTAGACAAATTATTAGAAAACTACAAGAAACAATAAATATGGAAATGGAAATGGCATGAAACAACAAACAACACCCTTCTGCGAGAAGGCTACTCGCTATGCTCGTAAACTCAGCTCAATTTATAAGACCAATACCTAATAATTATATAGGCCTACGTGGCTTATCATCTATATTACGACAAACTATGTTGTCTGAGCTGCTGGGGGAAAGCTTTTCGCTATGCTTCTCAAAACTCAGCAGCGAGGTTCACTGAGGTAACAACAAACACCAACCTTAAAACAACAGTTCTTACTTCAATCTCACTCTGAGAAACTTAAGAACACATTTCATGATCAGACGTTAGGCATTGGTGTGAAATGCCACTTAACATCTTATGTGCCAGGCCTATTGTGCTCCCCTGTGCCACGCCACATAGGGCCGACACAGGGAGTTTCGGGGTAACCATCTGCCATGTGAATTATCTTTGCCTACAGGTGATGGGCCCACACCTGGCTACAGAATGACTTGGGCTGGGGTTATACTTTACAGGGGTACTACCCCAAGGTCAGGTCAATGTCATGTCAAGGTTATTTGAAGATCAAACCAGCTAAAGTGTCGAAAAACAACCTTTTTCACACTTTTTTTTGTTGCAAAGCAATGTTCCACAAGGCGGCAGTTGACATATTTCAGCTGGGAAGCCTTCTAACACGCATCCTAGGGGTGGGGGGGGGAGTATGTCACGTGTTTCGCTGTGTGATCATGTGATCAATGCAGTGCTCATGTGACGCTGAACCCCCGAGAATTCCACACCCTATGCTCTAAGTCCGACACAATAGAATTAGGGGGCCTACTTGTGCCGGGGGGTGGGCCTATTGGTAAATACTTGACAAAATGACGACTTAAGTCGTCGTCATTGTGGCACAGGGGAGCGACACAAATAGTGGTACTCAAGAGGTTATTATAATACATTAAGCGGCACTTCACCCGGGATTATTCTTTTAGGTTTAGGGATAGTTTTATCTTATCAGTTCATCTTCAATTTATGCAAACTACGTTTCTGTATTAAAAATAAACTAATTTCGCAGTATTTCAAATTCGGTAGTTCAATTATGATGCATTTTGACACTTCATATGTTTTTATATTTTATATGTTCCAAAGTTATCAGGTATAACGTGATAATGAGACAATCAGATGGCGGCCATCTTTTAGTTATGCTAAGTAAATCTTTAATCTCAGCATAATACGTACGTACATAGTATTGCACATTTACTCCTGATTATATTAACTCTTTATACGTGTTTCTATCTTCTTTTATTCTAAAGTTATGAAGCATTATGTGATAATCGGTAAATTAGATGACGACCATCTTTGATTATGCAAATTAAGTTTCTACTAGCACCGTACAGTTACTTGCACATTATTTAAAACTCAATCTTGATTATTTAGACACATTATACATGTTTGTGCCGCAAGTTGTTCCAAAGTTATGCGTCATAATGTAATAAGCGGCAAATCGGATGGTGGCCATCTTTGATTTATGCAAATTAGGCCTCTTGTGCTTAAGAAGTTTTGTCCTCCTCCGAAAAATATCACAAAGTATATTTTAAGTAGTCTGTATGCAAAGTTTCATGTGTTTTTCCAAAATGCACACCAGGACTTAAAATCTGGACTGTGTCCACGGTCTATTGTTATGTGGCACTGTGCTGGGTCGGGCTTATACTGGCCTAGCTGATGTAGTCCTGAGGCTTAAACACCATTTCTTGGTGAATCGTGCATTTTGTGAAAAAATCATGAGATTGTGCACAGAGCTTACATAGTAAAAAATTATTCATAAGATTAATATATTTTTTGACATCATAATTTCAATAATTAATCTATATTTGCCTATAATAACCATTTAAATGGTGTCTAAATTTGATACACAATTTATTCTCAATTTCTAAAAACTCTGACACTAATCAAGCAGTGTAGCTTTTGCGTTGACCAGTTGACATTAATCAACTGTTGTACCAACAAATACAACGTCTTGTGCACATCGTATGCACAATCCAGTTATCTTAAAGGTGACATTTTACCCCTTATATAGTATGAATAAATTTGTGGCAAATAAATCAAAGTTGTCACAAGATAGGGCACAAGTGTTTCCTTATATGGGGTGATTGGCTATCATGTGACCCTCTGAGAGGGTCACATGATAGCCAATCACCCCTTATAGGGACATAATTATTTATACCATATAAGGGGTGATAGATCACCTTTGACAAGCACAATACGTTGACCCAATGTTGCGGCACAGAGCACACAAATGGCATAGTCAATAAAACTGATTGAAAATGGTATACCTCCCCTTGCTAGACCCGTGACCACATTAGAATGGACTGAGTGTTTTCTCTGAGAAAAATAGTAAAATAAAAGCAGATTTGTCCTATGAATTTTACAAGTAGTGGGGCAGGATATAAAACATAGGCCAACAATATTTTGATGTTGTATAATCCTAGTCAGTTGTCACCACCCATTAAACTGGATCGACTTAATATAGACTTAATAATGGGGATGGGCTGGGAGCCATATTGGTTCAGAGACAAGCCGAATGTCATAAGACATGTAGTCTGAAACACTACAATACAAATGTGCAACGCGCAACGACGTGAAGGAGTGATGAAGATATACTTGACAACCCAGATAAATTTATAAGACGGAATATGCCACATGATAAAAATACAAATGATACATGCATCTTTTACAACCAGCCCGCAATGGCAGTATAACAGTCTGTAAAATGCAGCTACTGGAGATCTAGATACGAAAGTGAAACAATGTGCGATTAACCTTCAAGATCAATTATTATTATCGAATCTGAGTATAGGTGATATTGAGGCTATAAAAATGAAGTACCATGTTCAATGTCTGGTATCATTGTATAATAGAGACAGTGCGCTGTATTGTTTGTCACAAAATAATAACACTGCAAATATAGCCAGAAATACTGCTTTCGTTGAGCTTGTTTCCTACATACAAGAGGTATTAGACGGTGCTGAATCAACTCCGGTATTCCAACTCTAAGAATTGATCAAAATTATATACATCCAGACTTTATGTAAGTTAGAATAGGGATCGGAATCAATCACCCATACAAAACAATTAAAGCAAGCTATTTGCATAGGCCGACTTTCCTCAGCTAGAGCAGCACAGTGAGGGTCGTGATATACTGCTAGTTCCCAGTGGAAATGCAGGAACATCCATCAGGAAAACATGTGAGCTCAATGGTGAAAGTGAGACAGTCATTATGTCACGTGTTGCAGATAATATTCGACGTGATAATTATGTTCAACATTGATGTCCACCATTTACCGGTACACTTATAAAAGATTGCCATCATAAATCAGTACCTTTGTCAATCCTCACATTGATTGCAATAATACTTCATGGCACAAACATAAGAAAACGAAAAATAATTCTTAATCACAAGCAGCTTTATCCTTTTCACAGTGTTAAGAAGATACCCAACAAAGCCCAAATCGTGAACCTATTTATTGGCGTATATGTGCATTCCAATATTAGGTCTATTTGGCATGGTTGAAACTTTTTCCAAAATGGGACTGTCTGTAATATATGTTTATAGTTCTCTGTATGTCGGCGGATGTGGTAAATTCTGCAATTAACTACTTTGAATTATTAAGAGCCGTTTGTTCTTAATCCCTCAAGAGAGGTATCTTTACATTTTTTGCAGTTGATAACATAGACCATGATCCCAGCTCATCCACCGCTAAAACGTATTTTCATGGGACTGGAATATCAATTGTAAGGAAAAATAGGCATTGAGCCAGAACATTAATCTAACTGCCAAATTTCCAATCTAATATATATAGAAACCAGTTGTGGTGGGAAGCAAGAATCCACATGTTCCCAAACTAACATACCTGACTGAGTTTACTCTTGATCTTATAAAAGAAGATCTATGTGGTGTCAACATGTATGTGATGTTATTAGTCGGCCAATTAACAACAAAGATGAACATGAGGCTTATAGCATATCATATCAATCAAATTTATGATGCTAGGAAAACATTATTTCCAAATGACACTAAATATGTAGCGATGATACAATTTTCAATGGACTTAGTAAGGAATGCTGTCAATATCGTCAACCATGGGCAGACACCTGTTATAGCATGTGACACCCATTTGGCAAAGACATTCAGTGGACATGGCCAGAGACACATGGGAACGATTCTTATATATGGTGATTCTAAGATGACTTTACTGAAATGTACCGGAGATCTACTTAATAGGAGTGGCTGGACATCAGCTATATCACTAGCCAGCATTGCAATAACCTGGTACAGCAGAAGGTTTTCTCACAGCTTCACGTGTCAAAAAGACAGCTAGAGCTCACCAAGTGATAGCTTGCGTCCTATATAAGCTACGACAAGATATTGAAAATTGGTCAAAGGTGCGACATTGAGCTAACTATCTTCACATGGGACAGAGCCACCAACGAGGGCAATTTTCCATTATATGTAGAGACATTATCATGCTGAATTCTGTAAAGGCAATTTTACTGTGAAAAAAATCCACTCGACCCTTGTCCCATATGTCCCCGGATGAGAGTCATTAGCAAAACAATACTTGAGTCAAGGCAGAGGGTGGAGTTGTCAGTCTGACAGAGAAACCAGCAGCCCTACTGAGATGCATGGTTGCTGTTGTTACAATATTTCTTTATGGATTAGACAAGACAAACAAAGAACTAACGTGATCTGGCAATACTATTGGCTGAGTAAGTTATCGTAATTCAACAGAGTTATAATGGACAGGCGAGTCATTAGAAAAAATAAAGTATGTAGAGATGACAAAGTGAGACAGATGACAATTAATTGTTTTTACTTTTTGCATTATGTCACATATATTGTATTGTTAATTTTATTTTAATAGCTCAGTTGTGACTTACAAATCAAAACTGAACATTATACGCAAATATGTTGTATATCTAGTTGGCATAAGTGACGAAAATGATTTGAGACAATTATTTTCTCAACTCATCCATTTATACTATATAAATATATATATTTAGTCTAACATGGTGATTATAATTAAAACTCAATGACTGAAGCCTGATACAGTGAAACTGATACCATATTCCTGGGTCCTGAAAACACAGGTATAGACACCAAAATTAGGTTTCTATCTACAGTAGTAAGCGATATACGACACCCCGAAAAATAGTACAGCGGCGGCCATTTTCAAAAATGGCCGCTACCGCCGCCGCAGGTTGAATCTGGTTGGGGTCCCAATTTAGAAAAACTCATTCGTGCTTATACTAGGTGTGTGCCAAACAGCCCACGTGTATCACAAAATGCCATTTCTACATGGATGAACTAAAAGTCGATGATTTTTAAACATTTATACTGATATTATAAAAATACCTATTTTAAGCTTAAAATAGTGATTTTGTAGAAATATAAGCGACCAAAACATGCTGAGTTGAAAGTGATACAATATTTGAAATCCATGGGCCTGCAAACATAGGTAAAGACACCAAATTTATGTTTTTGTATCAAATAGTGAGCGATATATGACACATATGATGATTGATACGGCGGCCATTTTGAAAAATGTCCAACACCTCCGCCACATGTCGAATCTGGTTGGGGTCCAACCCCAAAAAAAGTCATTGGTGGTTCTACTAGTTGTGTGCCAAATATCATACTGGTATCACAAAGTGCGCGATTTTTCTGCTTAACCACTGGACTAATGGTGGGACAACGCTAAAGACGGTGGGCAAACATTAACCCAGCATTGGTTCAAATCCACTGTACTGAGCATTGACTGATTTGGCGACGGTGGCCCACCATTGAACGGGCATTGGGGCGTGTGCATGCGATGCATTGTCAGTGATTTCAAACTGTCCAGTGTTGAATGAATGCTGGCCAGCGCCGGCGACGGTAGACCAGCATTGAAACGGCATTGGGTTAGGTTCGTGCTGACTTGTAGAATAAAAGCAAAATTACAGCACAAAAACATATCATAAGAAGTTTTTATATACGTTACACCCCAGATTAAAAGTCAAAACTAGTATTGTCCACATATTGTAATGTCATGACATGCTAATGCAGCATAAATAATCAATTAATTTATGTACGCTCCACACCTACACCGTGCGCTGTAACACTGTGATAATTTGTAGGATATATTCGAGTTTAAAAATTATCACGAGTAGTGATAATTTTTCATGATATCTAATCACCACTAAAGGCGGAATGTCATGTACACAGTATTTCGGTATTCTGTTGAACCAGGTTTAAATATCATGTCATTTCATGGATTTTCACAGCTACCATTTCTTTATTTAAAATTCGTAGGGTTACGCACATGTCTACACCCGTCTAGTGTTCAAAGTAAGAGATTGCTAAAATTGCATAGATTCCCACTACGTTATTTTGACCATTATACATAGATACCACAAAAGTATTTAGAAACAAGAACATTTGATAATCTGCGGTACACTCTAAACAAATTAGGTTCTTTATTAGGAACCTTTCAGTACTATTACCATGCAACCCCAGGAGAACCCTGCAAGGGTTCTCCTGGGGTTGCATGGTAATACTACTGAAATAACCTATATTGTTTAGAATGTAGTATTTGTTTTATAGAACATGAAAGCGCATTTGTCTGGTTACGGAAATGCACTTGGAATTCTTACCCCTTTGTTGCTATTAGCAGCAACATTATTCTGTGGACATGATGCATAATGAATTCACTTCAGCAAATAAATAGCATATATATAGTTTGTACAATATTTATATAGCGCAACATTTACCGACTCAGAGATCATAACACCAGATATATTCGAAGGATTACGTGAGTTTACATTAAGATATTATTAACCCTTTAACCGTCAAATTATTCAATCTGAATTTTCACCCACTTGAAATTGTGTCTCGCTGACGCGATCCACAACTTCAAATGAGTGAAAATTATTCAGATTTGACAAAATGGAGGTCAACTGTTTTCAAATATTGCTGATTGATGTCATATTTTATCTTTAACATGTTTAAGAGGTGGTACTTAATGTGCTAATAAAAAATGAAAATTCGAATATATGCGGCACCGGCGGTGAAAGGGTTATTAAAAAAATTAAAATTGACAAAAACAAAAGAGTATTTCCCATTCGTCAGTTGCAGGTACAACACTTGAGAGTGTGTAATATAAGGGGGCTGTGTATATTGAATATTAACCCTTTAAGCCCTCACGATGCCTCAAAGCATCATCTTGCGTCTCTGAAAAAATCTTAATTCCCTGCAATTAGTGGTTTTAGAGCAACAATTTTCGGGGAACTGTCTTAAAAATAACACTATCTTTTTTTTATTTGTCACCCACTGTAAGTCGAGAATTGCGATAGCAATTCGCGGCTTGTAGTGGATGAAGATGACCATGGTTAATTCAGGCTTGAAAGGGGTAAGTAAAGGAACTTTTTCTAAATATTGTTCAAATGCACCACTGTCGTGAGAAACGACAACACCAGGGTAACTGTCACGAACGGACAAGAAAATTATTGATATAAATGAGATATGTGTAATCTAGGCACAAGAGTGAATATGTTGCCATGAGAGAGGCAGAGAGTTACTTCCCTGATTTGATAAACATAGTGTGTTGCCTTTAGCAGTTCCCTAAAATATTTTGTAGACATCTCAGAAAGTTGGTTTTTTTCTCGCGATAGTCGTTTGAAAATTGGGTCATTCTGAAATAAACGTATACCTTCATGTTTAGAAAATATATGGGGATATTCAAATCTTCCAAGGTATACCAGTTTGTGTTCATATTGATGCTATGCAATGAGATTTGTTTTCTTATCTATGCTTAATCTTTATCGGCAAGCTGATTTGGAGTTGCAACGTTTTTTAATAAATATCTTTAATGACCTTCTTACTTTACAACTAGTTATAATGTTTTTTTTCTGTATACATAACAAACATTAAAAGCATTAGGTTTGGTTTGGTAACTTGATTGAGTTTTGACAAATATATTGCAATTATGTACACATACTACAATATACACCATGCAATACACCTCTAACAAAATATTATATCACAATATGATCGATTCACTTTCTACCTCGATTAATAAATTTTGTTTTTAAACATATTACGAGAATTCGATCATGGACTGTTACAGTTAATATATGACTGACATTTGAAAATCTCGAAATGAAAAGTAGTTGCTGCGCACACCTACCATTTCTAGAAATCTCCGCAATTTTGTTAGGGTGGTTTAATGTGAACTGGTTTTGTCAAGTGAAAGCTGTGACTATTGTGGTGCTTACAGTGAAAAGGGAAATATGCATAAGAATGTTATTGTCATATCTATCGAAATTATTATCACATTTTGTCATGTTCACAATAAAAATCCTGATTCTGTATCTTCTGATAGCGAAAAAAAATATTTAGGTACTTCTCAGAATATTTTTAAATGTGCTTTATAATGTGAAATTTTTTGTGGCACCGATGGTCAAAGCTCATTTCTAAGAAAAATGACATGGTTTTTGTAAGACTTGGGTTTTCGAATTCCTGATATATTTTTACTATAGAAACAACCGACAGACACAAATAGGCCTAAACGTGTGTGAGCTTTGTGACTAGACATTGTGTACCTGCACTGGGGATGTTGACCAGAAAGAGTGTGGATTTCTGGTTGGCTGCACAGGTAAATCTATACAGAGTTGTGGAGCGCCGCACATCTATCCCTGTAGCTATTGTAAATGCATAAGCATAATAAGCCAGTGTCACTCACAATTGCAGGCACGTGCAGTGGACAGATCCACACCGCGTCAGCTGGATATACAGAGGCATATTGGATCAGATAACGATTAAATAATTAAATACTGTGCAACATACTAGCGTATCTGAAAGGGAGGTGTAGTAAGAATCCTACCACAGGTGAGAGAACATGTTTTTTCTACTTTTTTTTAATTTTTTGGCGCTTGAGATGTTGTAACCAAGCAATAGACTTATCTGCACGCTACATAATATATCATATCATCACCGGTCGCCATGCGAACATTTCGATAATTCGATTTTTTTGTAATAGTTAATACATTTGTCAATTGTCGCTCAGTACAGACCATTCTGTTTCTGACACGATAGGGACAACCATTGTGAATGCATGATTACCGTTATGATCATTATACGATGATTTAATGCAATTAAACACACACTGGAGAGTCACAAAATGTCATCTTCCTCTGCAAGGCTGGCTATTCCTGAGGTCGTAGACCGACCTTGCTGAAACAGGGTTGAATCCGCCTATTGGAGTGGGGACTTTCTAAAAATATTTTTCTGTTTGACCCAAGTTTGACCTCTGGCATGAGTGTTGTTTTAATGTGGGGCCACTGTCTACGACACCGGCCCTACATTAAACAACACATGTCTGCTGGCCGAGTAGCTCACCGGAAACGTCTCAGACACAGACCACCACATCTCACCGGAGCGTGCGTGAGGGTTGAATTAATGGGGAGCCAACGTCGCAGACAGCGGGCCAACATTGAAAAGACATTTTTTGAAAAACTAATGAATATTCAATATCTAAATCTTCCTCCCTATCCCAATAGGTGGATGGTATGGCTAATTCAGCAAGGCTTGGCCTGACGGCCTCGCTGTGTCAAGACTTGCTACCAGGAGGATGCAAAATGTGTATAGCTTTAGAACTAGAGTGATCGGAGTCCGTTCGTACTAATTGATAAAACAGTTCAACATAATATTTGTGACAATGTGGATTTGTTAAAATACAGAACGCTTCAATATTTCACTGTACTGCTCTGGACCTAAAGGCATTGCTGCATACTTGAAAAGTATGCAATTGTTGACTTTTGGCTTTTCAAAGTTTTGGCGTCATTCAGAGAATTTGCGAGTGGAACGTTTTACATTGTAATAATTTGAGCGACACATCGATGTTTTGATTCCATGTGCGTGGTGTGATGACAATGTAACATTATTTTGTAGTAATCCTAATTTATGTTATCATTTTTATTATTGAGCTGTCAATTAACCCCTTGTTTGGTGTGCCAGCTTCCCAGTAGAAGACAGTTTAAAAGTTTAACTTTCAATTTATTGCATTTGAAGAGGGCATAGCATTGAATTGCTTGCAAATTTGATAATACTAACCATTAACCTGTTCTAAATTAGTTTTATTATCCGTTTAAATGCCAGTTATCGAGAACAACGAAATGAGTGTTGAAGCACGATTTGAAAATGTTTGGTTCCAAATTAAACAATTAAGAATAATTTTTACTCACTTGAAGTTGTGGGTCGCGGTAGCGACACACAATTTCAAGTGGGTGAAAATGTATGTGCGTAGTATAAGTCCTAAAAAAACACGCTAAATTAGATTATTTAAACAGGATGTGCTTACGTTTTTTATTGTCTGATAATCCTAGTTAGGCAGACATTTGTAGGTTGTGCCAGGTGTTACCTGTACATTACTATGACATAAATTAGTCCAACAGCTAAGTAAATTAGTAGCTTGCGCATGGCATTATTAATTTTTAACTTGTGCATGTTACCGGAGAGCCACAACACACACAATTTTACGCCTGCGGGGCCATATAATTAACATAAACACATAATCATCATCAAGAGTAACGATCGAGTCAAGTGGCTGTGTGGTAATAAAGAAACCTTCATCAACTTAACGTTCCCATGGTCATTCACATCTGAAATTACATTCACGTTATTCCACGTGTACAGATTTCGACTGTATCCGTATCTTATCCGCCGGTCAACCGTGATCAAACCGTACCGCATTCGTAATAAAACGCAAGTGTCATTCTCCACGCGCCTGTATCTGTAAATCATCTACAGATGTGATCATCATGAAATATACATATGATTTACCATATTGACCACATTACCCACATTGAAATGTAAAAAGCCTCCTGTTCCATATGGACCTGGAAGGTCTCAGTAGTAAGCCGATGTACTCGGCTTACTACTGAGACCTTCCAGGTCTACCTCTTCCATGACATTTGAACGCCAGGTCGTGGTTACTCTTCCAGAATATTACATTTATCTTTGAAACCAATGTATTTGCTCAATACACTATGTTCACCAAGTAAACAATAGACATCAACTCAATGTATGTTGGTCTACCGTTGTAGACGGTGGGCCAACATAAACGAACATTGCTTCAACGTGTTGTGTTTGCTGGACAAGGATGAAGCACACCCATACTGGGATCAGGGTACATGCTTATAGGCCAACAGAGTTTTAGAGTGTTGTTTGATTAACATGTCGATAAAACACACTGCAATATATAATCGATGTAGATCCATCGGGGGAGGGCATCTTGGTGTAATGAATGGATAACGCTTCCGTTGGATATAGCGGGTTCACTTTATTACAGTAGAGCCTTATAAAATTATGGGAAGCCATTCCTGGGACGCTGGAAAAGTTACCTTCCAATATATAGGAGTTTCTTTTTTTCACAAAACGCACCTTCAGTCGTAACCTGACCTATGAGGGTAATTTGGTTTTCCACTAAAGCACGCACAAAAAGCTCAAATCATGATCAGAAGCTGAGCTTTTTGCGCATACCCATGAGGGTGAATGTCGATAACATGCTCTACTATACTCAATAAGCAGTTCTGAGAATAGTTATAGTGATCTCTAACAAATACCTTATTTCATTGATATGAAGAAAAAAACCTAAGCACAATTTGATTGATTATACTGATAATAATTTGATATTCATTTTTAACCCCACTAATTTGTGCAGCTTCGTGTTAAACATTGTCCGAACTGTTTGAAGACCTTGGTCGTGTACTACTGATTGTGGCTCGTGTATTACTGATTATGATAACGTAGCTCAAATTAAATTGATTAGCCAGTCTCCGCCGGGTTTTCTAATATTACTACGGTTTGACTCAATTTCGGATGCATAGCATAAACTGAATAATACGCCCACTATAGGCCACACCTCCCAGTTATGATCGTTTTGTGCTAATATTGACCACGTTGATCCATCCAACGCGTAGACTGGTTTGTCCATATGCCCTGCTATATACCGTAAATAACTAATGTGTTTTTCGGAAAAATAACATAATCAGATAATGGTGCAGAAGAAAAGACTAAGCAGCAAACAGACATTGAGCCATTGTTGTTTTAATACTAGTCCATTGTCTGCAACGCTGGCCTAACATTACATAATCATTGGTTCAACATGTGAAAGTCTGGTTGTTTACGAGCGCATTGATGCAGAAAATCAACGAATGGCTTCTATGCATTTTTGATATAACCAAGGATTCCTTGATATAACGTTTGAAGAAGCATTGATCTGCATATGAGCCTAATAAAACGATAGACCAAACATACTTGAAAAATGGTGTGTGTTGCAAACAACGTACGTCATACAAAAACTCTACGTACTCCGTTCTCAAGCTCGTAGAAATGTCTCCGAAATGTCTAAGAACGCTACGAGTTCCACAAGAAAACGTCTCATGTAGGCCTATACCGCCGTGCTACGGCAAAATGCATGCCGTAACTGCAATATTATTGTAAAATAAAAATGAATTTTTACCACCAACATATTTGGTATATCAATATTTGTTCTATCCTGAAATTTCTGATTTTGCCGCTTCAAATAGATATTCGTACGAGAAAATACATACTGCATCCTTAGGTACGGCGAGATGGCCTGTTCTACGCACTCATTACCACATCAAGCCCTCGTCTAAAGGCTCGGGCTTGACGAGCCCATCTCGCCGTCCTAACGATGCCATATGCATATAATCTCGCACCCCACAACAACGAATGTTTTAAAACCATATTGGACGGTTGGGAATAGCAAATGTTATTCCTCCACTCTGTATTTTGGCAAAAGTGAAAAATATTATTATTTTCTTTATATATGAGGAATATAAATGTCTTTGCTTATATCATAAAAATAGTTACACGTGACCCGAATTCAAAATAGTATGTTGAAGCTACGATGGCCCGTTTCAGATATAACACTGGAAAGTGAAAGGCGTTAGCTATTTCTAATTATGTGAACAAAAATATTTGATTGTTTTTTCTCCTTGGACATTTTCAAAGACAAGAGGTAAAATAATTTGAATCTGTGTCCACAGATTTTGAATTTGCGGTCACAGATTGGAAACAGATCCCAATCTGTAGAAAAAGATTGGAATTTGTTACCTGAAATACCAATAACTGAGATCAGATTAGAAACACACATGTGCCAAAGCTCAAATATCTATATCATTGTGAACTGCAATCACCGAATGGCACGATTCGGGACAGAATATATCGTTACTTATACCGGGTGCGGGAGAATACATTTATATATCTGATTTATAGCTGAGGGTTGCACTACAAATACAGGTTTAAACAATTAAGCCCGTTTATCCACCACGTTATTTAATTTGAATTTTCACCCACTTGAAGTTGTGTCTCGCTGGCGCGATCCACAACGTCAAGTGAGTGAAAATTATTCAGATTTGACAAAATAGCGGCTTAACAATTTTGTAATCGTGCTGATTGATGTCACTTTTTACGCTTAACCCGCTTGAATATTTGCATTTAATGTACTGCCAAAAATAACGATTCAAATTAGAAAAGGCAATTAACCCTTTCAGGCCTGAATTTACCATTGCCATCTTCACCCACTACAAGCCGCGAATTGCTGTCGCAATTCTCGACTTGTAGTGGATACAGATGATTTGACATGGTTTAAAAATTGAAGAAAATTCCCACATATTTATAAGCCAGTTTATAAGCCAGTTTTCATTCTAAAACCCTCGGTTGTAGGAAACTTAAATGTGTTTTCAGGGATGTAAAATTATGCTTTAATGCATCGTGAGGGCTTGAAGGGTTGAAGGGTTAATAGTCAGCATTATGCCCAGCAAATGAGATACACGAGCCCAATTTTAGATTAATTGTGATCCACCGTATCTGAAGCAGACTCAAAATTAAACCAACACTGAGGCGAACATCCTGTTTAGTTGTGTAGTCTTTACACTATGAACAATATCATCCCAAATATCGATGTTGCTATGGCAGTCCATCAATAATTTTCGTTCAGGTGTTAGTGTACGCACAACCGTGACGCAGAATGATATCAAGCAAACACGAAACATGTTGTCATTCATGTCTAAATGTTCGACCAGCGTGGCAGACATGAACCAACATTAAATCAACAGTGGCTCAACGCCCAGTGTTGTCTGCAGCGATAAAGGATGGAAGTCAATACTTTGCGATTCGCTCTGCATAACTGGAAGGCAGAAACTGCTTACTTGTAGAGTAAGCAGTTACTGTCTTCAGGTTTTGTACCTTCGCCGCTCAGTCCTGGTCGAGTGGTTATTGACAATCTATATTATCTGATTATACACCGGGATGCGTGTTAAAGGTGATATTTGATATGCATGGATAGCTTTTTTCCCAGATACATGTACATGCACGGTAATAATATGCAAAACAATAATTAGCAACGGCCTACGTCCGGTATCCTATTAAGTTTAGTTTACCTGAGTTTGTGTCCTACTTAGGGGGAAGAGTGTGTGTTGGAAACGGTTCACATTTCTGTACACCAGTCCTTATGAACATGTGAAATATAACGTTTCAGATCCTTAGGTAAAGTACTTTTGTCTTTAACAAGAATTCAGAAAAAAATATATTTGTGGTCAAGAGCGTAAAGGGTTTTAGTTGGAATAATGTTGGCCAGCGTCGTAGACGATGGCCCAGCATTACATCAGCATTGGGCCAATGTATCGTGTTATCTGATGTTTCTGGCGCCGGGATGTTAAAGAGTCACCAGCATAATGCAGCCGTCAGAAAACACGGTACAATCACCCAATGCTGTTTCAATGACGCGCCAGCTTCGAAGACTGTGGGTCAACATTGAAACAGCATTGATTGAATGCCACGTGTTTGCGCAAAGTATAGGCCTACAACTGACCCGGTGATAGATAAGTGTTGGGCCAGCTTCGTAGACGATTTACCGGAATGAAACCAGCAATGGGCTACAACGCTGGCCCAACATTGAGCCGGAATTTGGTGGGTAGGCCCACATCCTCTGTACGAGGTACATCGTAGGCAAGTATTGAATGAAGGTTGGCCAGCACCGGCGAAGGTGGTGGAAGGAATACACGTCTAAGATATATTTGAACTTGTCTCCTTGGTTCTTTCCTTAATTATATCCCGGAAATTTAGGATTCTGGCTCACGAGGAAGACCAATACACTGAATTTTTGTCTACAGCACTCAAATAGACTAAAGCCGGGCCTCGGAGTTCAGGAACTCTTTTTCTAGTTATTACATGGAATGGCCCACAAATGATCCTTTTTAAAAAATGCAAATGTCTATAATTATATTTTATTTTAAAAATCTGTATGATTCGCTGAGTAAACATTTAGGGCGCACAATACAACGGCTCGCATACGCAGCATGGTCAACGTCCACATGAGTGGGGTCAGCTGTAAAGTAAATATTTTGATTTAGTGAAGTATAACGAGCCACCTACTTGAAAGTCAATACTTATCAGTAGTGAGACAAACAGTGGGCACCGAAGCCATGTAAAATGAAATTACAATTTGTCACTGTCTAAACTTATCAAGTGTAATAATTATGGTGTTAAAACAAAACATTGATTCCACCGTGCAGACTTGGACATGCACACAAGAGGAACTCCCTGGAGAATGGGACAACTGGTCGCCTCGGAGCTAAAGGATCCTATCTGCCACTCTGACGAGTGTCAGATAGGATCCTTTAGCTCCGAGGCGACGAACTGGTGGTCCATATCAATCATTAACGCATAAAGCGCTGAAATATGTATATAGTCTAGGAGCCAATTGTGAAAAAGTGGCTTATTTTTTGGTCCCGTTTTCACTAGCATGTATATACCTTAAACACATTTAATGTTGTAGAGAGGCTATCTGGGGATGAGAAACAGCCGGTTGTATTATTTTGATTATAATGAATTAACCATTTGATCCCGAAGTCGTTTTTCAGCGATATTTCTGTTGATAAAATCAGAATAATTAGGCGTGTGATATACAATATAACGATAATTTCATTACGAATATACCTCAAACCTATTTAAAGTTGTATAGGGGCTATCTCGGATTGAGAAACAGTCGGTTGTAATTTTTTTGATGTGTGCACTACCAAGTTATGACCAATTTAGTAAAGATCGTTGATTTGCACCAAGTGGTGTTTTTTAATATGAATAAATATTTAGTAAACCACGAATAACATACCTTCAGTCATAATGTTTGACTTATTAAAAGTGAAATGATTTGAGTATTACATAAACAATTAAATGTTATTATCTTTGTTATTTAATTTTTTTTTTTCACAAAAAATGGTAAAATTTCTCACAATTTTGTCCCTCGCAGTAGTATATCCAAATTTCAGAACCCATTACTTTATAAATGGGTGGTGTACTGCAATACAATCAACAAAACAACATGTATTATCAGTGCTGAATGGACCTACATGTCCCCAATCATTAAACATATATAGCATTTGATTTTTAAAGATTTATAACTCTAGAATACATATATATCATCTACCCCCATATACTTTCATGTGGAAATGGATTAAACGTAAACAATAAAAACACTCAGCCTTGATCATGTTGATTTCAGGTATCAAATTTCTATTCACAAAACACACACATGTACATAATGTAATATGTGTACATATAATTATATATATTTCTTAACGCTGCATGTCATGAGATATATATGATAATTACATCTAGTGGCTGGACTCCTCATTACTAACATCGTCATCATGGACTACGTCCTGCTGGCTGTTAAAACAATTTTGTCCAGATTGACAACCTACACTGCAAGATAAATTTTCTGCATGTGCACCGCAGAGAAAAACACCTAGTGTTACAGCCGCATGTGAGAAGCTTAGTACACACAGATGGGATGGGATCCAATGTCATCAAACGTGGCCGCAACATGTCGCCTTCTAATTTCCACCCAGATTCTTTAGGCAATGGAAGGGTAGGACATGTCACTGATGCATTGATCCATACCATGAAATGATAGTTGCTTCTCATGACATACAGCGTTGAAGAATCATGTGTTAGTAGCAATTTATCTGGGTCATTAGTGCGGTGGAACAACTCGACATGTAGATTGTCGATGGAGGTGGTTGCAGATTTTTGGCTGTACACTTTAATTACAAATAATTCAATGTCAGATTTATCAGCAGGATGTATACGACCAAGACAATCTAATAATTTAGGATATTTTAAAAAAGTGCTTTAAGACGTTTTCTTGCTATGACCATGAAATTAGCTGGTGGAGTCTGATCCAGCTAGTGCGTGAAAACCAAGAATATTATGAACTACACTAGGCTCAAGGCTCTCACGTACTTGGTGAACAGTTATGTATCGTTTCTCTTTCCTTTTGCTGCAATTCATCCAAACTTCAATTGGCATATCATGGTGAATAAGAAGACTAAGAATATAAGTATCCCTCGTGTTAATAACTACTTTCTCAAACCCCTGTGCATGAGCATCAAGTGCATGCATAACAATTTTTTGTGTCAGCTTCCTCGTATGATGTACTTAAATTTGCAAGCATGCGGTTATGAGATGAAGAAGCAGGTAAATCATCACAGCCAGACATAATTACTTCAATCGGCTCATCGATGAGAGGGATTTCATGTTGATCTGATCACGCAGGAAATGTAAAAGATTCTTCTTGTTTTCATTAAGAGAGATACATGATTGCCAAACAGGTGGTTATCGGATTTTACAGCTATCAATAATACGTCTTATTTGACGAGTTTTTTGCATTGTCAATTCTAGTTTTTTAACCTTTCAGGGTGGCTGAATATATTACAGCAAAATGATCAGTGTCTGGGAGAACATTCCTAGCTAAATTGTCAGATAGCAAGTGGTTCAATACTGATATGTCTGTTGGTCGGAGTGTTTGATCCAAAAACGCAATACCATGATGATAGTTCATGGTGTAATAAATGTCTTAAATCAATCTCTCTGCTACTAAATTCTGAATAGATTCCTGTCAGCTTTAATAATTTTACTTTTCCCTGATGGTGTAGCAACATTCAATTTAATCAGATTAGCAAATATTTTGGATTTGTTTTGGGGATCGGATCGTGAAGATTACCAGTCTAATCAGGCAGCAGTCGCTTTTTAACAAGTTTGTGAGAAGCTCTGAACCAAAAAAAATCCCGCCATTTTAGAACTATTTAATGATCCAGCAGTTTCCTTCACCACAAAAATTTCCGGCAATAAATTCGGCATGTACTTCTTGAGCTAATTCTAAATGAATTGAATTATTCTAATTAAAGCATATCTAGTAAATAAACAACGCCCCACCTTGCATAATTTATATGATCATACAACATCATTAAAGGTAACATTTCCTTGAAAGATGACAAATGCAAATTCCAATCAACGGCTCTGTCAGCTCTAATAAATAGAAGTATTATTGATACCATATCAATGTGCTGTTTCCAGAAAGATCATATATTTATCATGTTTATCAAAATATTACTGTAAATCATTCATTAGCTCATCTGAATGCGCAATGAATGAATTAATTGTCGCTTCACTTCCATTTATTTCATTGTTACTGAAACACATCTCCAAGGCTGAGGCGAATACATCAGGTTTTGCAATATCTTTTTTCTCTGTGTTGTGCAAGATTCGGAATTATATTGTATTGTAATGGTACTGTCCACATAGCTTCAACGGTCAGCTTATGAGCACGAACACCACGGTTCCACTTGCAGATAGCCACTCTGCAACATTAAATAGGTTTAAGGTATATTGTTAATGAAATTATCGTCATATTGTACACACGCCTAATTATTTTGATTTTATCCCCAGAAATAAAGCTAAAAAAACGACTTTGGGATCAAAGGGTTAATTCACTATAATCAAAATAATGGTAAAAAATTTTTAGAAAAAAACACTTATCGGCTACCTTCATTTTAGTGGTAAAATTATATGTTTAAGTAGATTATTGACCATTGTATTAATTTTCGAAATATTTTTCAGATTTCACCCTTCGGCCGCGCTATGACCTTTACTAAATCGGTCATAACTAGGTAGTGCACACCTTAAAAACTGTACAACCGACTGTTTCTCACTCCCAGATAGCCCCTCTACAACATTAAATTGGTTTAAGGTATATACATTAAAGTGAAAACGGAATCTAAAAAATGGGCCCCTTGTTCCTAGACTAATAAACCATGGAGACAAAAGGGTTCTGGCAATTTGAAAGCATCATAAATGTATTTGTTAGCTCTTTGCCATTCACTTGAATACCTATGTTATGCGTCTACGACCATTAGAAATACTGTTTACATTACAATACGGGGGATAGACTTCATACGTCAGGATTTGAGGTCTCCAGACGTCAGATTCAGACGTATGAAATCAATACCCGCACTGCATAGGTTAAACGGACTAGGTACATATTATTAGCACATGTCCAATGTATACAACAATATGACAATAGGACCGAATACTTACAAAATAGTAATCAATTAAATGGCGACATATTTTTCTATTTACCTTTAAAACAGCTCATAAACTAACTTACCCCTTTTAACCGGAATATTCCTGGTCTCAGCCCCATCCCCAACCGCCAAATTTCTGGATATGATGGAGGGGAATAGACAGGGTAACCGTGTTCATGCTTTTTTCTAAGCTAACCAGAAACAACAGCTGAGGAGCTAATAATAACAAGTGACGAGGCTGTACTTTACTGAGGTACGACCCCAAGATCAGGTCAAGGTCATTTCAAGGTCTTTTCAAGGTCGAACTCGCTAAAGAGCTGAAAACAATCTACATTTTACTTCTATCGATGTTAAAATATTTTGTGGTGGAGGCGACTGTTATGGACCACTGGTGCTGATACCTTCTTGATCCCGTAGTATCTTAAGAACCACCTCGAAGAGCTTCAGTGTGATTTCAAACTTGGGAGGGGTTATTTCCCCTTGATTTTCTTCTTGTTACACCCATTTTCCAACGTTGAGCTAACGAACAAAACACTAAAATCTAACCGTGTGGAAAATAAGGTTGAACTTCAATGACACTCGTTTCTGTACCTCCCTCGTGGCGTATGCAGCGTTCCAGACATAATACGCACCATATTCTAGGGTGCCCCGCATGGAAGCGGCTTATCCTTTTGTCGGTCTTCATTGCATCCATTATTAAAAAAACTTTTGAACAACAGATGTATTAATTGTAATTGATTGGAGCAGGAATAAATGTATTTGTATATATTTGTATATATTTGGCAACATATGAAGCCTACACATGATTGGGGTTAAATGTTACCAGGGCCTTTTGTTAGTTGTGCTTGGATGGGGTTTACCACCCAAAGTTCACCTCAAAGTCACCTTAGGATCAATGCAAGGTCAAAATTGCATCTACTTTGCTGCAGGTCTACTTGGGTACTACCGCCATGAGGATAGTGAAATGACTCAAATAACACTGCTCTCGTGGATTTGAAATTCGAGCCTGGGCACTCTGATGCCGAGCAGGATAGCTTTGTTTGACACCTGAATACCAGACTGAGGGACGAGCCGTGGCATGACAGGATGCGGAGTAACTACTATATTATCTACTGTGAAAAAGGTCGAGGCTGAAGGCCGATGCCTTTTACATAGCTAAGAATGACACCAGCGCATCATCCGGCCTGAACTCGTAGGCATATAGGTGATTCTTCTTGAAACATCAATGACAGCGAAAGACATCTGCGTAGGCCTGCTACCTGAAACCACCTTGTTGGTGCTTGAGGACCCCTCTCGTTACTGCCTGAGCTATAGTAGCTGGTATCCAAACAAGTTATTGAATGTGCCATCAAAGTCCTCATTTCATCTGTCAATTTAGATACGACTAGAAAAGGAGTTCCCGAACTCCGAGACTCGGCTTTAGTCTGTTTAGGCCTATTCCCTCCACCACTATCGCTGATAAGTCAGTGTACGCCTCTATACATGTAGCGTCTGTACATGTACCTCGTACACACAATGTAGGCCCACCCACCCAGTACCGGTTAAATGTTGAACGAGCGTCGCAGCCAATTGCTGTTTCAATGCCGGTCAATTGTACTCGACGCTGGCTCAACCTTGAAACAGAATTGGGTGATTGTATGTGTTTGCTCTGACCATACGGGTGACACTTCATCCCTCGAAAGGCCACTACCCAGATAACACGATACATTGACCCAATTGTGAAATAATGTTGGGCCACCGTCTGCGACTGGGCCAACATCATCCCGACCAAAACCCTTTAAGCTCCTAAGACTTTTTAAGCACGAAAGTACGTAACCTCAAACGTTACATTGCACATGTTCATAAGGACTTGTGTACAGAAATGACAACCATTTCCCACACATAGCAGCCCTCTCTCCCCTAAATAGGACACAGACTTATTTATCAGGCCCGGCCTATTGCCGGTTCTAATAAATTAGCTACTAGTGAAATAGTCCACGAATGTCACCCTTTTTGCTGTTTTAAGCATTCTATCTCTTTCTGTCGGAGGATAATTACCCTCTGACCGTGAGATACCGATATCTTTTTAAAAAAAACGTAGACCTGCTTCGAAGTGTGAAATAAGCGTTTCATTACGTTTCATTCACAAGGAATCATGATAATATATGTCGCTTCGATTAATAGGCCCGATATATTTTTAAGATAAAATACATTTTCTTTCGATTGAAGTACATCTCTCAACCGTGTGCTGTTGAATTAATTGTTTCTGTTTTTCATTCATTTGAAGCTGGAATTGCTAACACAATTTTCAGCTTTGAATGAATGAAAAACAAAAAGCATTTGTGAAGAATGAACATCTTCCCAATTGAAGTATTGGATTAGCTAAGCAACAAACAAAACACAATTTATCAAATTTAGTGATATTTTTATTGATATGAAACCTGCTTGAAACCGTATATATACGGCTCCTGCATGCAGCACAATGATTAACAAACTCTTTAATATCAATAACACATTATATAAACCGTATATATACGGCTCCTGCATGCAGCACAATGATTAACAACCTCTTTAATATAAATAACACATTATACAAACCGTATATATACGGCTCCTGCATGCAGCACAATGATTAACAAACTCTTTAATATCAATAACACATTATATAAACCGTATATATACGGCTCCTGCATGCAGCACAATGATTAACAACCTCTTTAATATCAATAACACATTATATAAACCGTATATATTCGGCTCCTGCATGCATCACAATGGTTAACAACCTCTTTAATATCAATAACACATCATATAAACCGTATATATACGGCTCCTGCATGCAGCGCAATGGTTAACAAACTCTTTAATATCAATAACACATTATATAAACCGTATATATACGGATCCTGCATGCAGCACAATGGTTAACAAACTCTTTAATATCAATAACACATTATATAAACCGTATATATACGGATCCTGCATGCAGCACAATGATTAACAACCTCTTTAATATCAATAACACATTATATAAACCGTATATATACGGCTTCTGCATGCAGCACAATGGTTAACAAACTCTTTAATATTAATACCACATTATATAAACCGTATATAGACGGCTCCTGCATGCAGCACAATGGTTGACAAACTCTTTAACCCTTTAACCGCCGGTGCCGCATATATTTGGGTTTTCATTTTTTATTGGCACATTAAGTACCACATTTTAAACATGTTAAAGATAAAGCGTAACATCAATCAGCAATATTTGAAAAGAGTTGACCTCCATTTTTGGCCCTTTGACATGCCTTAAAGAGATGCATTAAGCCGAATGGTGAGGTGATGAAAAGCCATTAAAGTTTGATGGGGTGCATTAAAACATGATGGAAGGCCTTAAAGGGTGATGATAAAGTGTTTAACGGAGACGCAGATGGGTTGAATGGCTAGGGGAAGGTGTTCAATGGTGGTGAGGAGACATTTACAGGCGATGAGACTGTGTAAAAGGGTTACCACGAGGGGTGTTAAATGGCGACAGGGAGACCTTACAGTGAGGCATTTAAGAGCACTGCACCAGGGTTAAAGGGTGGCAAAGAGGCATTAAAGGCATCAGAGAGCCGTTAAGTGGCAACAGAAATACATTAAATTGCGACTAAGATGCGCTTAGGGGCGATAGAGATAGATTAAAGCCGACCATGAAACGTTAAAGGACAATAGAAAGGTGTTAAAGAGCGGCAAAGAGGCGATACAGGGTGATGAAGTGAAGCTACAGGGCGACAGAAATACCTTGATTTATAACGAAGATGCGTTAAAGGGCGACACAGATGTATTAAATCTGACGTTGAGACGTTAAAGGGCAATAGAAAGGCGTTAAAGTTTGACGGGGCTACATTAAAATTTTAGGAAAAGGCACTAAGGGGCGACAGAGAGGCCTTCAAGAGTGACGAGAAAGCATTACAGGATGACACAGAGGCGCTAAATGGAGAGTGGTAGGCATGCGAGGGCGGTAGGGAGACAATTAAAGGCTACCAGAGAGCGTTAAAATGGTGACCAAGCTGCATTAAAGGGTGACGGGTAGAGTGACCTTGAACAGATGACGGGCATCTGTGATTTTACCCGAAATGCAAAGTTTAAAGTAGTATTTTCTGGCCACACCACTGTGTTGGGCATACCCGAAAACCATATTGTAGACACACAAATCGTGTATCTGCTTATATTCTGTCGAATATGATATCAATTTATTGTTTGACCTTGCACAAATGACAACCATCTTTGATTTTGCGGCCATTTTGCTCTTTTTTTCAACGGCCAACACATTTTCCTGAATCCCCATTATTCTACTAATATCTGTACCAAATGTTTGTTGCCGTCACAATATTAAAGATCGTTTTGGTAATCAAGCCCATTATTATAATATGTGCTTATATGTTCTCTAGAGTTACACATAAAACATTCATTCATCTTCTATTTATGCATATTTCACAGTTTCCACAAAGGTTCCACTCTGACAACCAAGCTAAATATGCACTATAGTCCGTACAGAACACATATTGACAGGCTAATTCTTTTAAATGGGCCTACACTGGTTCACTGGTTTATACTGGTAAAATATGTGTTATTTAATTAGGCAATCAAAATAGTTTTAACTGATTCTTGAAAATGTATGATTAGTCACTAAAATTGAATATCTTTCTATGTGGATTAATAGCCAAGGTATGGTCATTTATGTATTCCAGGAGATTTCGGTACTTTTAATGGCGGCCATTTTTAAAATATCGGTCATATTGCAAATTTCGTCCCTACAGACTACATGCCAGCATTAGTATATGCCCTTATGTATTTTTTTGCAAAATGTTTGTTAAAAGTGATTTTTTTGTTTATTCCCATTTGGAACATAGTAGTGATGAGAAAAAAAAGGGATTACATTTTAAATTTATGAAAATTGACTAAATCCAAAATGGCAGCCAAGTTTCCAAGACATCATCTATTTCAAAATAGCTTTTGAAATAATGAACACAAAAATATGTATAATATATCGATTTGTATAGTTTTTAAGACGAGAAAACAGATAACACCATTATATTTTAAAAATAAACAGTTTAAAGTTATCTGCTACATGTCCGAGAGGTTGTGTGCTAGGCCTTGAACGGAATTTAGGATACTGTGTGGAGGGCAGTGCCAATTAAGATACATCTTACCATGCTCAGGAGTTTATCCCCCATCGGTGAAAATTTGGGTTCGGTGTGCAGACAGGATAGTCAAACCCTTAGTCTTGAATATACATTTTTCGCCAAAAATATACCTTTGAGTATACAAATTTTGCCGATAATAACAAGGCCTTATACAGTTTCTAGCGTAAGCATAAAATTTATTAGACCTATACATATTTGGACAAAAACACACCCTTTCTGAATAGACACAATGCTCGGGATAGCCTGAAAGTTTTAACAAACTATCTGTCACTATCTAAAAACATGAAAACCCTCTTTTTTGCGCAGCGCACTCATCTAGGCCTAATGTTCGAGACACAAAGCAGCATTTGAATATGCACATGGTGCAGCTAGGTTATTTTATTGAACCTTGAATATGAAGTACGTGTGATTTTCATACCTTTAGATATACCACAATTGTCACCTCTTGAAAATACAGAAATCAGTACAAGGCTAATACACCATGTACACGGAACGCTATCTTGGTTCAGTTTAGTCATAATTTATATGTGCAAAAAATGTCCGAATACCCCAGTCATTCGTTCACTCATTCACCCATTTATTTTCACCTCATCCATCATTTTAATTCTAGCAGTCGAATGTAATAATTATGACAAAACCTATTAAACTGTTATGCTTACCACTCCGAAAACCCTTAGTCTTGAATATACATTTTTCGCCAAAAATATACCTTTGAGTATACAAATTTTGCCGATAATAACAAGGCCTTATACAGTTTCTAGCGTAAGCATAAAATTTATTAGACCTATACATATTTGGACAAAAACACACCCTTTCTGAATAGACACAATGCTCGGGATAGCCTGAAAGTTTTAACAAACTATCTGTCACTATCTAAAAACATGAAAACCCTCTTTTTTGCGCAGCGCACTCATCTAGGCCTAATGTTCGAGACACAAAGCAGCATTTGAATATGCACATGGTGCAGCTGGGTTATTTTATTGAACCTTGAATATGAAGTACGTGTGATTTTCATACCTTTAGATATACCACAATTGTCACCTCTTGAAAATACAGAAATCAGTACAAGGCTAATACACCATGTACACGGAACGCTATCTTGGTTCAGTTTAGTCATAATTTATATGTGCAAAAAATGTCCGAATACCCCAGTCATTCGTTCACTCATTCACCCATTTATTTTCACCTCATCCATCATTTTAATTCTAGCAGTCGAATGTAATAATTATGACAAAACCTATTAAACTGTTATGCTTACCACTCCGAAAACAAGTAACTTGACTTACTTTATGTTACTAGCATCATAATATGTGCATAAATGCATGCGATGATTGAATTATCAGAGATTTATAATTATAATCACATCTGCCTGATTCACATACTTCAGTTATCTGATATTACAATACCAGTCATAATTTTTAATATATTGCTGCTTATATTTTCGGAACTATCCTTTCTCTAAATGTATATCGAAAAAGAAGATAATTAAAAACAAAGTATGTTTAGAGTGTTTCTGAGAGTGGTTCTCTGGCTCAACTCTTAAAAAAAAAGGCTTCTACTCTGTACGTACTTTGGCTTCACATTTCACACACGTTTCGCCATTACATATTATAACTGCATCACTATATCTATCGTGTATTATTTGTTAGTGTAATATTGAGATATCATTAGATTAAATGTACCAATAACAGTTTTCATAAGGTTATTGACATAATTACGTATATCACATAATTATAAGATAAAATATAAATTTAAAGATAATGACTTTACACAATCATGATCATAGCTATAATAGCTCTTTAGATAATAATTTTCTTTCTTTTCGGATTAATTTTCTTTCATTTCAGATTAACTCATTTAATTCTCATTCAAATTGTATAATGTACCGTCCATTTATTTATTATGAATAATACTCCGCAATAAATAAATATGATTTATTGTAGTAGGGCAGTAACTCTAACGCTAAGTAACTCAAGGCCAGACCCATACACGGTTAAGGTCATCTTAACTTCAAACACACTAAATGTTGAATGAATTTTTCAGACATATGTGCCACAAGGATACATTAGGCCTGCTCTTAGCTTACATTCCAGGAATTTTACAACAGCAATGCAAGATCCAGATGGTGCTGCCGCCTTTTGCTATCGCCATAATAGTATGACCAATGTTAGTTTCAACTCTCCCAAATTGGAAGAAAAATATAGGCCTAGCTGCAAGAATGAATTGGATGCAACAAATGAATAAAACATCTTATGCGGCGGTTAGTTTAGATTGTATGACAACTAAATGCCAGAAATGCGTAATAATTGTTTTATGTACGAAGAGCTATTATCAAACTTTGCAATGACCTTGGGTTGTCCTTGGTAAGATATTTGTTTGTTACTGTAAAGGCCAACCCTGCAATTTTTCTTTTCTTTAGCATACCCTTTTCCATTAATGAGTAAAACATTACTTTTTTGCGACAAATTGTGCAAGTGAACTGCTTGAGGATGGGTTTGAAAAAACCAGTATGGTATGACCTTGTTCTGTCAGACCTTTTGCAAATAATCTATATATAGCACAGAATTATAAATACCTATAGGCATATGTTGACCTGTGTAAATATCTAAATATGACAAATAGTTCAGTTATTCTTCCACTTTTCAGATTCAGTATGTAACACGACATCATTTAGCATTTTTGGCTTCCAGAAGTGTTAGTTGCGCATTTGACGTCTTGCAATTCAGAATTATGCGCAGAATATACCAGATTGGAATTATTTTCTTATTATTTTCTATGATTTGACATTGAAATTACCTTATAAAGCATCCATCGGGAAAGGGACCCTCAGTGTATCTGAACAATTACGCTTGGTTCATATTCTAACCTATCATGCAGTTAGTTATGTTTATGGGTGATGTATAGGCTTACTACTAACTACTAGTAAATCATTGCTTTACGTCACTTGCCGGCACAGATGTTCTTTTAAGTGACATTGTAATACGATAAAAACGTTGTAGTCAGTTGATGAGATGAATGATATACAGATGATGATGTGAGGGTGGGGGTGACAGGACATTGTGGGTTATTGGTGTTTTCCTTGGCTCGCACAATAATGGGCTCTGGGCATGTCTAGGGGATTTACCCCCATACGGTAATGTGTAAGCTTACTACACGCATATAATGAATATATGTGCCGGTATGTAATTTACTTGGGAATATATATAATAAAGCTTATCGTAGCATTTTAGGCAATAAATGACGTCGAATGATGGTAGGATTTGTTTTATTGTAGTTCCTGATAAAAAATATTATGGAAAATATAACTTCAGGGATTTCATGGCAGCCATTTTGATTTTCATGTTTTACAAAACATCCGCAAGGATGAGAGCTCCACATCCGACCAGATATCACCATAGGGGAACCAACCAAGCATAATTAAAACAGAAACAAAAGTATCAGCAAAAACAATGTTAGCTGCAGTTTCACTGCGATATCCGGTTGTTTTTGCTCATATTTGCATAAATATAGACTTTACAATATTTTATTCCAAAAACAATTGAAAGAATTGGCTTTCTCATACCTGAAAACATAAGAATAGACATATTATTTATGTCTCTAGCGTATATAGTTGCAAAATTATTCGTAAATATGTTTATTTTTATATAGTTTGGTGGCCATCTTGGATTTCGCCATTTAGACCTTTTCTCGGCCTATAAAAAAATGCAATCTCTTTTTTTCTTGATCTTCGTGATATTTTGAGTCAGAATCAAGTGAAAAATCAATTTTAACAGACAAATTGCACGAAAGTGTTATATGTGACATATGAGCCTACACTACATGCTGAATCTCACTCTGTAGCGGTCCCTAAATAATGATACCAATCATAGATGGTCGAGGGGGTGCACAGTAACCACTCTGAGATCATAGATTAGCTATACACGTTTCCCAATAGCAACACGCCACACACTACAGTGACTAAAAGCTGAACTATTTAGTTGGGAGTTCTGTCACACTTTTATTACAACGCGCCACACAGTGATTAAAACTGAACTATTTAGTTGGGAGTCCTGCTTATGCGCAAAATCGTGCAAACAGTGTATAGTTTCAGATATATATCTTAATCATGTCAAATGAACAAATGGCGGTCATCTTGGAAAATGGCGTTAAAATCATAGAATCATAGAACTGAAAATAACAGTTGCACCAGCTGATTCTGCAAAGTCTTTGGGAGCCATATTTGATCCAACCTTCTCTATGATTGCACAATTGCCCAATGTTATTCGCATGTGTAGCTATCATATTTGATAACTTTGCAGAATTCGAAAAAAAACTTTTCTGCAAAAGCTTGCCATGCTGCAGTACAAGCATTCATCATGTCCCATTCGGTCTACTGCAGCATATTGTTTAGTCGGAAATCCAAGCTGTCATCAGGCTTCAAAAAGGACATTATCGAACTGCCCGACTGGTGATGCAGATAAGAGAGTACATATAACTCTCATAATTCGTGATTAAATTGCACTGGCTGTCTGCTACGTTCAGGATACAATTTATTTTTTGTATAAACATTCAAAACCTTGAACAACATGGCGCCTGTCTACTTAGCAAAACTATTGGACACTTACAAGCCTACGCATTAGGCCTACATTTGATCACCATCCGATGGAACTGTCTTATGCTTGGCGAAGACTAAGACGAACCGTGATGCAGAATTGCCTGTGGCAGCTGATCGACTATGAAACGAGAATCCATTGGCAATACGATCAAAATACACTTAATATAGTTTTAAAAAACATCTGAAAGCTATTCTTTTTACCAGACACTACGCGAACGCATGAAGAATTTGATGCTATTTCCGCGGAAGTGTTATTAATGGTCTCTGATCATGGAATTTTAATTGTTTTTAATAATTCCAGCGCCGTAAGCTATACTTAGGAATGCCGCATTATACAATCGTTAATAATAATAATAATAATAATAATAATAATAATAATAATAATAATAATAATAATAATAATAATAATAATAATAATAATAATAATAATAATAATAATAATAATAATAATAATAATAATAATAATAATAATAATAATAATAATAATAATAATAATAATAATAATAATAATAATAATAATAATAATAATAATAATAAAAACAATCGCACACACTTTTGACCTTGGCATCCGATGGTCTCATCCCAATGATGATTTTTAGGCACAAGCTAGAACACTTGTTAGCCTCAGTTGTACCTGTAATATGTATCTGCTGCTGCAGTACTAGAAAATGTTCTTCCAAATAATTCTGGATTAGAAAATACACTTTTGATGAGATTCGCAAATGAAATTGTATTGTGAGACCTTAAAAACTAAGCAAGTAGCGGTCATTTTCAATTTAAAGATGACGGATCACAAAATTATAATTATTTATAAAAATAACACTTTTTTATCAATAACCCAATGTTTTTCATTAAAATAAAGACTCAAATACATTTAAAAAAAGAGAAATAAATATAAATATTTTTATTAAGTACACATTTTAAGAGATAACTTTTGTTTTTGAGAACATTTTGAAGGAGGGCAGGGGTCTACCCCAATTTGGTCCCAATTTATAAAAAAAAGTTCTGTTTCGATTGTTTTAAGCCGCACATTTAAACATTCAGTGTACATCTCTACAATAGAAGCCATCCTCACACCTCTTGACACGAAAAAAATAAATAAGCCTAGTTGAGAAAATTAAGCTTTTTCGCGAGATTACATACTAATTTTGTAGTAGTAGTAGTAGTAAATCATTGTTTTACGTCACTTTTCGGCACAAAAGGTCTTTTAAGTGACATTATAATACTATAAAAACGTTGTAGTCAATTGATGAGATGAACGATGTACAGATGATGATGTGAGGTTGGGGGTGATAGGGCACGGTGGGTTATTGAGGGCGTTTTCCTTCGCTCGCCCGATAAGGGGTTCTGGGCATGTCTAGGGGATATACCCCCAGACATGCCCAGACGGCCGGAGACTTGAGTTTCGCTGTACAATTTAATGATGAAACTCTGTGGCATTCCGCGCAGCTCCGCTATCCTCGGGTCGGATAGTCCCCAGAGTAACAATAGAAAGGATCACTCCCTCTGGGTAACTCCATTCATCCCACGTGAGAGACCTAATGTCAAACACGCTATTGCCGGTTATTTAAGCCTACCACAGCCTACATCAGCGCTAGCACTGATGCGGGTGCTGCATTGGCTCCGCTGTTGAGCGGAGGAACCAGGGTACGCCACTGGCAATCCGCCCGAAGATTATAGCCAGATACGAGGAGGCTGCAGCTGCCCTTGGATGATTGCTGTAGACTAGTGCTTCCGTACAATGCCGTAACAGCATCCAGCAGACGAAACAGATCCCTAATGACCCTCCCCGGATGGGGGCGAAAAGTACTACTACTAGCAATCATCCCAGTACCCCTACTAATTTTGTGGTGTAAGACCTTAATAGTTGAACAAATGGCGGTCATTTTAAGTTTTAAGATAACGAATTTTAGTGAATTATATTGTATTTTTGTAAAAGACTTTTTAATCGATAAATGCATCTTTGTTGCTGAAATGCAAGGTTAAAATGAACAGTGATGAATAAAATTAATAAAAATGTATTCAGGATATACCAAATTTTGAGATAATTTCATGGGACGGTAGGCCTACCCCACTTTGATCCCAATTTATGAATATTGCTCTGTCGTATTTTCTTCAAGAAATACATTCTTAAATTAAGCTTAAAATTCTACAATGGAAATAATCTTCACACCTCTTGACATGAAAAAAAAAATAACTTTACATAAGAAACTAAGCTTTATTCATGAGATGCTAGATTAAATTTGTGTGGTGAGACCTTAATAACTGAACAAGTGGCGGCCATTTTGAATTTTACGATTCCGTATAGCATTGGAAATACATTGTTTTTATAAAGAAACATTTTTAATTGATAACTAGATGGTTGTTACAGAAATAAAAGTAATAAATTAATTAAACTTGAAAAACTAATACATTTGTATTTCGGATATATCAAGATTTTGAGATATTTTTTTAAAGTAGGGTACCCCACTTTGACCTCAATTTATGAAAAAAGTACCGTCAGGATTTTTTTAAGAAATACATTTTCAAATTCAGCGTAAAATTCTACAATAGAAACAATCTTCAGACCTTTTGGCCCCAAAAAGGTACATAAAACTCAATTAGCTCTCGGGCTACCTCCATTTTGTCAAATATGAATAATTTTCACTCACTTGAAGTTGTGGATCGCGTCATCGAGACACAACTTCAAGTGGGTGAAAATTCAAATTGAATAATTTGGCGGCTAAAGGTTCAATATCAATATGACATTATATTATGACAACCCGTATTTATCAAACCAACTAAATTTACGACCAACTATGTTTTCGAGTTCAACATCATATGGTTGAAAAAAGTTGACCATCTTTTCGTGTAGATGATCTGATATACCTGGATGGGGTCTGCCTTTAGACGACTGCATACAGTTTTCATGGTGTTCTCCTGGTTTAACGATACAGTAAAATCCCTTAGCTTTATTAAACTGAAACATGGCTGGCTTAAACCACGTTTTAACATTCATGAATGGCTCTATCGCATGGATTTCCGAGTATGGATTAACTTTCAGATTGTCCCCGTCAACAAAATGGAATTGTTCTAAAGGAAACGCCTGCAGCCACCGTTTAAAATGTACTGAATACAAGGAGGTGTTAACACAGTCCTCTTCAGTGTTGATCTCACCCGTTGAGGATTTAATAAACACGTCTTCTAACTTAAACTGATGATCTAAGCCATTGCGCTTAAATTTATGCATACGTTGCAGATAGCACGATATGGCTCTATCTATGGGATCTCTCAAAACCACTAGTAACTTGATGTCCTTTCTCATGTCCTTGATACGGTTGGGAACATTGTCATTGTAGAAATAGCGAGGGGTTTTCTCCATCGTAATCTGACCAGGACGAGATAATGGAAGTCTCTTCAGATACCATTCATATCCCTTAGAATAATGATCTTCAATTTGAAAAAAATTGAGCTCCCTTTTGGGATGAACAATCCCGGGATGAAAACCTAAAAAATAAATTAAAGTGCTTGTTCCAGCCTTATTTACCCCGATCATAATACATTTTGGCAAGCGTTTTGTAGTTCCATTCCCATCTAAAAGGGACTCTATCTGTTTGTGTTGAATGTTAAATGGACTCCCTGTTCCAAAAATCATCACTTTGTTTCTTGTGATAACAGTGTTTGTCGGTGATGATACTGATCCATTCCAGCCGTAATGTTGTATTGGCTGTGCACCCTTCAATATCTCGCTATTGATGACATTGTAATTTGGCGCATTCCGAATTTCGTTTTTATATATTGTTGTAAATTGAACGAGAATCCCAGCAAACACCAGCGCACAGATAAGATAGGCGTTAGGCTTTGAACATCCGATATCTGGAAATAGATAACAAGTGATTTTATTATAAATTAGCATAAATTAAACAGTAATATATGCAATGAGTAAAACATGGCTACTGATGTAACGAATAGCGGCCTACAATTATTAAACGTAATAGTAGAGAGGGACATGGCACATTGTACGGCTAGAGCGTGGCGCTGTGCCCATGTCGCTGCCTGTCGTTCAGTTTCAAACACCGCTTCTGGGAGAAATATTGTGTTTCCCAGTTTTCAATGTTTGGGACATTGTTTCAAGGTTGTGTCCTTGGGCAAGGTACTCCACCCTCAAATGCTTCACTTGACTAGGTGAAAATGACTTGATATCAGACTCTACAGCTCAATAGATTCGGTTCTACATTAAACAATATTTTTTTATCCACTTGACGTTGTGACTTTTAGGAGATGGCAATGTGTAAGATAAGTCAAATGCGCCGGAATGGCTGAAGGACTGTATTTTCTCTGTTGAGTTGAAATGGTACACAAATAAACAGGTCTAATGACCAGGGGATAAAATCTAAAGTCAGATGATAGGTCTTCAGACTTGATAATATCAGACTATACAGCTAAATAGATACAGCTCTACATTAAAAAATAATTTTTCATCCACTAGATACAGCTCTATATTCCCACCCACTTGAAGCTGTGTCTCGTTCCCGCGATCCACAACTTCAAGTGGGTGAAAATTAAAGTATTTTTTGTAGACCAAACATTTGTAAATTTTGACTCATTTTATTTAACTCGCCAATATAACAGATTGTAAACGACTATAGTCGGGTTTAGCGTAGTAAAGGCCAAGTGTGAATGTAACAGCTCAACACATGTCAATTTTGAGACATAATAACCGTCATCATGATATAACTTCACGCATATGAAACTGACCTGATAGGGAAACCATGGTAACGCCAATAACCCTACACACGTATCATATGATCACAAAGTGAGTAATATATGTCATTCCGCGTAGATACATAAACCTTCACTGTGACCTATATTTAGTAATCTAGTCCATATCTATTTGCAGCTTGTGTGGCATTCTCATAATGAGTCGCGATCGACCAGCTTGTCATAAACGACACCTATGAGGCCCCACTACTTGCATCACGGCGTAACATAAAATTTGCAAATTATTTATTGCTCCAACCCTTTAACCGCCAAATTATTCAATTTGAATTTTCACCCACTTGAAGTTGTGTCTCGCTGACGCGATCCACAACTTCAAGTGAGTGAAAATTATTCAGATTTGACAAAATGAAGGTCAACTCTTTTCAAATCATGCTGCTTGATGTCACATTTTTTCTTTAACATATTCAAAATGTGGTACTTAATGTGCTAATAAAAAATGAAAACCTGAATATATGCGGCACCGGCGGTTAAAGGGTTAATGTTGAGCTGGTTGACCACTGGGAGTTATCTATTGAATCAGTGAATATTGCTTTAACCCTTTCAAGCCTGACTTTACATTGCCATCTTCAAACACTACAAGTCGATAATTGCTGCCGCAATTCTCGACTTGTAGTGAATGAAGATGATTTGATGTGGCTTACAAATTAAAGAAAATTGTCATGTATTGGTAAACCAGTTTCATGGACATTTTCTTTCTAAAGCCCTTTGTTGTAGGAAAATTAAGTCTGTTTCCAGGGATGTAAAATTTAGCTTTAATGCATCGTGAGGGCTTAAAGGGTTAGACCACTGGGTTGAACTCGGTCACGGTTTCTCAAATATTCAGTGAACACGCGGCATTGAACCATGCTGACACAGCGTTTTCCGCTACACTCACAGTGTGAGCGAATAAATTAAATTAACCCTTTGACCGCCGGTGTCGCATACATTCGGGTTTTCATTTTTTATTAGTACATTAAGTACCACCTTTTAAACATGTTCAAAAAATAAAATATGACATCAATCAGCAATATTTGAAAAGAGTTGACCTCCATTTTATCAAATCTGAATAATTTTCACTCACTTGAAGTTGTGGATCGCGTCAGCGAGACACAATTTCAAGTGGGTAAAAATTTAGATTGAATAATTTGGCGGTTGAAGGGTATTTATGGAGATACAGGAAGGTATCCTCTCTTTTTAAAACAACAAATTCTAGCTCAGAAATACTGGCTCAATCATCTCACCATCCTCAGGAGGTTCTCCTGGCCCAGTTTAGCCTATATGTGCACAAAGGTGGCCTAAAGGCCGATTCATTTCATTTCATTTCAGAAATACTGGATTCGCTTGATCTCCTTGCATAGAAGCTGTTATTTGAGAATTGTGTACAACTCACTGGCGTCTCTTGATTTTATTGGTGAAACAAATTGGTGCTCTCACATCAGGTCATTATTATTTCGAACAAATCACCGCGACGTTTGTGAAAATCATAGGGTAGAAAATGCCAATCGTCTCATCAAACAAGTTAAATCATGTTTGATTAATACATATAAAGTTGATTGGTTTATCAAAGCCCGAAACTCCATAAAATTACGAACGTTCATAAAGTTAGAATTCGAACACTCGCTAGAAGAATATCTGTTTTACATCCCCGACACAAAGTGGATAAAGGCACTATCAAGATTGAGAATGAGCTCACATATGCTAGAAATTGAACGAGGAAGGCATGTCAAGCCGCAAAAACTACCACTAGAACAGCGCATATGTCAAAGATGTACATCAAACTCTGTTGATGACGAAATTCAATTACTTGCTCTTACTTCGCTACGCAGCGAACTAGTTTACTTGCCGAAAGCAAACTACTAAATAGTGAATTTGACTCACTCTCAAACGACGATAAATTTATTTATATTATGTCATCTACACATCGACCATTAGTAATATGCTTAGCAAAATACACCTATAGCTATTTTCAAACCTTAAGCGTGTCGGGTACCTCCACTTTATAAAACGATTGGGGCGTTGGGTGACTGGTGCGTCGGGTGATTCTTCTAATCATCCACTCATTAAATCATCCATGCTATTGGGGGATCACCACTGTGGTATCAGCGACTGGTGCGGCTGGTGATTCCTCTAATCATCCACTCATGAAATCATCCATGCTGTCGGGGGAACACCACTGTGGTATCAGCGACTGATGCGGCTGATAATTCCTCTAATAATTTTGGTGTTTCGAACTGACGTCAGTCAATGCATTTTTTAGATTGTTTTTTTAACATGTTCAATGTAACTAATATTATTATTTTTTTCATACTCTCACTCATTATGTAATTACTCGGTTTCTACGCTTTCCAGAGGGTTTTTTTGCTATAAGCAGTAGCTATTTTATCTCTGGTTTTTGTGCGGGAAACTTAAAAATATCATGCCGATGCTGTTCAACTGTAGGTTATTTTAAATAGTTCCCATGCATATTTTATTTAAACTGTGCTTGTTTTAGTATATAATGTCGTTTGATTTTAACATGTTTAAGTTAACTCAGCATGCATATTTTACCGAACTAATCCTGTTGTATATAGTCTTGTACATATGTTCATTTTAATGACGCATAAGTCTGCATAGACTTACCGTCGTCAATAAATATCTATCTATCTAATCACTATATTTAATCGGGAAGGTATATTTATTCTGAACACTTTTTGAAGACGAAAGTACTTAACCTACATGTAGGGATCTCAAACGTTATATTGCACATGTTTATAAGGACTGATGTACAGAAATGTCAACCGTTTCCCAAACACAGCACCTCTCTTTCCTCTAAATAGGACAAAAATAGGCAAAATAAACTCAATAGGATGGCGGCGGCCGAAAGCTGATCCCAATAAACTAAGGCCTACGGCTACACTGAGTTATCAGTGAGTGTCACAGTCACCCACAGAGCTTTTGCGCGGCATTTACACATATTCAACACCAGGGGTCTCTGTTGTCCGTTACGTCACCGTCTGCCAACCAGCAGTCAGCAATTCATAAATCAGGTACGAGCGGTGAGGTAGATCCGTGATTGGTCAGTTGAGTTTAGATGCACACCTGTCCATCCGCTGGGAATCTGTGCACGCAGTGCTCGTAATACAAACCTGAGGGTATCCATGAGTGTAACACTTTCAATTTTATTTATTGATAATTAATTTAATGGAGTTTTTAAAAGTATGAGCTAAGCACAATTTTTACTATATACGGTATACATCAGTGTATATTCATTCAGCCTAGTTATTTTCATCTCATTTCAGAAGCATCAATGGTAATAACATGAATCGGGTTATTTTTCACTCTGTGAGACCATTGTTCTGAAAAAAGGTTTTTTTTCCCACGCACCTAGATTGCAGCAGTACAGAGAGTGGCTGTGAAATCTCTGTCCCCTGGTGGTAAATATTAGCTGATCGGGGAGGATTACCAATGTCTGAAGTAGAGAGAGAGACACTGGTGACACGAGTGAAGCCTACGGCCGGTCCCAACAAGAAGAGTCATCCATACATTTTCTCTTGTGGCTTAGCATGTTTAGATGGCATGTTATGGCAAACAAATGCATAATAACATGTATATGTATATAATATATTTATATAACACACCTATCATTCTATAATCATGTATACTTAACACAAAGAACACTTGGAAAAAAGATTACTAAATTGTCGTATTGTGATTTGGAGTAAACATCATGGTGTGAAAAAATCTCTTGAATGAGCATAATTCAACATTGAGCATTGAGCATAATTGTGATGGAGCGCGCAGCGCGTCGCCAACCTGCGCGAAAAATACGTCGATATACTGGTTTCAGTTAACTCGATGAGGCCGTCATTAACATGATCGCCTAGCCACCCTGAGAAGGGAGAAACAAGGATATTTCTCTGAAAACCCCACGCAGGATCGGCGGGGCTCGAACCCGGGACGCATGCATGACTGGCAAGGCAGTCAGGCGATCTGCCAATGCTCCACGTTCCCTTCTCTATTGAGCATTTATTATTATTATTTATTAAAATATATTTATACGGGTGTATGCATATTAGCAAAGATGCTATTTTTGAAATAATAATGTGCCCTGTAATATATAATAATACAATACAGTTCTATAATGATGGTATTGTGATGTAAATGGTATATATATATCAATTAAAATATCCATAATCCAATCATAATTACACTTAAAATCCATTCAATCAGCACTGCTATAGGAAGCAAAATACATTGCACCATTTTGATTACAAGATGCTGAGAGTGTCGTGAAGGGTAGAACCAATCTATTTTGTATAACTGGTACTTTAACAGTTACTTTAACAGTGGGGTAAGATGGAAAAATGTTATTCGATTTAATGGGATTAAGGTTTTTACAGGCATCAAAGAACTAAATCTAGTTTATTTGCATTTCTACCGCCCATTTGGCCACGCTATTTCTCACTCAGTTTGCCAGTGATCGACTCAAAGCCATAAAAAATGTTGTAGCGTACATATTATACTATATGTCATAATGTTGACACATTAAACATAAAAGTATTTTGTTTCAGATCTTCACCTGAAAACACCATGCCACAGACTATTACGTTAGCTGGTAAGTTACTTTAACCCTTTAACTCTTAAAGTGCAGAATTGTTTTATGAAAACCTTGGAGGCCAAAAGCTTTTTTTGGATTTGAAATCATCATAAATGTCTTCAAAAGATCTTCCTTATTAATTTCAATACCTATGTTATAGGTCGACGAACATTAGACATAATTTTACGCTTACAGTGCGGGGATCGACTTTAGTCGTCAGAATCTGACCTCTACATACGTCAGATTCTGACGACTAACACGTAAAATAGATCCCCTCAATGTAAGGTTTAAACCTGAAAATTGACTTAATTTTCTAAAACCCATGGTTTTTTGAACGAAAATTGTCGTGAAACTGTTTAATAATAACAATATTTTTTCCATTTGCCACCTACTTCAAGTCATTCTCACCCACAGTGGATGATCATGATGATCCACTACAATTCGAGAATTGTAGTGAATGAAGATGACAATGGTAAAATCAGGCTTGATATTTATAAAAATAGTTACTTTTTTGAATGAGCAATAATTGTGCAGAACATGGTCATTTCATTAAATTTACCCTATTATTATCATCGTCTTCTTACAGGAGCTAAATGTGGACGGAGATGGTGTTTACTTTTGGTGACGGGTGTGCTTGTTTGTCTCGGATACGCCGCATATAATACGAAGAATAAGGTAGCGAATTATACTTGTGAAAATGACAGTTTTTCTCCTAGTTCACTTATGAATACAAGTACTTCTAAGTTTAGCAACCTGCACTATAGTGTTGTAAATTATAAAGATAAAGTTTTGGTATATATGGCTCACATCAACCAAAAATGTACAATTGACAATTATCATACCGTTTTTATTATTATCATATAAAACACTTTACTGTCATTTTTAAATTCAGTGGACTCAGAAAATGTATTTGGTTAGATAAGTTATCGACCTTTGAACATCAGTTAACAAGCATTGAATGTAGGTCTTTGGCCTAAAATTGAATGATTTTGTCATTTAAATGCAAAATTAATGGTTATATTCCCAAAATATCTACTGTTAGCGGTCACACAATAGTGTTCTTCGAAAGTTATCTATATGGGGCAATGTTTTTTCAAGTATTGATGTGCGAACAATGCACAGTTTTTTCTTAACCGCTCTTAACCCGCTCTTAACTCATCACCAGCATAGTTGAAGGGTAAACTGCCAGGGTTTACCATTTTTATACACACATTTATTAGGCACATCACGTTTTTTATATTATTATTTAGCTGATTAAATCGATTGAAACGTGTTAAATAAAGCGGCCTGGATGAATTGAACACGAAACAGTATTATAACTTTCGAAAAATAACCCTCTTAAAATTTTTTTCAGTACGTTTTGTAAAATTAGAAATCATGATATGCCTAATAGAATACGTTTTACATACATTTTTTCATTTTCTACCTATCTAAAGAAATGACTGAACCAACCTTTCTTACGACATTGTCTGCAACTTATTCCCCGATGTTTTTAAGATAGGTTGTGTGTCCCTCTTACAGTCATATAATCTTTTATATATGTATACCAAACCAAGTCAACAAAAAAAATCATAAAGTAGAATGATTGACCTGAAGTAATTAATTATTAGCGATGGAAATGTGCAAACAGATCTACTATTATTGTCAACAGGACCTCCTCCGATGCCATGGGTGAATAGATCATCTGCTCATGAAATAGAAGGTGTCATTTCTGTCAAACCTACACAGAATGTTATCGTGCATGATGTGCCTAATTTTTATTTTCTTCCCCTCTTCTACATGTACCTTATAAAATTAGTACTTTTACATTTTAGTTAGATATTGCCTTGTCATTCTTTTTACCTTTTATTCACCACCAACTTTCAGCGAGAAATTTATTCACATGCCAATGTCCAATTTTAAATTACGTAATTAGGCACATCACTGTGTCAACATTTAGAATTAAAAACAATTAATGTTTGAAGTTGTTTTTTCACTTCGGCAGTAATTTTATAAAAATATCAATGCTTAGTTATGTGATCTTTGTCATATCCGTCTATTGTGCATGCCACTATTATTGAGATAGGCTATTTGGACGTTGTTGATAAGAAAAAAATAAAAAGTGAGATGATGTGCGTAACAAAAAATTTGGCACATCATGCAAACATATTTGTTTTTGGCTGACCATCTCCTGTAAGCTTTCGTGAATTACAACTGTTTCGCTTTGTATTTTATATGTCATACAATATTTAAAAAAAAATTATTTGCACAGCTCAGCTATTTTGTTGAGGTTGGAGGATCAACAATTAAAATTAGGCACATCATTGAATTTAAAAAAAAAAGATTAAAAACTTCTCTGGAAAACAATTATGTGCTTCATGTCATGTGCCACTATATGCATTTTGCCACCTTCCACATATTATTTATTTTAATTTTTTTTTTTTTAGCATGTTTGTTTTTTACATTTTCTTACAATATCCAGTGAATGAAAACGAACTGTTTTGCATTGAAAGCGTTATTAATACTATTACTTTTTCTCTTAATTTTTTTTTTCTTAACCTCGTAGATTGACGTAAGTCATAATACTATAGCTACTTAAGCCTTAAACCGATGAATAAAAATTGCTACCCATTTCAAGTTGTTTCTTGCTATGTACAGTGACCCACTACTTTAAGTGGATGATAATTACTCATATTTGTTTAATTTCAGACAAAATATTTTAAAATCCCAATAACATTCCCAATAACAGCGATTTACTCGGCTGATAAAATGTTTTAAAAAGTAGTCACAATTAGCTGGTTCAGGATTAACATGAGGTTTTACAAAAAAATCTTTATTTTCCAGAAATGGTTAGAAAAATTAATGCTAGAAACTAGAAACAAATGTGACTTTTCAAGTAACAGTAAAATTTGGACATCGACTTTTGCGACATTTGGACCATCTAGGACATTCTGAACATCTGAAACTTTTGGAACATTTGAAACATTGAGAACATTTGGGGCATTTGAAACCTGGAACATTCTAATTATTTGGAACACTTGGACCTTTAGGAAATTTCAGAAATTTGGAACATTTAGAGCACTTGCGACCGTTTGTGACCATCTGCAACTGTTTGCAAACATTCGTGACCATTTGCAACCATTTCCAACCACTCGGGACCAGATCCGATTATTTCCGAAGGTTTGTAATCGTTTTCGACCATTTGCGATCATTTGCTATGGTTTGCTACTGTTTGCGTTGGTTTGCGATCATTTGCGAGCGTTTGCGACCATTTGCCACCGCTTGCGATCATTTGCGACAATTTGGGACAATTTGGGACAATTTGCAATTTGTACTTCTGACTAACCTTTCTCCTCTCTCTCTTCCACTGTTATCTCAACATATCTCTCTCTCCGCTCTGTCTGTCACTCTCACCTCTCTGGTTATAACTTTAGTTCAATGTTGAAATGTAGCAATTAAGGGATTTCTACTGTTCACATCAAACACTCAATTTTGATTCAATGCTGGGCTACTGTCTACTATGCTGTCCCAGCGGTCGAGAAGCCCAGTACACTACACCCCTATAATGCCAAGTCGACGACAACAACATTGTGAATGACTGCTATCCATTCTTTCAATGAATGGGCTATCAACCGACATGTACATCATTGCACCGACATTGGTCTACAAATTTGGATGTACAAAATTTTGAATAAATCAAGATCCACTGTTAGGATCACTGCCAAAAGCTACAGCAACCATATTTAAAACATAAGTATCATTGTGGTAAGATTGGGCGGTAGAAGAATAATAATAAGGAAAAAAAGTTGCTATAGAATTACAACAAGTTTGGACGACTACGTTCAAAAACCTAATTACAGCGAGAAAGGAGAGATAGGGAGATTGCATTGATCATGTTGATAGGAGTAGAATTATAAAAAAAACAGCATTCCGAAAAAACGAAGAGAATCCAAAACAAACAAAAAAACATAAAAAATTATCAATTTTCAGGTCATTTTGATGTAAATTTGTATTTATCTCAAATGTGGCAATGTTGCAAGTAAGCCAAACAGGACTATTTGAGGTCAAGTTTTGCTTAGTAAAGTATTTAGCTAATGTATACATAAAAGTGACTGTTTTAATAATGGCTTAATAATTCTATATTTGTGCTTCAAGGGTTATTTTTGAGAATGCATGATGTGCCAAGTTTCAGTTATGGTGTGCCTAATAATGTATTTGTGTGTGTTTGGTGCAATTGTTGAGGCAATGTAAATTAAAATTGTGTTTTTTACTTAAGAAATGAGTTTTTTGCATTTTTTTCTATATTGACCTCAATTTTACAATAATATAACATTCTAAGAACATGATTTAGTATGTCTGCAATATAACCACACACGAGAGGTTTTAAAGTATTGTAACTCTATGTTTGAGCTGTGATTTTACTCGTCAACTCTCACGTTACCACTTTTATTAATCTAGTCAAAACGTGACATCAAACTATGTATTTCAAAATGATTTGTTGTTTTATTTTACCACATTGAAGTACACCGTTCTTCATTTGCTATCAACGATACGCGTATTTTTACTTATTCTGCTTTTCTATTTTTTCTTCCCTAGACTATCTCTGTGCCAAACATAACATTTGATTATATAGACAAAGATAAAATCTACTGAGCAGTTTATTTTCTAAAAAATAGTTTTTAGTAAAAAGGGTTGTTTTAGAGATAATTTATAACACTGGTGTTTATCCATGACATTAAAAATCATCTTAAGTTTTTTTCATAGACTGAACTATTTATTAAAATATTCTTAATGTACTTGTTTCTTGTTCTTTTATTCTACCAGACCACCAATAGACATAAATAGTAATAATTACATATGTAGGCACATCATGCTGAAAATGACATTTCTTGAGATAAAAAAAATGCCCTGTATTTAAGGCAAGTGTACATTTTTGGATGAAATGACCCATATATATATATAGTATCAGAAATGCATAATACAATTGTATTATGCATTTCTAATATTCTGTACAGAAATTAACCTCGCTTTGAACATTTATGGTTTTGCCGAATATTAGGAGAAACAATAATAGTTTGTTGGTTAACAAAATAGGTCATGTTCAAACGACTAAAAGCGGACGTTTTATGCCTTAAAACTCCGATGACCCGATATGTTGGCAGAGCTATGATTCAAATTTGAGATGACAATATTGAACCATTGTCGACGGTGTTTCACGCGCCTTGTGATTTCTAATTCACATGTGCTGCATTGGTTAAGGCTACTGTATGCTACGCCGGAGTGTTTAGGCTCCCGTTTATATTCAGGTTTTAAATAGACAAAATATATTAGTTCCCAGTTTACTCGTAAAAATAATGTTACGGGGAGTCTTGGCCACCCAGAAGTAGGGTGTTCGCCCTCAGATCACATGATTCGAATTTAAAGGTGATCTATCACCCCTTATATGGTATGAATAATTATGTCCTTATATGGCGTGATTGGCTATCATGTCACCCTCTCAGAGGGTCACATGGTAGCCAATCACCCCATATAAGGAAACACTTGTGCCCCATCTTGTGGCAACTTTGATTTATTTGTCACAAAATTATTCATACTATATAAGGGTTGATAGATCACCTTTAAAATCCTTTGCCTGCAGACAGTGTCATCTGATTCTCATGGCTCAATTTAGATTGCATGTGCAAATATTATAACCCGAAGCTCTCCCAGCAAACACTATGCATTGATTCCATGTTGACTCAATATCGGGCCATCGTCTGCGACGCTGTCCCAACATTGAGACAACATACAATAAAAGCATCGTGTTTGCTGGGCTATTTCTCCTCTCTTTCAAACTCTCATCTCATTTCTACAGAGAACAAGTATTGAGGGTTCCCTAGATTTCGACTCTCCACACCAAGCAGGAGCTTCACGACACTTGCTGGACACTCGTCCTTATGGTGGTAAAGACTACGATGTACAAAATCAACAAGTGTACCACATGTCGCGTACACCACAAGAAGAAGAAGATGACGAGGAGTGTACGCCGGTCAGTCTGAACGAATTCAAAACAGGAGAAATCACGTACGAAAAACACGGCACTCAGTCACAACAATACAAAGTCAACTTTTTCAAGTGAGATAATAGTTTACAATGTAAAGACGAAACGTTCATCCACACGTGGAGGAATCATTTGGGTGGTGTTGTGTGCTTGGCGTCGAGTGAAAGATGCGCTGCGTTGAGTCAAAACAACAAAATATTGTGACAAAGAAGCGGTCACGGCACCCAGTTTAACGTCAGGATAACCTAACAAACATGACTACGGAACGCTAGAATATATTTACGTTCTTCACAGAGCTTCTGATGGTGTGCTGATATATAGATAATTGAAAGCTGAACAGTGCCATTTCACAGAACTCATCTCTTCGTCGATCATTTTCGCAGTTTTGTCGCCAACAGCACTATTTGATGCTCAGAATGTTGCCCAGTAAACACTGGTAACTATTCCTAACACTAGACAAATATCTTATCTTTCCCTGTGGAAAGTATCAAGTGGTTCTGAAGTCTCTACGTATTTTTAATTCATTTTACCAGAGCTGCATACCCAATAATTTGTGGTGCAGCTGGTGTAGAGGGACGGATGCTCCGGAGTTGAGTGAAATATTCTACACATCTTTGCAATTTCCTCTGATTCTAACTTAAAAATTAATTGTAAAAAAAAATCATGTTCGGACAGTCTACTTTGTATGCATAATAGGCTCACTAACTGAGTAATTTTCATCCATTTTATATATTTACCATATCATAGGACCAATCAAACGTATTCTGATTTTAAAAGTGTAGTTATACGTTATCTGTGTTTGTTTTTGCCGGCCGCACCACACAATAATTTGTATGCAGCCGCTGTGAAATTAAATTTAAAATACTTAGGGAGTTTAGAACCACCTTACTTCGGCAGGGCAAGATATGATACTTTTCTAGTGTTCGGAATAGTTAACAGTGGTTACTGAACAGAATCCTTAGCAACGAACGGTTCTGTTGACATTCATCACCAGGAGATTAGTGCAGTGAAATAGTACTGCTTAGTTCTCAACGATCTATTTATGTGTAAGGACATACACCATCAGCAGCTCTGTTTAGAAATTATATATGTATATATATTCTAGTGTTCCGTGGTCATGCTTATTTGAGTATACGTATGTTATCTGGCTGCTGACGCTGTTTGTTTGTGCCCATCTTCCATGTTGTTCAAGACAGAGCGATAATATGGTGTTTAAACTAGACGCGGCTCCTCTTTCACTTGAAGCCACCCCAATGATTCGTCTCCGTGATCCAGCATTGTTGGTTTACATTAAGGCCAGTTGTGTACACATAATAGGATCAACATTAAACCGATAAGGGCTCAATGTATGGTATTTGCATCTTAGTTCAGCTAGTACATGTATATAATCACATTTGTAAATAATTAATGTATATATCGCTTAACAGTTGCCGTAGGCTATCACACAAGGAAGTACATATAAAGTGATCATATTGTTGTACCCAATTTTCTGGCAATATTAACCAATGTCTGAATGTGAATGTAACATAATTACGTATTGCTTGTTTGATTGCAAAGTACAAATCGCAGTGTGTATCATGTGTATGTGAATATGTTATAACACGATCTAATTATATATAACTCTAATATCGGACAGTTTAAGGTTTAAGTTTAAGGTCTCATATTTATCGCAATAAAGTATCATGTTTCAAGGTATGTCACTCAAATTGACGTGGAGTGTGAGTGTCAGAGAAAAGTAGGAGATCCCTTACACGGTGGATGGCATATGTGCATGAGGCCTCCATTCAACCCCAGACCTGGATGTATAGTCTACTCGTTCGGGTATGTCAACAACTAACATATTTATAATTTATATCAGTCAGTCATTTTTTAAATAAAATAAATATTCACGTGGGCTATCGACTGAAACTTTTAGGTATCACACCACACATTTCATAGCTGGGAATCATTGTGCAAAAACTGTTTTACGCATACAAATGTACAGCATCGTACATGTAACTCAGAAAATTCCTCGCACTACCGACTGCCAGCTCGTCTGCCAGCAAAATGGCTTCGACTAACAAACTTGTGAGTCCGAAAATTTCGATGTAAAATGCTTTTGAAAAATATATTACAACGTCATTTAACTGGTAAAATTGTACAAATAGTGGGTTTTTTTAATAACGATTATCATAATGATATATGTGTGCTATAAGAATTTGGTAAAATATGGTCCACACCTGTAATTATACTTGCTAACTTTCGGAGAACTGAGCTAATAAATTTAAATTTTCAGCCACTTAGAAGGTATGTCTCGCTACCGCGATCAACAACTTCAAGTGACTGAAAATTTGTGTTATTTGTGAAATTCTAGTACCAACATATATCAGTTTTTTTAGGATTGAATGTAAATTTTATTTTTTAACAGCTGCTTATCAGGACGGTGCTAATAAAAACAGAGAATGTCTACTGTATTTAGCATCAGTGTTCTTTTTAGGGTTAATACATCTACCGCTGCGCGACAGTTGTATCAACCACCGTGCTTGACATGAGCATTTGGACCACCATCATCTGATCATTGCATCGTTATCCTATAAGCTACCCAGCCGTGTCCGTCACCGCCAATACTAGCAATGAAATGATAATGAGCTTATTGATTCTGGCACACCTAGCTTCCTGCAATGATATGATATACAGATCACTGCTTTGTCTTTCACGTCAAACCACCCCTCTCAAAGCCCCTGTCCTCTGCGGAAACAGGAGTTCAGCTTTTTACCATCCCTATGGGTGACCAACGGGCTCACATGTCGTCCTATTATCATTATAGAACGATATCACGGGCAAAGCTAGTAATTAGGCCACACTGACATAATTGAAACAACGCAGCCTGTACAAAAATACCATGAATATACTCATGAGACATACATAATTAAACGGGACAATTAATATAATATAATATAAGCTCATGTTAAGTGTGTGGATATGAATTAAATCGTCATAGAATGACAACAAAATTAATTGTATACGTTTTACAATTATACCTCCTATATTGTGAAAAAATAATTTAGATCTCTGCAGAATAGGTGGGGTATTATTGAAGATAGAATTAACCCACATGTTTACGCAAGGCTAGTTTAATGTTGGGCCGCTGCTTACGCCCCTTTCCCAACATCTACCGTACTTTGGGAATGAATGCCCAGTGCTTTTTTTAAGCCGCTGACACACGTGCAGCCTTAAGTCATAACCTCCTTCTGGTGGAGATACAATGCTGGCTAGGGGCTGTACCGGCGATGCAGACGGTGGGTCAACATTGAGCCGGCATTGGGTGGGTGTATCGTGTGTAGGCCTACATGGCGCATTGTAGTCACTCATGCGCGCTCAGCAAGATGCACTGCTCGGTGTTGAATGAATGCTGGCCAGCGCGGGCAACGCTAGCCCAACATTTACCCGACGTTGGGTCGGTGTCAGCGTGTGCTCTGTGGACACACTGACACCAACATAAAACACTTCCCATTATTGAATAGGTGTTGGCCAGCACCGGCTGATCAGCATTGAACCGGCATTGGGTTAGTGCCGTGCTGACTTGTAGTGGATTCAGCCATCAGCCAGAAATTGTGATGAACATAGAATAAAAGCCAAATTACAACAGGAACAAATATTGGAAGAGTTTTTTTCAAGCATTACAACCATCCCTGAATGTCAAAGTTTCACGTGAGGTGAAAAATATAGTGGGTGGGGGAAAAAAGCGATATGGTCAGGGGGCTCGTTCAACGACCGACGAAGCCCAAAATCCCTTATTCTATTAAAGTATAGATATAGACTAATAGTATAGAGTGTGCTAACAGTAGAGGACGCTCTAACAGTTTAGCTCGATAAATCAGCATAAAACTCTAAACTCTGAATATGTATACTAAATATGTATACTAATATGTATACTAATATGTATACTAAATATGTATATGTATATCAGCTATATAGCCGCGGAAGGTTCATCACAATTTCAAACTTTAATACCGATTCAAAATAACAAAGTACAAAAATGTTGGGAGCTGTAATGGCTCAGTGGTTATATGAAATAAATAACTTGGGGGCTCAGAAGTACACGGTTTGAATCTCAGAGTGGACATTGATTTTTTACATTGTTTTCGTATTAATCTCTGCTCTTATTTATTACTATATATAAGAAATTATCTGAGCGTAGATGTTTTGAATCACAATGATTTAATGATTGTGTGATCAGGGTGATTAAGCCATTACCTTGAGAATAAGAGGTCCTCCTTTAGAATAAGAGGTCCTCAATTCCTGCCGAAATCTTTTTCAGGTATGAAAAGTTAAAAACCACATAGTATTTATTAGTCAAGATAACTCGGTTCCTAATTATAAGACTAGGTTTAGTAGCCCTTTTCTTCAGTTAGGGGTTTTGTCAAGTTAAAATAATTCCAAAAAATGCGAGAAAAACTCGGAAGTGGGTGGGTGGGTCAAGCCCCAACTCGGATTTTAATTTTTTGGGGAAATTTTGTGTTTTTTCGTATTTTTTGTGTTGTTTTCATGTTTCAAAATGTTTCCAAAAAAACTAAAAAATTGGATAATGGGATGGGTGGGTGGTGTCTGAATAATCCAAGTTTTTCTCGGATTTTTGGATTTTTTTTACTTGACAAGCCCCCTCAGTTAAGTCTCTAAATCACCGAATGATGACTGGTAGGCTGGTAACGTAGCCGTTTCGTGTCTCATGTACGTAGGCTTGGCCCACTGTTTTATCATTCTTAAATTAAAAGTTACTGGGAATTATGTCTATGGGAGGCGGTTCAATGTCTGCCCAGGGCGGGGGCCCTAGGGTAGTGGTTAGCACCGCTGCCTTTCACGCCAGAGTCCGGGGTTCGGTTCCCGGTCTCGGCGGTTTGAAAGAAACAAAATTGTTTCTTCCCCATCAACGTGTGAAAATTGGTATTGTGGGGAGCCTCCGTGACCGAGAGGTAGCGTGCTCGGCCTCAGACCGCCAGGGCTCGAATTTCGAATGACCGCCACACCAACGTCATTGATAAGTATCACCCCTACAGTAAGGCTTGGCTTCTCGAGGTCGCAGGTCTGCGGCCTCGGGAAGCCAAGACTTGCTGTAGGGAAGATGATGGCATGCGGCATTAGAATAAGGTCTCCAACTAATTGTGATTGCAGGTGAGTATCACTCAGGCCTACTTTTGTACATACATATTTTATAGGACGAAATATTAGCCCGTTGGCCACTCATACATGCGCTTTCGTAGCTGTCTGCCTGGTCGGCTGCCAGCAATTGATCCAGACTTGTGCTCGAGCCTGATCGAAACATGATAAAAACGTACCATCTATTAAAACAGACTACGAACTTACCCAGCGACATTATGTATTTTGTTTGTGCTTGAACTTTTTTGATATGTTTGTTTTTATGTATGTGCTAATACGATGTAATTATTGTGAAGCCAAATAAATGATTCAGATTCTGATTACTTCTTCAGTATTGCTCGAGATTGGACATTCGATGATAAAGTTTCACAGGACTACGGGTGTCAAGTACATTCCTATGATCCCAGGTATGATTTCAATGTAATCAGATTATATTTGTTCATATCATTATATTCGTTTGTTTCATCATAAATCGTTTAATTCGGGATACAGCTCTCATCAACCCAGTTCAAGCATCTAACTATAATCATTCTACTCTTGAACCAGCATTGTGACCTTGGATGCCTGAATGTGCATTACTTAAAATATTGTTTTATTCAAAGATCAAGACAGAGATGTAGCGGGCCCAATGTTTTCTTTCGAGGCATGCTACAGTGTATTTATTATAATATTATAATAGTGGATGCAGTTCAGTATATGCATATTAAGCAAATACAAAGTCAAATGCACTTTTTAATTGTAAAAACATTATCAATAATAATTATTTAACTATTTCAATTCCTACCAGTATCGGGCTACAGGATCATCAGCGAAGTGCACTGGTGTTCTTTGACAGAAGTGGGCTTGGAAACAATAACTTTGAGAAAGGAAAGAATGGCTGGAGAATGAGGACGTTTGGTGGTGTGCTGTCTGAGCACGGCCACACCAACGTAAGTGATAAGTATCTGCCCTGCTGCAAGATTTGGCTTCTCGAGGCCGCAGACACAGACAAAAAATATTTCTTACATTATTTTGATATTTTATTATCATCCATTTTATAAATATTTTTTATAAATAATCACAATTTCACTATATTGTTTTTAAATCACTGCTGCACTGTCAACCTGTCGTAATTATTCTTAAACTTGTCTGTGAGTATTTCTACATTTCGACCACGATGTCATCCCCACAGAATTTTCTAAAAAATGATTAAAATATCCTGTTTTTACCTACCATTTTTTGCTGACCTTTTTCTGAACAAAAATCATACTTTTCCCAGATTCGCTTGCACAATAATGATAACGGATACCAGTTACATACTGTTACCAAATTTCAGGCGAATAGCCTCATAATTCACAGAGTAAATTAAAATTGATCAGAAGCTATTTGCAACTGCAGTATGTATAATCCGTGTGGTGGAGCCATATTTTTAGAGGGCGGTGTATTACCAGATTACATGAAGGCGGATACATTATTGTTATCTTAACCCTGGTCCTTCTGAATTGTTTGCTTCTATTTTGCATTCATTTGAACACAATCTCCAGCTTCACATAAATGACAAAAAAAATGTTTTAATTTGGAAAAGTAGACGCTCTCATATTGGATGATTTGAATCTCCCGCAAACCATGTTATCAAAGCAATGACATATAATTTTTCTTGAAACATGCTTGAAGGCGTACATAAAGCCCCAGCCGCACATGGGGTAAAGTGACGAACTCACCCAGAGCTGGTTCAATGCTGGCCCACTGTCTTCGACGCTGGACCAACATTGCGCCAACGTCTGTGGGCTATTTTCTCAGTTTGTTTTACAGATGGTGATCGATTACATCAAATTTGACATAGAGTGGTCTGAATGGGCAGCACTTCGCGCCATGCTGAACGAAGGAAGCCTGGTCAACGTCAAACAATTGGCTTTTGAGATCCACTTTAGCCCCAATGACGCAAGTGCCATGAGAAGGAACTGGAAGGTGTTGGATGACGTGGAAAAGTTCGGGTTTAGAAGATGGTACAGTCACGAGAACGCCCAGAACATCGTGGTGATCGGTGGTACTCGCTTCACATACTGTCTGGAACTGGTCTACCTCAATACCAACTTCTTAAAATGGTAACGGAAAATTCAGTCCCACACGTCTTGTCTACTTGACTAAAATTGTAGACTAAAATTGTAGGCAATGACGAAGCGGGACTAAACACCTTAACCCTTATTCTATTAAGTTAATTTACTTAAATTGTCAGCCACTCAAAGTTGTGTACCTGACAATTACTCATATTTGTTTAATTTGAGATTAAACATTTGCAAATCTTGTTTTGTAAACACACATTTCGTTCACAATAACAGTGATTTGATCGGCTTATAAACAAAGTGAAAACGACAACAGTTGCGATCAGCAGGCAAAGGGTTAATATTTAAACAAGGAGCTGGACATTATGTTAGCAATGACAGTTTTAATGAACAGTAATAAAAGTATGTATACGTGAGGTTTTGCGAATCAGTGTTTGCGTAATCTCATAGTAAATTATTCTTGATTATATCTACAGGAGGCCAGAAGAAATGCAGTATATATCTGAAGCATATCCAGGATTCGTCAAACTACCCCCCTCACCCACACCCAAAACAACAACCACAATGGAACAATATATCAAAGAGTAAGTTGGAAATTCTATATATATTTCGCTTGAAACTTCACATTTATTCAGGTTATTTTGTTTTTGTTTTATGTTTTGAGTAAGTATACAGACTTTATATTTCAGAACGCGTTGACATTAATACAGTACATTCATTCTGAAAAATATTTACTCATATCAATCGATGTAAAATAAGATATTAGTGATTTCAATCATCTGGATACCACATAATATCAACATTTAGATTTTTTATATTATACAGTATTAACCAATTATTATAGTCATTATGCAATAAAACAAATCTGATTTTGCACATCGAAAAATGTCATCTGTCAAGTGATAAAGAAAACACGTATATAGCTCTAATCGGATAATATCATCTCAGCTCAAATTTTAATCAATTTTCATGATGAACTACCATAATTGTTCTTTTTTTCCTTTTATTTCAGTGGCGCCCGGTGGAGAGATGTTAGCTGTCCGACTCTAGAGAAGCTGGAATGGTGGTGGTTCTGCAGTGCACAGCCTTATACCCTGGTCAGGCCGTGTCTGGGTATAACACTAGAGTAAGCCAGAGAAACGAGTCAATTTAATTGTTTAAAGGTGATCTATCACCCCTTATATAGTATGAATAAATTTGTGACAAATAAATCAAAGTTGCCACAAAATGGGGCACAAGTGTTTCCTTATATGGGGTGATTGGCTATCATGTGACCCTCTGAGAGAGTCACATGAAAGCCAATCACCCCATATATGGGGTGATTGGCTATCATGTGACCCTCTGAGAGGGTCACATGATAGCCAATCACCCCATATAAGGACATAATTATTCATACATATAAGGGGTGATAGATCACCCTTAACATATTATAACCCAGCAAACATAAGACGTTTACCAAATGATACTGTAAGGTTGGGTCAGCGTCGCAGACGATGGACCAGCCTTATAGCAACATTTTGCAGCATCGTTCGCTCTTTTACAATTTGAGCTCTGTCAATTTTATTTGCTTTCTTGATAGGGCTCAAATTCCCCAAGTGTCTGGTCTCAAATTAACACACTGCTCCCGACACACACGCTATTGTTATAATATCATCTACGGGGCATAAACAGCCACATAATGTCACTGTCACTGTTTTCTCGCCTTTTTTATTATGCAAAATTCCCGCCGGATGTGATATTGACAGACCTGGCTTAATGTAATGTTTGTGTTTTTCATACTCTCGAGTAACTCTACTAAAGTCAGTTCTCAAAAATAGCAGTAGGAATGAAATTTTAAGATATGATGTTTTGACCTTTAAAATGCAATATCAAGAAGTAGATAAAGTGGCACCGTCAAAGATATACAATTTAATTGTGGAAAGGAAATTTTTCAACTAGAATTCAGAGATGGCACTGAAAAGGCACTGATATATTATTATATAAGGGTTAAAACAAGTCAAATATAACAATATGTGACCGTAACCTAAAATTACAATATTGTCTACGCAAGTTGCCAACTTTTTTGTTTAGACACAAACAAACAATAAACACGAGATATCGACCCAAGCTTAACCCTTGTCCTGCTGAATTGTTTCAATTGTATTTTTTGTCATTTGAAGCTGGAATTGCTAACGCAATTTCCAGCCTAAAATGACGAAAAATATGACTATTTATGAAGAATAAACATGTGTGAAAATTAACATTTCGATTAACTGAGCATCTATCACAAACTATGTTATGGATTTCAGTGTCATTTTATTTCCTCTGAAACTTACTCTAAACCGGATATATACGGCTCCAGCAGCGCAACGGTTAATTTAATGTTGTCCCACCGTCTGCGATGCTGGGCCAACAATAAATCCCCCTGGGTCAATGTCTCGTGAGCTGAGCTGTCAGTCTATGGTGGCACAGTTATCAGACATTACCGTGTCATATATATATATACACACAGACATGTGTCTTTTTTTACTTCTGTATTTTCTTATATTAACTTCGTTTTCTTATGTAGAGGAAATGAATACAGCAGCTGGCGATTCGATGACTTTATTTTCGGGGCACATAGATGTGAAATGCACACGTTTACGTCAATGTGAGTATTTTTGTCGTTCAACAACATAAATTCCACTTTAACGTCCACACGCGATGTTGTGATCTTAGTATATGCGAAAGCTGAACTGCCACGTTAAAAATTGCTATTTTTGCCAAAACGTTTTTCTCCAAAACAATCTTAAAATTAAGAAGATACTAAGACGGTACTGAGTAGACACATTTCAGAAGATACTACCAAAAATATTTGTAAATATTTTGTACGTGCGTTTTACATATACATTTATACAGAGTACGGAGTTAGTCATCGGTGTCGGCTCGATCACTGAAGCTAAGCAACGCCGGCCCCGTCCATAATTGGATAGGTGACCGCCTGGTACACACCAGGTGCTGTATACACTAGGACATGCGTGCAGCGATGTCGTGTGGCTCAGAGAACCACGTAAATCAGATGGCTCGCCTGACTGAACTAGAGTTGGACGTAAAAGAACCTCAATGGACGTAGACGCAGTTTCCATCCGGCGAAACCCCAGAAAATCCACAATGTGGCGCGATAGCGCCCGTGGCGCGATAGCACAATAATGCGTACTGCCACGTAACATACAGATACAGATACAGATACAAAAGAGACTATATGAGCATATATAGCCTCTTAGGTATTACCGTGAGAACGTAATGGGACATACAATTAAAGTGTCATGTAATAGGTTCACATGCGGATAAGCCATTAAATATGTTTGAAGCTCTCACACTGCAGCTGTAATTGGTCCACCACCCAGTGAACACAAACATTTGTATAAAATTTGTATAATCTTGGACAAACTTCGAAGACGTTGGAACGACGTTGTACAAATGTTATATACAAATATTTTGTGTGTGCTGGGTAATCTGATCGATATACACTCACTGGCATTCTTGGTGTAGCCGTTTCAGTATATAACCCCCTCTCAGCATACCGGGGGGTACGTTGAAACTAGTTTCAGCTTATCAGGGGGTAAATTGAAACTAGTGGCAACGTACTCCGCACCCCCCCCCCCTCCCCACTGATTCCCTGATACTAGAAAGAAGCCAGTTTCAAGTCACCTCCCCATAGTTTCAGATTACTCCCGGGGGTACGCTAAATCTAGGCTCAGCGTACGGGGGTATGTTAAAATTAGTTTCAACGTACCCTCCCCCCTGGTATTTTGAACTCGCAAAATCGATTTTAACTTACCCCCACCCATTTATAAGGCTCACACACCAAAATTTATATTAAAGTTGATGAATCGTCAAAACTTGTTGAGCAGAAGTTGTAAGCCCATCCGCATGCGCATAATCAACGTTCTAAGGAGTGGTGTACGCTAGAAATAAATATTATGAATCAGTGAAGCGAAAACACGGACCAGCTTTAACGATAATACATCAATAAATTTACTTCTGTGCAGTTTTTGGTGGTACTGTACATGTTAATTATAGTACTGGCATTGCGTATGCTGTGAGCACAGCATTTTCACAATTTAGTCAATGCAATCCATTTAGTTCCCGACTCATGGTGTTATAAAGTGTTTGAAAATATAAAATTGAACTTATTGATATTTCAGGCAGGCAAAAATAGTATTTCCTCGTGCCAAGCACATCCGTCTGCATGCGGATTCTTCAAACATAGCCTTGACAGAAGCGTTACAACGTATTGATAAAAATAAGGTGAGTATATGGGACTGGTCGATTCAGACATACTATATTGTCATTGTACCTCAACCAGGTAACGGATTTGCATAAAGGTAAATAATAGCATTTTTTATAATTTTTTTGCCATAATTCAAAGCTGACGTACAAACTGGGCTAAACTCCGTACCTTCTTTCACATACCAAATACACATCATTTTAGCCCACTGTATCCCTGCAAGATTATCATGAAACAGTTATATCTGATATCCTTGACGTGTGCTTTTCAAATATTCACAAAATTCTAACTTCTCTTTATTCTATTTTGTTTTCTAGAGGTTGCAAGAGCCGCATCGAAAATATTTTGCGTGAAGATTCCATCATTTCGTCTTATTTAGGGTGATGAGACCACATGTCATAGGCTGTATGTGGCGGCCATATTAGACACCATGATGGATTTTTACTTTTTGTATGTATCTTAGTGTTAAATACACATCAGAAATACATTTTTGGGCTTGAAAGCCGTATGTTAGACATACAAGTCACATCTATATGTCTAATAGCTGAAGGCATGACCAAGCATAGCCCTTGGTGGCTATTACGCCGCCATCTTGGATTTTGAAAAAGCCAAGCCATCTGATCAGTACACCAACGGATTTTTAATCTAGATGGTCTTGTGCATTAAAAAACGTTGAGAAACAATTGCATTGTTAGAAATAAAAACGGCCTTCTGCCACCGGATTAAACGCAGTTACTTTCTCTTGCCTGCTCTGCAGATTAGTATCATTGTATGTTTTGTTTTCAGGCTACCGTTGACGTGCTGAGGGTGAATAGAGGGGCAGATACATGGACCACCTTAGCTCACCTTATAGACGACCCCAGCCTCAACTCTGTCAAGCAACTGATCTTGGAGCTGTCAAAGGGTGTTATTATTAATGCGGGGTCCGAACGGATGACTCTGATGAGCAAATTGAAAGAGAAAGGGTTTTTAAGCTGGGCCATTGCTCCAGATGCAAACAACCCCAATATTTGCCTTTACTTTTTGAACAAAGAATATTTAACACTTTGAATTAGTCAGTAAATAATTCAATTTCACTGCCAATTTCACTGCCACAGTGATTCAAATTCCAGTTTTAATTAATAGTTCGATAAAAAACCAATACACATTATTATTCACATGTGATAATTTAAAAGCAAGATTGCTTGTAGTAGTGTTAAAATATCATTGTTTCTATTTTCACCACCCGTATGCTGCCGTGCAAAAGCAAAATACAATATCTGCTTACTTTGCAGGTGAGCAGATTCTGCCTTTTAGCTTTAATGTCAGTACGCCTACTAATACAAATATTCATAAATATCATGATGATATAATCCATGCATGCCTGACTGCCTCTATAGATCTGCCTGCTATAACTATACTAGTCCATTTTACAATAACAATAATACCCCTAGCTCAACCTCGTTGGTGGAATTATCTTGTGGAGTCACGCAGGTAGTCGGGTATGTTTTGGCATTAGTTTTGGAAAGTAAATAACTCCCACCAAGATCGGCCGGTTTACTCGTGACAAATTTCATTATTGGCATAATTGGATTGTGAGCTTCACAATAGTTAAAATAACAGTTTTTGGCACCAAATAAAAAATCTAAAAGCAAACCCCATGATATACCTAGAAACGGTAACATATGTGCTAGGAGTCAGAATATTCATGAATTTTATGCTGAAAAATATGTTACTTTATATAGCTCTGTCTCTTTTGAAGATTCTGCTATGTTTAATCTAAAAAGTATGGTATACAAATCATTGTAAAATACAAAGCGGACAGATCATGTGATATTGTAACAAATCACATTATAAATGGAACTTCTAAATTATCTGGGCACTTCTCGTTGCTTGCTACGATGATGCTTCAATTAGAAAGTCTCAAGTGATTCCAATTCCAAAAATATTGGAAAAACTACGAATGGCAGCTCGAACTATTGTGCAATAGCGCTTAGTGGTGTCATTGAAAAATGATGTGACTGTACTGTGATAATTAGTCATGGAGATTATTCAAGAACTTCTGATATGCAGTGTGATGTTAAACATAAATCATTAAAAAAACGATAAAAAATTACAATAACAACGAATCTGATGTGTATGGCAAATGCTAAGCTGCTGGACGCGTTAAAAGCTTTTGATCGCGTTCAGCATAATAAAACAGTTTAACTTCTAGATAAAGGTGTCTGTCCCATTCTGATTAGCTCTCTTTTACATATGTAGAGCAATGGTGTAAGTTTTTTATCTCCTATTTTTTTATAATTATTTGTATATGGATGGCCTTCTTGTTTCTGCTGTTTACATAGTTATTTTAGCATCCACACGATTTGCGGTACAACTTATGCTAAATGTTTGTCCATCTTTTTCTGATAAATATAACGTTTTGTTCAATGCTGTAAAGAGTAACCGTATCATATACAATCATGATAGTACTAGGGAGGTCGAATCTGCAGAAGATAAATTTGAAAGTGCTGTGATTATTAATAAAGAACACGGTTATCATCTTGGTCTTATGTGATGATGCTTGAAATAAAGCCCTACTTATTGTGAAATTATCTACACAGATTATTCTGTCTTCTTTATAGAGCATATTGTTATTATCCAACTTTATCCAAGACATCTTCATAATGTTTTTTTATTATTTCGGTGTAGCTTGTGTTAAAGTGTATCTAAAATACCGCAGTTAGCTTGTTGTGAATGAGAGTGATTTTTGTGTATGTGAGAGTTAAAACTATATAATATAAAATAAAAAGATGCATTGTAAATACATTGAGAATCTTTTATTAAATTATGCAAAACACTATGTATGCAACAAAAACTGAAACAATAATTTTCGTAATATAAATACAGCTGGTTATAATCACCATGATTTTAAGGTGATCATCTATGCACATAAGATAAATGTTTAAAGCATTGTACTTTTTACAATTTATGCTTAAGCTTTTCAACTGCTTTGTGTTTGCACGTTTGATGTACGAAATACACTTATTATTATCATTAGCGATAAAGCAATATGTGATGTTTTAGCAACCAATAGGTTGAAAAAACTCGAAGAAGTCATATGTAAACTTGGTCACATAGACAGCATGGAGTTCATGTTGAATGATGCTCATATAAAAATATTTTATCAGCAAATATTTACAAATCGTGCAAATATATTATAATATACATCATGTGAATATATGGACAATTTCAGATTGGGAACATATATGCTAATTTTCTGAAATAGTTATAGGCTTTGTATATCGATCCCCAGTCGGCAGAATGTCTTTATGTAATTCATACGGGTGACACACATTCTGGCTGCTATGGACAAATATATAGGATTATCATATGACAAAGCCGTTGTTTTTTTCCATTAGGCAAAGGCACATGCGAGTGAAATGACCGATTATTATGACTGTGAAATTCAGGTTCAAGTATCGTTTAAACCTTGCCGCGAGGAATTGAGAAAAATAACAGTGAATATATAGCATGGAACATACGGTATTACATATATATTAATGCATACAATATTACCCAAACAAAACATAGCTTACACTTTCTAAAATATTCTAGTAGTCAAATAAATAATGAAATTCATCACCAATTTCAGATTGTTGAATCATATGTATATTATGTCAGTTAAATCTGTTTTTTTTGAAAAAAGCAGCTCGCACTCATTACAACTTCCTAGCACTGGCAAAAAATGTACACCTTCCGCAAATTGTACACCCTGGAAAGATGTATAACTATGTCGTTTATTTGAATATGAAATGGTGTATCTGAAGTGGCAAGTACACCTTTTCATATTCAAGGGGACGATATGTGTGTCCTATATCACTTTCTAAACCTACTTTTAAATTTAAATGCCTTATGTCATGTTTTTTGTAATGTAGTATATGTTAAGTATGTTTTGTTATGTGCTCCAAATGACACCTAGTTTTCTGATACAATTGTATATCATTTACTATGGACATAAATATATATTATGATGTGATTAAAGGGACATGCCCAGGTCTAAAAACATAAAAAAAATCGGTGATTTTATTTTGGCTTCCTAATATGACCATATGATGTAAACATATCCATAGACTAGAACTGCAAAAGTTTTAAATTTTTATGCTGCGCACTTACCAGTTAGGCTAGATATAGAGACGAAATTCCCGTATTTTTGATTTTTGACATGGTTGTCGATAATTAGAAATCAGGAATTTCGTCTCTATATCTAGCCTAACTAGTGAATGCGCAGCACAAAAAATTAAAAACTTTTGCAGTTCTATTCTATTAACATGTTCACATCATATGGTCATATTATTAAGCTAAAATAAAATCACCGATTTTTTGATGATTTTAGACCTAGGCATATCCCTTTAAGTGCTATATTTTACAATAATATATTGCAGGGCTGAGTGGTTAGGCTATTATCACTGACGGTGATTTATTTTGTTACAATCTTATTCAATGTACTGTGAAATTGTTGCTTTAAAATTCCTGTTCTGGATGTGGATTGCAAATGAATAAACATTTTATTTTAATTCGATTAGTAAACGTGTTCTAAATGGATTAATGTCTTCTTCGTTTCGTGTCACAATTCAGTGATATAGTTGACATTTAAAAAACATAACTGGTATTTTATGGATTCTTTTGGCATATAAGTGGTCCATCTCAGAAAGCCTTTCAATTTAAAAGCTTCCAGTACGCTTTTGTACTCTTCTTTATCATCTGTAAGTAAATGTATTGGCATTTCCACAATTAGTTGTTTCACCATCATAAGTTCAGAATGACCGATCAGGTCATTCAGTGTGTTCCAAGTTTTATCATTCATATCAATACGAAGTATGTCAATCCATGGCTGAAAATAAACAAATCAGCATGTAGGTCCTAAGTGGTCTAGCCTAAAAATATATAGAAATTCAGTTTCTACATTATGAAATCCAATAACATACACAGCTGCATTCAGGTAATCCCGATGATGTTACCGGTAAACACATAATATTAAAAAAATGACATATGATTATTGTATCGCTCTCCTCTGACAAGTCAAAAGGCAGTATCTGCGTTTTGACTTGATACTGCATTTTGACTTTGCATGGCAGCGCAGTAGCGAGGTAAAACACATAGCGTGTTAAAATTACTATTAAGCCCATCATATTTGATTAGTTCCAAGCAAAACCTGGTTGACGATACCTAGCTTCACTTTGAAAATAGCTGTTAAGGTAGGCTCTACATACAAAAGGTTTTGCCCATTAATGCCCCTTATGGACTACTACGAATCATTTCTAACTGTCTTTTCAAGTCTGTTCTTAAGAAAATCAAATTTCCACAGTCTATTTTGTATGCTCGTAGAGATTGATGGGATGTCTCTTCGTGCCTTAAAACACACCACTACATTATATTCTTTGTTCGACCACTACATTTAAGCCGGGAATGGAGAGTTATTGTTCACCAAGTACACACCAGTTATCATGGTAGGCATATGGTGGTATAATCAGTCAGGTGTGACCGAGCTGTTGATTATGAGGGATCCTCATCATGGTCGATGTGTTTGAAGTCAGTTAAAACCCTCGGAACTCTACATTCTTAGCTGTGGAAAAGGCCTCGGCCTTCGGCCACGGCCTTTTCCACAGCTAAGAATGTAGAGTTCCTCGGGCTTTATCCTATACGTAGTTGTAGCTCTACTTTTCGTATCTTTGAAAATCGTGATATCCATGAGCTGCACATCACGGTGCATTATGGCACCCCAGTAAACACACAACATTTGTATAACATTTGAGCAATGTAGGACCAACATCGAAGACGCTCGGCCGACATTATGCAAAAGTTATACAAATGTTTTGTGTTTGCCGGTTGGCTATGGTAACAATTTTCGTAGTATGACAGTATTAGTATATGTTTGCTGCTAGAATGTCCCGCATCCACACTTTTACAGCCATCGTACGAAGCAAATTCCATATTATTCACAACAACGTCTCAAATTGTTTATGTGGATAACAAACTTTTCTCAACTAAAAATTATTCTATCAACAAAACGTCTTCGAAATAAAAACGCGTATGATCTAATAATCCTCACGAATCTATCCACCATATGCCAATGGCTTTTGTGAGCTATGCTTGATTAGAACTATATTGTGTTTTATTGTAGAGAGTATTTACAATAGAATTCAACGTAATTGTTGAACATTTCAGTGCTAATCTCATTCGTGCATCTACTGAATATACGACTGCTCGTCATGTATAATCTCACCGTAGGGCTGTTCACATTTCTAATAATATTTGTCAAATTCACCACATCTTCCAGGTTGCTATGCAAACGTATGCGACTTGCTCGTTGGAAGAGTACTTCAGTATCCCTGATTAAAAAACAGAATTATAGAAAACAAATGAGAAGACGAGGTGATTATTTTCTTGACAATCATATATTGTCATTATTATAACACCAATCATATCGCGACTTAAATGAACTGTATAATAGTGTCAATCGTTTTTACTAATCAAACCAACTAATGTGTTTTATATTTGCCGAACGTCATATTTCATGTAAAAAATACTTTATTATCCATTCGGAGAATGTTTCTTTCACCCCTTTACATTATGATCAACATACTAATGTGTGTCGTATTTCGTTTTCATTTAATTAAAATAGTAGTTTATGTTGAGCAAAAGATTCGCCAAATCAAAACAATTTCACATGGTCACAGTCGACAAAATGTAAATGTACTGTGCGGCATCACAGAATTATGGCGACCTCAGCGAGCAAACCTTTAAAAAATGTTTTTTCGCACAGAGCAGAAACGACATCATGATATATTTTGCGGATTGTCTTTAGTTTAAATAAGGTTTAATCGCTTAGCTTCGTTGCTTACAATTACCATGCACGAATTACATATGGTGGACGTCAGTCTAAATGATTTTATACTTCCAAATGGCTGTTATAACTTACATTGTGGAGAATGTGTGTATATTGCAATCAGACATACTGAAGAGAACATCATCGTAAAGCCAAGTTTTGTATCCGGGATTCCTGAAAACAGTCAGTTTAATAAAACGAATGTCTAGTTATAAATTAGATTGCTTGGAATTTGCTAACATATTAATGGTTTTGGAATAAAACAAGATGATGAAAGAGCTGCCACCTCACAATCGCTCTGCAAAAAAATACGATATTATGCTCCGTAGTAAATTGTAATCTTTATTTTTTTGTCAGGTTTTCTCGACATAGCTCCTCAAATTCCGGATAGGCCAGATGACAACTGCAAGCATATATGCTATTGAATTGTGCAGATGATTTCTGTACCGCCTCTGAGCTCAGATTATTACTGATTTATGCCCCTAGGAATGTATTTGCTAATCAGTCAGTCAATAAATCAATCAAGCAATCACCTATCATGTGTTCAACAGTGTGATGGTTGTAGATCTGTTACTAGTCAACAATTATTATGACATGACTTACTCTAATGACACCACCACACATGGCTTGTGGAGTGTAAAGGGTGGAGAGGTGCACACCCACCTCGAACCAATCTCTATAAATGTGGGGCAAATCACCTGTGACCATCGTCTGCTCCTGAAAAGTAAGAATTCAATAATTAATATAAATGAACACAGTGTGCTGTCATTAAGTCAAGGAAAAAGAACGAAATTCGATAGATTCGTAGATCCGAATGTACGATGCGCGCAGCGCCGAGGATATTCGGATCTGCGAATCTATCGTAATTGAGTTCTTTCTTCGACTTAAAATACACAACATAGGCACATGTGTTCCAAGATTTGATATAAAAATCTCGTTTTTATAGTCAGCATGGTTAACCGTTAACTAAGAAACATAAACCATGCAGTGTCATGCTGAAATATTTATATTGTGCGCGATCCGGCCAATGTAAAATTAACGGTAGATTCGTAGATCCAAATCTACTGTTTTAACAATAGACTGATGTCACCGATGTATTTTAATCCACGGTAATATATACATTTTATTTACAGTATCTGTATATGTTAGCTACTGTAATATATATTATTCTCAGTGAATACAATAAGACTAAAAGTTCATTTTTACTCACCCATTTATATAATTTTCTAGAGATACACCCTTCTTAGTTGTTGGCAAGTTGGAGTTCAGAACATATTTAGGATATTTTTCTGTCAGGTATGGCTTCTCAATATCTTTTCTGGAGAAAAAGGACAGTTTGTATCATTCATCTAGTTAACCTAATTCTTAAGCATTTAGTATATCGGCAACGTCGACCAAATGTGGAGCATAAGAACTCTCTTGCTCTTCAAAGCCAAATGCAGCTCTGTTTACTTTATATTTAAGCAGATACTGCCTTTTATTTTTGAACAGCACTATGGTTATTCATTCCGATAATGGAGTTTTGGATTACTTATTTCAGCCATCTTTATGTGCACGATGTAAGCTTTCAAATCATATTGAAATCGAATTATCAAATCAAATAGTATTAATCATTTTACGACTGTTATAATATGTAAATTTGGTAAATTATTCAAAAACATAATTATGGTGTGTTTGAGATATTATTGAAAAGTTAATGACGCCGTGAACGTGGTAAGTTATGTCCCATAACCATACTACATACAGCTGAATATCTGTTCAAGCTTAAATTTGCAACCACTTGAAGTTGTCTTGCTAACGCGATCCACAACCTACAGTGGTTGAAAATGACTTACCTTTGCAGAAATTTACTGTTGATGTAGACTACCTCCACACAGCCAGTGAAGCGTTTCTTGTTTACGTTGTAAGCATTAGCACCATTTTCGTGAGCGTACCACTTCCTGAAGCCAAATGTTTCCACCTCTTTCAGCAGCTTCAATTTTGATTTCAGTGCCGCAACTTTTGAAGGATCCAAATGAATCTCAAACGCCATTTGCTTGACATTTTTCAAGCTTCCGTCCTTGAGCATTACAGGTATTGCTTCCCACTCTGACCACTCGATATCAAACTTCAGGTAGTCTATTACCGCCTGCAAGAATGTTTTAATAATGCGATAAATTAAAAAAATATCACTGCGAACATAACTACATGCCTGCTCTTGTATGACTAAATAAGTCAATTATGCAAGCAATCAAAAAATTTTGTTGTTCAAAAAATGAAAAAAATACCATATCTGTATCACTTGAGCTATGACATTAGAGTTTTCTAAGACAGTGAACACAAGCTGGGATAAGCGCATTTAAAATAGTTTTTTCACATTAATACAAAATGTGCAATATACGAAATAATGAAACGGTTTTGCTAGATGTGTGTACATGTATCTCAATATTTAAACTATCATCTGCCGTTTAATTAGGTTACCTTTGAGTGTCCGTTTTCTGCAAGTATTCTCCTTAGCGTTTTCAACTTCCAGCCCTCTTTACTGATCACATTCTTTCCAGAAAGACCAGTTTTGTAGAAAAACAGGCGGGGGTTTCGCTGGTGGTCCATCATTTTTGTGCTTTTAAATGTTTCAAGTTATAGCAAATTTATATCTCAAGCATGAGGGTATTGTATGATATTTTGAATCTCATTACGATGGAAATACCACACCATAGGCAATGGAAAAAATAATAAAACACATGACAGACTAAAATGTCAATACAACAACCATCTCTTTGAATAATTATTTATTTGGATGCAATAAAATAGATGTGTTGATACTTGCAGGGCAAAACAATATGATAATTATTACATTATAACAGTTTTGTTTCGTAGGCTTGATTATAATGTGGTGTCTTTGATAAAATAATGTAATCTTTTAAAGTCGATACCTGCACTGTAAGAGTAAACATATTTATAATTGCCGTAGACCCATAACATAGGTATTCAAATGAAGCGGAAACAGCTAACTAAGACATTTATGATAAATTAAATAAAAAAACCCTTTGCTTTCCATGGTTTATTCTACAATATTTCAGTGCTTTAAGGTTTAAACTCACGTGGGATCAGATGCGTGTACCTCACATCCATATTCACTGGACATTGAGTCATCAAACCTCCAATCTCCACCGATTCTGTCAGACAGATACAAGTATATGTCATACAAGTTTTATTATCACAGCATATGTAAATTGCTGTTGTCCACTTACCTTTAGTATATTCATAACCTTGTTTCAAACATAACTGAAAAAAATAAGATTATCTGACAAACCTACATATAATAACAATGCTATTTTTTTCAATGTGGTATAATATTATATAAATACAGTTTGAGCTCACCCAAAAGAGTAGACCAGGCATCCAGGTTGTAACTGATAAGGCGGTCTCATGCATACATTCCAGCCACCATCATTCGACCCACCTATCCGTTTCTCACATTTGCATTCCACATGAATGTCCATTACATGTCTGTGAAGAAGCCAATGGTAATTATTTAGAGATATTCTCTAATAATTGTTATAGTTACTTAATTTACTGACTGCAACCAACCCACCCATCATCGACAGATAAGTACATGTAGACTGATTCACCCACCGATATACACATAGACTGACCCGTCCACTGACCGACAGATATACGCCCACTTACCCAACCTCCGGCATCCCAGTAAGCACAAAACATTTGTATATCATTTATACAATGCTGGACCAACGTCGAAGACCCACAAAGACTTACCCACCCACCGACATACACGTAGACTGACCCACCCACCGATAAACATATATACTGACCCATCAACTGGCAGATAGATAGACTGACCGATCCACCGATAGACACATATACTGACCCATACACTGACAGACATATATACTGACCGATCCATTGACAGACATATAGACTGACCCACCCACCAATAGACACAAATACTGACCCATCCACTGACAGACATATAGACTGACCGATCCATTGACAGACATATAGACTCACCCATTCACTGCTAGACAGATATACTGACACATCCACTGGCAGACAGATAGACTGACCCATCCACTGACAGACATATAGACCCACCCATTCACTGATAGACACATATACTGACACATCCACTGGCAGACAGATATACTGACCGATCCACTGGCAGACATATAGACTAACCCATCCACCGATAACACATATACTGACACACTCACTTGCAGACATATATACTGACCGATCCACTGGCAGACATATAGACTAACCCATCCACCGATAGCACATATACTGACACATCCACTTGCAGACAGATATACTGACCGATCCACTGGCAGACATATAGACTAACCCATCCACCGATAGCACATATACTGACACATCCACTGGCAGACAGATAGACTGACCCATCCACTGACAGACATATAGACCCACCCATTCACTGATAGACACATATACTGACACATCCACTGGCAGACATATATACTGACCGATCCACTGGCAGACATATAGACTAACCCATCCACCGATAGCACATATACTGACACATCCACTGGCAGACATATATACTGACCCATCCACTGACAGACATATAGACTGACCGATCCACTGATAGACACATATACTGACCCATCCACTGGCAGACAGATAGACTGACCCATCCACTGCAGATTGGTTTCCCACTAACCGATATACACATACACTGATTCGTACAGTGGGAGACACATGGGCTTACCTACCCACCAACCCATTCACAGGTAGACAGACAGATGGACCCACCCACCGACGTACACATAGACTGATCCGTTCGCTGGCAGACAGATTACTTACGCAGCAGCCGCCATACAAATAGACCGACCCATCCACCGGCAGACAAACAGATGTACCCAACCACCGACATGAACATAAACTGACCCACCCACTGACAGACAGATAGATTTATTCACCCACCGAGATGCACATAGACTGACCCATCCACTGACAGCCAGATAGATTTATCGACCCTCCGACATATACATAGACTGACCCATCCACTGACAGACAGATAGATTTACCCACGCATCCACTGACAGACATGTAAACTGACAGAACTTACTCAAAAAAATGTATTCGGAACTGCTCGTCAGCACCTGAATGCTCTCGTAGATCAAGTGTTTCTTTCTTTTCATCTGCAAACTCATTCGCACTGTATTTTTCACAATTCATGTTTTCTTTGTCGTTGGTATATCCGCTGAATATTTGTTTCAGATATTTGGCTGATAGGACGTTATTCCTTATTTCCACTGCGAGATTCTGAAGCACATATATTTTCTATAATATAAATCTTATGGGGAATACATAATTAATGTTAACTGTTAATTATTCTGTAGCGCGAGTGCCGGACTTGGCCAGCATTTGGTCGGCACTGGGCTGACTGCTCGTCTCAGCTAAGGACATATCTGATTATAATGTTTTAATGCATACTTCAGCAACTTTGTGGAAGTGTTCTACTTCTATTTATTTTAATGGTTTCTAGCCTATCCAGAGTGTTTTTTGTTACTATTTATAATAATATGCATCTCTGGTCTTGGCTGGAGGAACATATAGTACTCATATTCAAATTATCTTTTACACGTTAACTTGGATTCAAGTGTATATACAATTTTATCCTGGATGTCAAACATCATACATGTAAGTGTGCTGATCACCTGTATGTATCTTCCTATTGTATACTTTTTTATTTACAATTGCCTAGCTGTACAATTATTGTATATATCTGTGTATTTAAAGCCTAATAAATCAAAAAATACAATTATTTACATAATGAGGATTCCAGGCATTCAGGAGAATCTTGACGTGGGTTTATGTCAAACCTTAGGTCTTTGAAAATGCTGCTTGTGGTTGGCCTATTCGGCAACTGTACATGTCTGATTAACGCTAGTAACTAGCATTGAAATATTTTAAATATACATAAAAAATAACTTTTTTTTAAATTATTATGAACGTGATAGGCCTACATATTTTTCAAGTGCACACACTTGTGATTATTATCATATCTATTCTTGCGCCACATATGTCACATTTTCTTGTTTCGAAAAACATAAGTATTTATAATATGCAATTAGAGAGTGGAATATAAGTGTTATGACGGAAGTGTTATATCGATATGTTGATATACTTTCAATAAAATGAGTAGAACAAAACAAAACATAATTAAACTTTAACTGGCAGTTCCTGCCAGTCTGTCTGCTCAAACAACTTGAGAACAATATGAAGACAATAAATCAACACTAAATAATATCTAAGTGAGAGTGAAAATTAGCAATACCGTTAAAATCAGAGTTAACCCCTTCAAGCCTGAATTACCATTGTCATCTTCATCTACTACAAGCCACGAATTGATTTAAGGTGGGTGAAAAATTAAAGAAAATTACTACGTATTAGTAAACCAGTTTCATGGGAATTTTTATTCTAAAACCCCTAGTTGTAGTGAAATTAAGTGTGTTTCAAGGGTTGTAAAATGATGCTTTAATGGACTGCGAGGGCTTAACGGATTAAAACTATCTTCAACCATCAAGCTATGTGCGCTTCACGAGGGTGTAGATTTAGCAAGGTGAAAGCTGGCATACTTTTTTCGTATCTAGCTGGAACTATTACCCAACAAACATGAGAAGTTTCCCCAACATTAAATTACTGTTGGCCAATCGTCTACGACGTAGGCCCAGCAGTAAACCAATAAATAAGCTAACTCTCCTGTCCCTATATCTTCCTGATGTGAGAGCCCCAGTTTGCTCCTAAGATTAAGACTAGGTTTAGAGAGGTTATAGAGTTACAAGAAATAGGAGAATTCTGCATTTTATTGCAATAAATGTTTCTCAAAACGATATTAGAGTATCGTTTTAGAGCAGGTGTCCTGCTTGTAACTGCGGTTTAAATAGCGAACATAGCTTTGTGTTCGGCCAGGTAAGAAATATTTTTCACTATTATTATTATATATTGTATGTGTTTATAATGATACACTACTTTTAGTTTTACACAGATACAAAAAATCCATTTTTAGATAACATTTATGTATTTGCAACGGAGCAAAGTGTATAGTTTCTGAGTACTTAGAACACATAGTAACTACTTGCGGTGGTAAATATTAATTATAGAAAGATTGACATTTTAATTATACCCCACCCCCCCCCCCATAATTGTGTAATTTAACGTGTTATTCAAAATGTTTTATTCAAATATACAAAATTATTATATAAATTCGCTACGTTTTGACCACTAGATGGGCCAAATTCTTTACCTTATTGTGTTTGACTCCGTATAACATTATGACCATACTAACGACGACACAGCCTATCCCCACTGAGATAATTTGATGCCATATCCAACCTAGGGTAGAAACATAAAATATAAAACATATACTTAAATAATGAAACATAATCACTATTTGATGAACCATAAAGGTAACACAGCAGTGCGAAGTTAAATGCAGTACCTATTTACTTTACTATTCAATGCGATTCAATTCAGTTTATTTATGCTTAAAACTTACATATACATGGATACACATTATAAAAATGCAAAGGAGACATACAAAAGGCTTATGACAATCCGCTTTCATGCAGGCCACTCTTACAAGTAGATGTAAGCAGATACTGCCTTTTGGCTTTGCGGAGCAGGATACATATACAAAGTCTCAACATATGTTACTATTTGAGAGAGTGTAGTGCTAGTAGACCTACGTAGGTTATTTTAAAGTATGCTTGTTCCATCTATATCGTGTGCTACTATAACTAACCTAAACCGCTCCTGTTTCTGCATGCCAGCATTTTGGCCGTATATTTCACCATCTTACTCCCTGTTGATATATAGATAACTGTAGTATAAGCCTGCTTGCCACTGACTGCTTAATCCACAATTCACAGCACATTTTATTTGCCCTGCCAAGCCTAAAGCCAGTATCTGCCCACTTGTAAAGTAAGCAGATACTGCATTTTGGATTTGCAGGGCAGTGCATATTGTCGCTTTATCTATTACACTGATGTTGGCAACAAAGGATATTTTACTAATAGTCTTCTTTTCTTACATTACAGTAAATCCAATATGTTATAAACGGTAGCGCCATCTGCTGGGCTTGCTTTGTTCTATTTGTTACACATGGTACTCAACTGATCAAAATTCCAACTCCAACGACTGCAAACACACCATTGACGGCAACAATGACAATTAATTAATCGAGGACAACACTATTTCTGACCATGACGCACTTTGCACATGCTACACCACAACTGTTCGATACAGTTGCAAACTCTAATTCCCCTCGCCCAATACTAAACAAAACATTCTGGCTAACACCTGGTTGTGTAGCACCGCTGAGCTCGGATCCCCGAGAAGTTAGTAGCTTAGTACCAATAAGCATAGTGCATCTTAACAATGCGATTAGAGGTAGATATTTTGTTTCTGGATTGATTTGTACAAAACTAAAGGACTGTAAATGTCGCATTCCATAGAGTTATGCAATGAAGCTTAATTATACTTTCTGATATATATGTTTGGAATGATATGAATTTTCAGTAAAAGCTAACTCTATATATAGGAGAAGACACTTGATTATAGTTTTACATACTTTCTGCTGTTTATTATGGCATCCGTTGATTTTATCACTTTTATCATCAGTATTTTTGGTATAATGAGATCAAATAAAAAAAACATGTTTAATTGCTTAAATTAAAATATACCCACATTGACAAAAATATACTTTTTGTCTGTTGCACACTTCAAATTTGATTTTCTTGTTTTATACAAGTTAAAACTGATATGAAATATTTGTGTTTCTCTCTAAATGTGGTTCACAGTTGTGTAAATAGGGCGTTTCTGTGTTGGGCGTCACATATCTTATCACATTATATTTATACAATTTTTCATTTATTGTAATATTAAAAGTACTAGTTCACATATACGGACAATTTTCAAAAATAATTGGATACACTGAAAATATTTTTTTCCCATGATTATCCGATAATCTTTTTTCTCCCAATGTAATGTTGATTGTCGTGTTGATTAGTTTAGAGTTGATTATAATCTGTATATGGTAAAATAGTAAAAAATATTATTTTTGTGTGTAGCACATTTTAAATTTGATTTTTTTGTTTTATACAAGTTAAAACTGATATGAAATATTTGTGTTTCTCTCTAAATGTGGTTCACAGCTGTGTAAATAGGGCGTTTCTGTGTTGAGTCATCACAATATATTTATGCAAATGCTCATTTATGGTAACATTAAAAGTATTCACATATACGGACAATTTTCAAAAATAATTGGATGCACTGAAAATATTTTTTCCCATGATTATCCGATAATCTTTTTTCTCCCAATGTAATGTTGATTTTCGAGTTGATTAGTTTCGAGTTGATTATAGTCTCTATATGTTAAAATAGCTATAGTTATATATTGCAATTTGACTATGTAGAAGAGGAGTGTTTAAAACATCACTGTGATCTGGGTCCAGGTATTTTTAAACATTAGCTTCGCTGCAATCACGGATCGCACAGACATTGGTGAAATGTATGCTGGTATTTTCACTCTTGAGATTTATGCGTTTTCAGGGGCGGATCCAGAGGAGGGGCGCAGCCGGCGCTCCCCCCTCCCCCCGTTCAGGGTTTCTAAAAACCATAAAAACGATTCTATTTCGGTCATTTCAGCTCTTAGAATTTAAAATTTTCCGGGGGGGGAAATGCTCCCGGACCCCTCTACAGCATATGAGTGTCAGCTGTGATGTGTATAAATTCTTGCAAAAATCGGCGACCCCCCCCCCCTCCCGTCTGTCAATTCCTGGATCCGCCACTGGAAAAAAAAACATTTTTATTTTACTTGATACTTCATAGACATGTCTCAACCTGACTAGTATTAGTAGTCAGGTTGGTACTATTGGTACTTCTTTGTTTGTCACTCTGATGCTATTTTACTGGCATGATATTATCACACGGGGATTTGTGTGATAAATATAAAACAAAAATAAAAGATGCTGTAGCTTTGACTGTCCATGATGCTTTATTATACAATTAAATGAAATGAATCGGGCTTTGGGCCACCTTTGTGCACATACAGGCTAAACTGGGCCAGGAGAACCTCCTGAGGATGGTGAGATGATTGAGATGACACTGTCCTCCAGACACAGGATTCGAAATTCGAGCCCTGGCGGTCTGAGGCCGAGCACGCTACCTCTCGGTCGCGGAGGCTCCCCACAATACTGACTTTCACACGTGGATGGGGAAGAAACATTTTTGTTTCTTTCAAACCGCCGAGACCGGGAACCGAACCCCGAACTCTGGCGTGAAAGGCAGCGGTGCTAACCACTACCCTAGGGCCCCCGCCCTATTATACAAGTATCCATAAGATTTACATGTCTAAGATGACATGGAGTGCAGCCGTTCTGGACGTCTTATGATGACAAGTGAGGTAGGGACTGACTGGGCGGGAAGAGTGAAACATGACCTTTATGTCGGGAACATGGGCTCCAAATGTATCCAATCACACACTCCCTACCCAGAATTCTACTATACCGGAAACTGTAGCAGACAACAAGTTGTGCTAGTTTTACTGATAGTTTAACATAGAAAAGAGATGATAAATAACTAAGTGTTTAACTTTGGAAAGTAATACTTATATCGTCGTCTTCAGTACGACACATGCTTTCAGTCCATGTGAAACTTGTAGTTAAAGTGGCTTTCAGAAAAGTGTAAGAAATATAAAATTGATTCAGATTTTGATCAACTGGCCAAAACTTGAGATAAAAACGCTTATTATTAAAAAGTTAGCAAAGCTAGTGTTCCTAGACTTTCACTAGACATGGTAAATACATTACAGAAAAATCAGGTATAAAAGAGAATTAGGTAACGTTAATTATTTACTTATATAAAGGAAAGTTGCAAACTCAACAAACAATGCCATGGTCTCTGACCACCATAAATGATAGAGAGAAAAGAGTACAAATGAGTGTGCCAGAAAAGGGGTAGGGTGTACAGGTCAACGAGTAACATGGTAGCGGACTCACCGCTAGGTGGTACCTCTGTATAGGGCGATCCATATAGATCCAGAATCACGGCAGCAGTGTATAGCTAACTGCCGTCTTGACGATAATATATATGGCTCGAAATATAGTATTGATGAAATGCGCTTAACCCTTTAAGCCCTCACGATGCATTAAAGCATCATTTTACATCCCAGAAAACAGGTTTAATTTTCCTACAAATAAGGGCTTTAGAATGAAAATTTTCATGAAATTGGCTTTTCAATACATGGCGATTTTCTTCAATTTTTAAACCAAATCAAATCATCTTCATCCACTACAAGTCGAGAATTGCGACAGCAATTCGCGGCTTGTAGTGGATGAAAATGACAATGATAAACTCAGGCTTGAAAGGGTTAAGATACAGTATTCACAGTACACTAGCTGAAACGACATGTGCCGGCGTGGCTACATGTCTCTCCACGGCTTTGATAATGTATCGCATTGTTAAATAATTCCTTTCCATTTACATCTATTAGATCTACCCTTTCACCTCGGATGCTACCTACATGTAACACGTATCAGTATAAGTATTACTATCGCCTGTGGTGATCTGCGATGTTTTTGCGTCATCGAAAATCGCGTTTTTCTACACCTTAAAGCTACTAACGGTATGATAATAATATATGTTAACGGTTAACAGGTAAATGTTAAAAATATTGTAAAATATGCGATTGAAACCTTTCCATGCGGAATATTCCTGGGATATTTTGTCATTATTTAAGCTTAGAGAGTACGATGTGAAAACTGAGTATTTTCATGCTATATTTAAATCATTTGGTTAGGCTTGTCGTGTTCAGGATACCATAATTATTAAATGGGTTTCAATGACTGGGGTTATGCTATCCAGATACGGTACCTCAAGGTAATTCATTTCAAGGTCATTCCAACAACCTTTTGTAAATGTTCCAAAGTCAGCTCAGAAAAAAGCTACAAATTATTTTTTTATCGCGAGTACAAAAGTACATCTATTCACTCCTGCCTATAATATCATATTTTTCTGTTTTATGGCACCTTCTGCTGTATTAACACACGATCTTTGACCTACATTATCTACCCCTTGGTGACATAGGAATTATCGTTGTTGTATAATATCATGAATATGGACGTACGTGTATCATTAACTTACTAACATGTCGCTTACATTTCATTTTTCAGCTAAAAAATCCAGCAAAATTGTTGAAAAGCGGTATGCCTACTTACTTCACATTCTGGAGCTGATCTATGGCGGTTCCGTTGCCCTAGCAACCACCTAAGGTTTGAAAAATGATATCAAACGGTCTGTACCCTACCCTATTATAATATATACAACATAATATATACTTCGTAGTGTAATATGTGATCCATCTCGAAATAAGGCATGTTTAAAATGACAAAAATCGCTCGAATTGGTCAGGGATGAAAGGCTTAAGTCATTTTATTTATTATTAACACAGCTAAGAGTTATAGATATTGGAGCTATATAATGCAATATTACTTATTTATAATAAGTATAACTTAGCGAATAGATCATGCAGCTCTGATTAGTATGATGTAAGATCATTCTTTTGGATGTCAGGTAAACGTATGGGCTGAACCTGTGATGTTTTATGCGTAGTTTGCTTACAGCATAGAAACAAATTGCTCTATAATCTTTACTAAACACCAAAAACATGTTATATGAGTGGCTAACTGTATTTAATGGGTGACATTTGTATTTTAGCTTGCATTTTAGAAATCGAAGCCAGCAATGTGGGTACGTTTAAATGATTTATATGTTCGCATGCAGGTACATAAAATTTGTTTTATACAATCACTCAGCCATCGGAAAATGTTTCTAATTTTATATTCTTCAAAACCTAAGATACTAATTTTAAAACAATATTGAAAAAATATGCCTTTACCAAAGACACGCTAAGGAGTAACGATAAATAAACACTTGCGCATTTGTACATGTAGGTCCTATATTAAATAAAATAATGTTTCTTATACATACATTGTGTAATGTACCTGATGTATTTTAGGTAATGTATCTGATTTATTGTTTCCTTGACTAAGGCTGTATTGACATTTTTTCATCCATCCTTTTGTTAGTTCGGTGATTAACTTTACATTATAGATGCCCTGGAATAAAAATAATCCCCAATTAATCAGCCATTAGCATTTTTTCAACGCGGAATCGGCGTCGTTGACTTCATTAAAAAGTCGAAATAAAATTCTATTGTGTAGGGTCTATCAGATTGGGTCGGTCAGCTTTTGACTATTAATGTATCAGTAAAGTTAATAATGGTCTAATCTTGGGCCACCGTCTACGGCGCTGCCCAAATATTAGCTCACATCATCACCCTAATATTGATCAACTCTTTCAAGGACCGTTCAATACATTTTATTGAAAAAACAAACAGACAAAAATAACAATATAACAATATGAATCATGTTGCTCGCTAATACTTACTTAATATTTACCCACCATGTAATAGCTTATAATATAAACTATTTGATGGTGAGTAAATTAGTATAATGTATACTCTTTAAAATAATTATGACTACAAAAATATGGTGAATACTTTTTATCTGTATATGTGACCCGATCTGGCAAAATAAGTCGGAGATCCCAAATTGAAATATTGGAGATATTAGTAGATCCTGGATCTACACACAATTACCTTTAACATGCTATATCACACAACTCTCTAGCATGGTTAGCTATGAAAATATGACTCAGCCAACTCACAGAAATATGAAGTGTGAAATTGCGTCATTTTAAAAAAATAGCCTTTGCAGTTTAAAAAGGCAATTTGTAAACTTTTTGAAAAGAACACACAATTGGATTAAAATTAAATGAATAAAAGAAATATTCATTCCGAACCCATTTTGATAATAATAGACGTATAGTTCTAAATATTTGTGCACTTGAAAGTTGACGCCAGATTTTTTTATCGTCAGGATTTTTACACTGTATCAATATTCCCTGATTTATAGCGACTGTTACCATGGCAACATGTAAATATAAACAAATGTCACTGACTGGAGCGTAATTGAGATTGAAATTAAAATAACAGATAGGCCAATAGTTAAAATATTATTTTTCAACATGTACATAATTTAAGGATTCGAAAGTAAACATATGAAAATAAAAACTTATGTAAAAATTGAAAATATGTCATAACAAGGTCAATTTTTTTTTGGGGGGGGGGGGTCTGGCATCGTTTGTCAAAGTGCGACTTCAGACTCATTTCGCCAGATCGGGTCACATATTTCATATTTCTTGTAAAAAAGCGCACACTTCCATTATGCATCACGTGGTGATATATTAGAATTAATTATGATCATATTATTATAATCTGATTATATTTATTTTGACTTCTGACATCGTCGACTACTATGCTCCACAGCTGCATACTTTGTGAGCAGTTACAGCCTTTTACAAATAGTACATATAGTTTGCTCTTGTAAGTGATGATACCAGCATCAACACATAAACTGGGTACGAGATTCTACTCAAATTTAAACAACTATTTTTTAGCCACTTATCTTTACTCTAGATTCATACAATGCTCACGTATAGTATCTCACCCCTACTTTAAATTACGGTGAGCCTTAGCAGCCCCTGATCTCGTCATGCTACAGGCATGTAACTGTTTTATACATTTTTTCAGGCAATTGAAAATTTTACTTGGTTCTAATTATTTGTACAACAAAGAGTTCCAGGTTTTTTTATTTTAATACGAAAACCTGGTAATTCTAATGATATTTAAAATGTCATTATAGATCACATTTTAAATCAATAAGCCACACGAGCCACCTCGTATATTTACTTTGATGGTCGCGTCTTCCATTATGCGGCAGATGTGACCCTTTCATACCAAGGTGACGAGACATGAGCTAACGATGAGAAAAGTAAAAATATATATGTTATAAATAACATTTAACATCACTCGTAAGTAAAACTATTGTTAAATGCTTTTGTACCGTTCCCATAAACTACCACTTTTGTTACCTTTCTTTTTTCTTTTTGTGGTATGGGCAGACATTGCGTGGTTAACCCTTTGACCGACGGTCCAGATCATATTAGTTTTTTTTTTAATTTTTAGAGCATCACATACCATAGTTTGAACACGGTAAATATAAAGCATGACATCAATCAGCAAGATTCCAAAATCGTTGACCTACATCTGGTTAAATCTGAATGATTTTCACTCACTTGAAGTTGTGGATCGCGTCAGCGAGACACAACTTCAAGTGAGTGAAAATTCCATATTGTAATAATTTGGCGGCTAAAGGGTTAATGACATTATGTGGTAGTCTACATTGTATGTGATCATCATTCTGTTTATCTGATAATATGTAGAATAATGACTCAGTACACTTGGCCATTATCTTATTGTTTAAGACGCCCTGCACTATACATATGATTTAGGACTGCCTTACAATAGGCTAGGACAGCATAGATCTCATATAAAATATAGGTCCTCCTATACTTTATTCTAACAATTATTTTTATTGAAGGCCTACCATTTCAAAGCACAATGCAGCTATGCTGATCTATAGCCAAATGTACGGATTGTAGATAATCCCATTTTTCTATAGTCATCCAACAAAAGCGACGAATATCCCATTACAGGTCCCATTGAGATGACAGGAAAATGTGCATGGTAAATGTATTGATCCGCGTAATGATTTCAATAAAGTACCAACCAACCTAGTATTTCGCTGACTGGTCCAGAACAATATGACTCAACAGACCATGGTATGAAGGGTGTGTGGTGGGGGCATTATTGACATAGAATAAACACACCTTGGGTTAATCATGTTCATACTATAGAGGACAAAGAAACTTCAGGAAATTATATATTTCAGCCAGCCTTTCCGTATATATTTAAAACTGGTAAACTGGCATATTGTCAGCAACAATGCTGTCCGATTTGTAGCACTTGACAACCCAGTAAACACAAAACATTTGCATAACATGTGTATAATGTTGGTCCATGGTCGAAATGTATCAAAATATAGTTTACCAAATATACAAAATCATTTGTCTGTATGTTACAGGCCTACAAAAACATATGATTTAAAATAGGTAAATACCTACACATTATAAAACGCCATATCATGAGGCAATTATTGAAAAATAATACTTGAATATAGGCCAATGCGTAATTGTCTCTCAAACATGTGCGTAGTAATATAATCGTACGATATACTTGAGTGTTCGTAGTCACAAGAACATATAAAATAATCTCACACTATGCGGAATGCCCAGTATGAATTGTACCAAATGTGATTAGAAAATCAGGGATCCTGCGAAACATCGTGGAGAAATCCAACGCGTGGTTAAATAACCATAACTCAGTTCAAGGTCTTCCGTCATTTCACAATCACTGAGATTGAGAGTCCTAGATGATCGATGAACAATAAAGGTGATCTATCACCTCTTATATGGTATGAATTAATTTGTGACAAATAAATCAAAGTTGCCACAAGATGGGGCACAAGTGTTTCCTTATATGGGGTATTTGACTATCATGTGACCCTCTGAGAAGGTCACATGATAGCCAATCACCCCCATCTATGGGGTTATTGGCTGGCTCTCACCCCCATATATGGGGTGATTGGCTATCATGTGACCCTCTGAGAGGGTCACATGATAGCCAATCACCCCATATAAAGACATAATTATTCATACCATATAAGGGGTGATAGATCACCTTTAACCCAGCATGGACCGATGACCACTGCTGCTAGATGTATATGATCATTCCATTATGAATCTTTACCCTGATTGCAATCTTGTTATCAGTCCACATGCATCATGATCCCAATCATATTTATCACGCCAGCTACATTAGGGGGCCACCATTCGATATCCAGAAGGGAGGGGGCTGGAGTTTTCGTTGTGGGCAAATTATTTATTTCAACCGGCTCGGCGGCGCGCTGAAAATTTCATATTCTATTACATGTTTATATAGAAAAGTTCTTGAAATAAATTATTTATTTCACGCTGAGTCCGCCCGAAA
>OZ024910.1:17041264-17164937 GCA_964017125.1 Flabesymbios commensalis
CAAGTTTGCCATACTTGCGCTGTAACCACGGTGTGGGGAATTGACATGATTTATTTGACCATTCATAATTAATAGAAAAGATATCACGATTTAATAAAAATCGTAATTATATATATATTTATACAAATATTTTTTTAGCTGTGGTTGTGAATGCTTATCATCGATACGCGCTATGTGAAGGTGTGACATCATAACTTTGTGTGAAAAATAATTGATGATAAGGTTTAGGCCTAAGACCTTCAGGATGAAATGCACCACAAAAGTGTGCAATATTGTTCTCGTGCAAACCTAATACATGTATACGTGTTGCAAATTGAATATAGTTGCCTTACAGCTGAATAATCCCATCATAGTAGCAGCACTTTATTTTCACAAGAATGAATAACTAATAATAATCATGGACCTTTAACGTGAATCATGCTAGCAATTTAAAAATAAGATTTGTAACAGGAATCAATACTGCAATACAAACACAAATAGAACTAACTGTTTACATTTCAAGCGAGCAGTTATTATTGTCTACATTTGCAGGGCAAATTAGTTGTAACCGCTTTTCGCATTAATATTTAATTCAATTATTCACAAACATGACAATGCATGTGATTGACAGACAAACTATCATGTTAAAAACAACAACGTATATTTAGAAAATTTAGTAAAATAAACTATTAACCCTCACAGTGCGGGAACCGACTTTAGTCGTCTGAATCTGACGTCTTTAGACGTCAGATTCAGACGACTAAAGTCGATCCCCACACTGTAAGAGCAAAAATATTCATAACGGACGTAGACCTATAACATATGTATTCAAATGAATCAGAAAGATCTAACTAAGACACTTATTATGATTTCAAATTGAGAAAACCCTTTAGTTTCCATGGTTTACATAAAAAATCAGCGTTTCAAAGGCTAATATTACATACCTAACCCTAGGCCACAAAGTCCACACTCCCTCAGTGCCATCCTTCTCTTATTATGTGGTGTGCTTATAATTACCAGGTGATTAATTTACTCTGATCACCATAGGAGGTATTCCTCATCTCATAATGCACGTATCAACACACTCTTACATTCACAGATTACCATCCTTTTAATTAATAACGTAAATCACACTTGGAAGCTGAGGTGACCAGCGTGTTGACCGCTCGTGGGTTTGAATCAAGCTGCGGCGTTCCCCTAATAAATTATTAACTCATCACCAGCAAAGGTCAATGTCCATTAGGTCTTTTGTGTGAACCATTGAACTCCTGAATACTGCGGTGATGTTGTTGCCTGACTTGAATTACCAGTGACGGCGTATACCCTGATATATCATATCCAAACACTATTCCTCGTTGTTATCCATGCGGCTTACATCAACATTATATTTGTAAAACACGTCGAACACTTGTATTATTATAGTGTAGGTAGCGTAAAAACGCTGTAGACTCAGCAATCATTGGGTCCACAGCAGTAGGTATCGTCTGTTGTTTTCAGTGTTCTCAACCACTTAACACGACAATAGACATGATAGACCTGCAACGTAAAATTCATCAGATCTGATGTTATTCATGCGGCTCATTCTCTTTTTACTAATGCATTTCCAGCAAACAACATGAGACATTCGAGCCTACGTTGGTTTATAGTTGGATCAACGTCTACGACGCTGGCCCAACGATAAACCAGCATTGTGTCCATGTCTCGCGTTTGCCGATATATTCAATCTTGATCAATATTATAAGGTTATTTATACTACAAAATAATGCACGATAATAGGAAAAACATGACAATAATTTGGGGTATAGGAAATACTATCAAATTAAAGTGATTATGATCGTATCAGACTCATAGGTAACGCAGTGTCATATTGAGCAATACGGTAATTTTCTAAGTACAATTAATTATACAAGTGGGAGATGCAGCGACCAAAGACATATAATTTGTTTTAAAATTAGTCAAATATAACAAAATATGCAAGATTATGTCCTGTTCTATGATATGTATTATTTGCCTTATATGGATATACAGCATGAGAACCAGCGCTAACGAGATGATGAAACAATGTTTGGTTAATGTTGGGCCAGTGTCGCAGACGTTGAATCAACATTGAACCAGCATTGGGTTAATGCCTCGTGTCCTATACATTTTAGCCGCATGAAGCTGTGGTTCGCTGTAGCGACCCACAATAAGATTCAACCCTTTAACCGCCAAATTGTTCAATATGAATTTTCACCCACTTGGAGTTGTGTCTCGCTGACGCGATCCACAACTTCAAGTGAGTGAAAATTATTCACATTTGACAAAATAAAGGTCAACTGTTTTCAAATCTTGCTGATTGATGTCACATTTCATATTTAACATGTTTAAAAGGTGGTACATAATGTGCTAATAAAAAAATGAAAACCCGAATATGTGCGGCACCGGCGGTTAGAGGGTTAAACACCTTCATTGTCAAAATACTTTAGAAGCCTACAAACTTAAACGAGCTGGTAAATTAAATCTATCAATATTATAGTATTATCATATACTTGTTTGATCCATTAGTTTTCCTCCCTAATTATTATTCCGACTGTTCTCCCATCTTCCCAGCAAACACAAGACGTTGAACCAATGTTGGATTAAATTTGGACCATCGTCTCCGACGCTGACACAACATTAAACCAACACTTGGACACCAGTGGATGTCAGGCGTGCGTGTGATATTCGAATTATCATAATCAACATGTTTCAATAACATATTCTGTTAGAAAGCGTTACAGACTATATTTTGCCCGTAACACAAAAATTCAATATGCATGGTATATCATGTATACTACCGCAACCTATATTGATGGGATAAAGCTTTTCGCTATGCTTCCTAAAATGACGGAGGTTTTCTCATTTGTCGATATTCATGTGTTGACAGCCGAGGAGCCACAAATTCCATCTAATATTATTATTTTCTAATCGGATGTATCAAGAATACATTAATGTATTCGTGGATACATGTAGGTCAATTTGCGATTTTCGGACAGCTATTACTAGCAGGCGCGAGGATAATTCCCTGTGTTGAGTGGGTGTCAGACTTGGCCAGCATTTGAACGGCACCGGTTTAATTACTCGTTTCAGCTGTATTTATAATGTTTTATTACATACTTCAGCAACTTTGCATGTTTTTATAAATGTTCTATCTGTATTTATTTCAAAGGTTTCTACGCTTTCCAGGGTGTCTGTTTTGCTACTTTTTATAATATTATGTAGCTATTTTATCTCTGGCTTTTGTGCGGGAAACATACATTTTATATAATATGAATAAAAAAATATCTTCTACGCTTTAACTTGAATTCAAGTGTTATCCTGGATGTCAACCATAGTAAGGGTGCCGGTCACCTGTATTTGACATCCTAATGTACACAATTTTACTTACACTTGCATATTTGCACCATATTACTGTATATATTTGTGTATATAAAGCCTAATAAAAGAATTTAAAAAACAATGGCTCAACCTCTTGTGTTTGTTGAGTTGGCTACGACTAGTGGCTGCCAGGAGTCGATATAACATGAAACACGTGTTGTAAATAAAATGTATGTATGGCTACATAAAACATTAAGAAACATTAGGAAATGTATTTTTCTTTGATTATTATTATCTAATATTTAGGCGGGTGAAATAGTTGTAGGCCAAAGGAGGTAAGCATAGCCTAATATAAATTTATAATGGAAGAGAGTAGCCTACACAAATTATATAAAACACTTCCGTTGATTTGTTTTTCAAATTAATACTTACGTAGCCTGTATGTTTTCACAAGTTGATTACGTGCAACTGGCAGTATGTCTAACTCATCAAGGGATATAATTTGTTTTGGATTTAATCACAAACACGAGATTAATTGCATCTTTATCTATAATAAATTTAAATATTCTGTACAATGTTATCCACCATCTCGAGTAGATACACTCTACATCTAAAACTCTAAATTAACGGATTAAGTTGACAGCTGTTGTTGGAAACTGCATTTTAATTTTAGCCCAGAGGTAACGAATCTACAAATAATTGCCCATTCCAAACATATAACATTAAACTTACGTACCGTATGGTGATCCAGACTTTTCAATCCATGCAGCCGATATCGATGAAACCACGGTCTGTGAACTGGTCGGGCCAGGCAGCTTCGATCATTATCATGATTCCAGTCAAAGCAATATTATAGGCAGCACTGCCAGGAATAGGAGACCAACCAGGACTGTACAGGGAACCAAGCGGGGTGTGTTGGGCTAACGTTGGCTACACTGTGGCCCACCGTCTCCGACGTTGGGCCACAGTGTAGCCAGCGTTGCGGTCGTGGCGTTTGTTTACAGGGACTGGGATCTGCCAACCCTTTGTTGTCTCAACCAGAATGCCACCTTTTGAGTACGGGGGCGCAGAAAGTCCTGTTAATATACTGCTCATTTCGCTCTTCATCGTCTATATTTTATCTTAAATTTTAATACAACTTCTTTCCCCATGTCGATCATGTTATAATAGATTATAATAGATTGTCCAGCAAATGTTGAATTATACATGAGCGGGTTACACCTGGGTACTGGTGAAGCTGCACACTACATACGTCAATATTTACGATCAATAGTATTATAAATCCGGGATATTAGTACTATATGATAGTCACACATAAAATACGCAATAAATCACATATGCCATAGTAAAAACTATGTTCGAATTTAAGCCCACTTGAGAATGGCATCGCGCACAAAACTATAGAGAATGTATTTTGTCGGGTGATAACTTGTTCATGCGTGACCGCGTAATCTTGCACGGATCTGCTTTGAATTCGTAATGAATAGGAGTTTTTGTTGAAGGCTGCACTAAGCCAGGGCACTATGCTACATATTCTCGTGGATTGAACAGAACAGTTCTCCCTCAAGCGTTTGGCTCCGCCAAACATTAATGATCAGGAATAGATAGATAGTAGGCATCGAAAAAATACGCCATAATGATGTTAGGAAAAAATTCCGGAGATCAAAACTGCATAATGCGCACACGCCATTGGTTACCTCAGGGTCACGGGAATATCCCGGCGTGCCAGAAACCACGGCCGAGCAATGGGCCGTCGTTACCTGCTATGAGCCAGCATTGAGACTGCCCTTATTGTCGGTGCGGACAGGTTGTCAATAAAGTTGTACATGGTCCTGACTCACGACATGGCTACGATGTTTACGCGAGGTAAACACGACTCTTCTGTGTCGCGTCACGGCCCTGAAACGTCTGCCCAACGCTGGGGCGATGGTGGGCCAACGTCTGCGACGTTGGCCTCCATCGCCCCAGCATTGAGTCAAATTCGGAACGAGGATGGCTTCGCACAATGTACTCGCTGCGTTTTCTGTTTGGATTTGTAATAGTCCTTGTCAATTGAGTATGAACACACTGTAGGGTATAATTTATATCCCTGACGCATTTTCTCGTATTAATGCGATGAGTGTGTAAAGTTAGTGCTGAATAAACCCGGAACTTATACGTCGTCAACCCACTGAGAAAGTAATGGCGAAAAAAGCCGCGTCCGTCCGTAATTACGTTCAGTTGATCGGTCATAACGGGATTGCTAGAGCATCCCGGTGCTGGGAGCTTTCTGGAATCCTCCATTAACAACATAATTTCTCTGTTATTATCTGATTTTATGTGACTTTTTAAAATAATTACACATAATTCCTCTGTTATTTTTTTTTATAATTTTTGACTTTTTAACTTATAATATTAATTGTTTATCTTCAGGGTTTTGATCCATAATAACATATTTAGTGGTCACATAAAGCAGATATAATTTAAAGGGATGACCACAATTTATACTACATAACTTAAAGTATGACACTAGAAAATTTAACATGTATTTGTTATAAACAAAGAATACTTTGCAACATGCATGCCGAGCCTAAATGTATTAAAGTTCATTAGGCCGCGCACAGTTTTAATGTGGAGGTGTGTTCAAGATTAGTTTAGTAATATTTTTCACTCTCCAAATATATAACTAATGCAACTAATGTCCAACAAGCCTGGCCAAGTCATAGATAAGCCAAGACCTGCTGTATATGTAGACCTTGGCCCACCTGTACCACCCCTGACAGATTTTACTTTAGGATGGTATAAGAAAGTGTCATAAGAATGTGTCATATAAATAGGGCGAAGCCCAAGCCAATTTCACATAGTGACATGTGTAGGTGTTGGATTTCATAAGGAAGATAATCCAAGGTCATGGTAAGGTCATCTTAAGGTCACAGCAAAAGCAAATCAGCTCAAAACTGTGCTGGTAATTAACATATGACATCTGCATTTGTTTTATTCATCAACAGATAAAATCCTTCTAAAGATCGTTGAGTTGATAACTATAATAATCTAGGGTAATGTGAACACACAGGAACATTCCACTGATTTATCAAGTACAGTGTATGACTGTGTTTTGGAATATCATACATGTATGTCAAGTCATCCGACCAAAAAGACATAATAGGATACCTTACACGAACCAGTCCTTTGATTTCATACATTAAAGTATTATCTCCATATTTGAGTATCATTGTAAGCGGACCATATTCGGCCGGTGTTAGGGAATAATTGCTGTTGTTGATAGTGTCTATCTTCTAAGGATTCCAGGTGTATAGAGGAGTGAGGAATAGGATTTCCATTTGTAATGCATAAATGCACTCTGTGCATGCTGAGACACTCGTCAAATGTGATGCTAGCTATTTCTGTGTGATTTGTTAGCGCGACATACAAATTCTTATCGAAACCCTCTAACTTTGACCAGAAGCCTTGTATATATCACCCTCTCAGCCAGAAATATGAGCTCTGTGGAAATAACCAGAATGCGCCCTAATGTTATTGTTGCGTGCACCGTCAACTCATCCTATGGAGACTTCATTATATGCGTCAACTAAATGGTCATCACAGTTATTCTTGCCAAGAATTTCACTCATCATCTCGCTCATAATTGTGTATGCCTTGCCCTCTGTATTTGTGGTATTTGTGCCGAGTGTAAAATGTTTTATTTAGTGTACAATCCCAGGTTCATCATCTGTCGCCGTTTAATTCGGTTCTAATGTAAGCTTCGTTTATCAGCCTGTTCAGGGGATGACATAACATACGATAATCCCATTACGCAAACAAAGGCTATTCGTCAACCACATCAAACGAAATAACTGGTATATTGTCTTTGTTCTGATCAAAGTCCTTGTGAAATGTATCCATAGTTTGAGTTTTCCTGTTGGCTAGTTTTTGAAAGTTTTTGACTGCGTTCCGTCGTCAGTACCTGAAAAAAAGACAAATATTTCTGCATTTCTGTTATTATGTCAACTGAAATAGTTGGTAGTCATTTTCTACAGTTTTGGTATCTTGAAATGACCTTGGAATATTTTTTTCATAATTGCTCCAAAAATTGACTATTTTTTGCTGATTTAGATTGTTTTATTGAATATTTTGGTGTATACCATTAGTAGTCAACATCAAATCCAAATGACTTTTGTTTTACCACATGATGCACTTACAGTAAAAAGTAGATGACAAAGTCAGTGATCTACAAAAATAATCGTTATTTTAACAATTAACTCACGATCCGCTCATAGCGGCCTTTACCTTAAGTCAGAAAGAGAGCCGCTCAGAGCGGCTCTGTGCATCACAAACAAACACCAAAGCTGAACATTATGCTGTCCAAGCAGTCAGATTTATACAAAAATATTCAAGACGGGGAGCTTTAAGGTTATTCATCTGACGACAAACACCACCATCTAACAATAGTTGGAATTAATCAACCAACTGGAGCTTCAAACATGTCTTCGGACACGAGCATGTAGACCCCTATCCAGAATACATAAAAACTTGTATTTCACCCCCAATGTAGCTCAACGGCTTCACATAATTTAAAAACAGAGTATACTAAGAGTCACCTAGTGAGTGAATATCAACAGGCAGATGCACCACAGAGCCCTCTGGTGAACAGAGAAAGCAAAAGCTGAGTCAAATATACAAGGTCTCGTGACAATGGAGTCCAGAACTACGTTTTTTTGTAGTTTTGTCATATTTTGGGATTTAATAAGAAAATTGGCCCCCATGTACCACTGAACAGTATGTGTGTGTGTGTGTGTGTGGGGGGGGGGGGGTTAATCAATACTTTTTTTAAATGATAAAATTGATAAAATTTGTGGCTAATCACATTTTTGGAATTCATATGCCTATGAGGTGTTTATAGGTCAAGGAATTCATTTTTACAATCTTGACATTCCTTGATACACAAGAATCCAATATATATATAATATGGCCGCCATAACATAGATCTCGGGTAAAGTATTATTTGTGATCAATCTTGGAATAATATGAGCCTTTGATGTGAATGTTTGAGAATATAGAATAATGACAGAGCCAATTACAATATTACACCAGCTTGAATACGAGTCCGACGGGTCTGTTAGTTTTTTACAGCTAAAAAAGACTTTGTCTCGTATAAGCCCATTTTGCGTTTGTCCATCAATAGGCCTACTTAATTTGATCCATTTTCTGTGGAAAATATAGTATTTTAATATCATGGATCATGCATTTACATATTAAGATATTATATTGAATATAAGGATACTACGTAAAAACAAGTCCGCTACTAATAGTGACAGCTCAATGTCAATCTATGATTTTGTATTTCAGGATATTGGATTGTAATATTGATATGACACTTTACCGCCATAATATGCTATTATAATGTCCAAATATCGCTCTTTAATACAGAAAAACGACGTTATAATGTCTGAACACAACATAATAGAGGCAGGATATGGCGGTTAAACATCACGTATTGTTATAAAAATAGCATGAGCTGGCATTATATTGTCAGGATATGGCATTATAATACTAGGATATAGCATTTTACCATCATAATCTGGCATTTTAATGTCAAAATATGACTTTTGAATATTAGGATTATGATATTTTATTATTGGAATATAATGTTATAAAGTTATGATATGACACCTTACCATCAAAATATGACATTGTAATGTGATGATGTGGTATTCTAATGGCAGCACATGGCATTATAATATCAGAATATAGTATTATAATATCAGAAAATGATATTAAAAAAGAGAATATGATTTGGATATGGCATTCTTATGTCACGATATTAGATGCTATATCAGGATATAGCAATTTGACGTCGTTATAAGGTATTTTAATGCACAAAAATTGCCCTTCAACATCACAAAATGATATGATGTCAGAATCTGGTATTATAATGTCAGAATAGGTTGGTTTATTGGTTAAGTATCACATTATGTTTTTAAAGTGACAGCATCTGGCATTATTGGCAGGATATGGCGTTATAATATAGTTGAGCATTACAATATGATTTGTTTAATGTCAGGATATAGTAATTTAATACTATGATATGAAGTTATAAATTTATAAAATGACACCTGAATATAAAAATATGGCACATTGTAAATTGATGATTTGGAATTATACTGAAACAACGAATACTTTTACTTCGTCGTTATTGTTCAAGTAGATTGATTGATATTGTATATTGGTTGGAGTACATAAATTATACCAGATACAAAATTTTTTAGGAATATAATTGGATGCAAAATGAATGATATCTTGAGGAGTGAATTTTTTGAATGTTTAACTAATTTAAATTATTTTCCAATTTATTGTGCTTTTGTCGGTCTCATGTAAAAGAGGTCAGACGTGCTCAAACCATTGCTCATGTGCGGATTAGATATGATCTCTGGCTTTCAGTAAACTGGTTAAGTAACTGATGTTCTACACAATCCATAATCTTAACTGCGATTATCTATATATCGCATTAGGATATAGAAGAAATGTGATTACTTTAATGACCTCATATCCTGTAAACATAGCTGTGCTATCTTTGACAATAAACTATTATGACTTATTATAATAATATTATAATACAAAATATAATATAATAATCCATCTTGAGATTTATGACCTTTCAAAACAAAAATCAAAATTAATCCTCGTCCCATCAGTGATTGATCTGGCATGGCTTAATTCAGCTCTTATCTCGATTGGTCTACGTTGTTGTCATAATGGCGTGCTGTAGACAATAATAAATAGGCACTAATAAATACGGTACAATGGACCATTCAGCGATTAATGGTAAAGTAATCAGGACATACTGCCTCCAAACTAACAACTAGTCTAATACATAATTATGGCCAACGTAGGTTTCAATGTCAACGTTTTTGTTTCATTACTTTTTTGTGAGAATAATTACAGTCTTTGTTAATTGGCTCATATGTATTATGAACAATTATTACATAATGATATCGCACCTTTAGTACTGAGAGGGTGTGGCTGCCACATTCCAAGTGTCAGTTACACCCTTTCAGCACTAAGGGTGCGATATGACTACCGGTGTCCCAGCAGTATTAAAAAAAAAAAATGAGACGTTGCCTCATTTTTATCTTCCATTTTCATTTTCAAGTTTCAAGCGAATTTCACCCAAATATAATGTCACCAAAGACATTAACCCTCACAGTGCGGGGATCGACTTTAGTCGTCAGAATCTGACGTCTGTAGACGTCAGATTCTGAAGTCTAAAGTCGATCCCTGCACTGTAAGAGTAAAAATATTTCTAATGGCCGTAGACCCATAACATAGGTATTCAAATGAATCAGAGAGAGCTAACTAAGACATTTATGAGGATTTGAAATTGAAATAAACCCTTTTGTCTCCATGATTTTACAAAATTAATCCAGCGTTGTAAGGGTTAAAACAGCTTGTGAATAAATGATCGGTTGATCAAATAATTCTACACCTTCACCGCTAAGTACGACTATGATCCTTTTCAATTTTGTTTATTTTCTGATCAAATCACTGTTATTGTGAACCAATGTGTGTTTAATCATCAGGATCTGCAAATGCTTGGTCTCTAATTAGCCCTTTCAGGCCTGAATTTACCTTTGTCATCTTTATCCACTACAAGCCGCGAATTGCTGTCACAATTCTCGACTTGTAGTGGATGAAGATGATTTGGTGTGGTGTAAAAAATAAAGAAAATTGCTAAGCATTGGTAAACCAGTTTCATGGAAATTTTCGTTCTAAAACCCTTTGTTGTAGGAAAATTTAGTTTGTTTTCACGGATGTAAAATGATGCTTTAATGCATCGTGAGGGTTGAAAGGGCTAAACAAATATGAACATTTTACTCACCAAAGTGAGGCAAAATTTAAATTATTTAACATAGCGCTTGAAGGGTTATATACATTATATACATGGAGTTTTATAAAGTATATCATTTGAGGTTGGACATTTAGTTAGCATTTCCTAATGAGTAATTAGAAGAGAGAACATTCTCAATTCCTATTTTTTGTTTGCTACAGACAAATAAAGTACGTGAAAATGAACATTGAAAAATAATATTATGCAGAGTGTAATAATAGCCACGTGCTAGTTAGCGTGGTATGATGATCTACGATGTCTGCATATTATAAGCGTAATTTAAAAAATACGGTGTTTTCCCGAAGTGTTCATTCCTTCATTAGCAATGGATTTCAATGGATAAAAATAGAAAAAGGCCAAGATAATTAGCAAAGGATTTTTGCGTCAGATGATAATCACCTTATCGAGAGAAATAATTGTTCCCCCCCCCCCTCCACCAAAAAAATTTAACCAGCGAGCTGACAAGAGGCGTACTCAGCCAACATAATAATCTCGTCCAGTGCTCAAGAATTGTCGGCTAATGTCATATTCTTCCTAACGTTTATTCTGACTGACGGCAATTGTTTTATTTGGCAGCATTAAAGGTGATCCATCACCCCTTATATGGTATGAATAATTATGTCCTTATATGGGGTGATTGGCTATCATGTGACCACCTGAGAGGGTCACATGATAGACAATCACCCCTTATATGGGGTCGATTGGCTATCATGTGACCATCTGAGAGGGTCACATGATAGCCAATCACCCCATATAAGGAAACACTTGTGCCTCATCTTGTGGCAACTTTGATTTATTCATACTATATACGGGGTGATAGATCACCTTCAACATTCATTTTGTGACGGGCGTTGTTCAGATATATTATGTCCTCCCCCATAATAATTAGAGCGCTAATTCCCCCAGCCTGCTGATATTAAGGCTGATTTGTGTGCAATGGTTACATATCACGTAAATGTTTCTAGGTCTTCCCGACTAACGGAATGGCGAAACGAAAAATTCTCAGCCCACAAAAATGAAATAAATGCTGTTTTAGGCCACCTTTGAGCACATAATGCCACATATAGGCTAAACTGGGCCAGGAGAACCTCCAGAGGAAGGTGAGATAAATAAAATAACAAGGCCCTCCAGAAACAGGATTCGAAATTCGAGCCCTGGCGGTCTGAGGCCGAGTACGCTACCTCTCGGTCACTGAGGCTCCCCACAATACTGAGCTTCGCAAGTGGTTGGGGAAGAAACATATTTGCTTCTTTGAAATCGCCGAAACCGGGAACCAAACCCCACTATCTAGCGTGAAAGGCAGCGGTGCCAACCACTACCCTAGGGCTCCCACCCGTCTCAGCCCACAGTAAATATAACCTAAGCAATAGCTTATATCATAATTTGAAAAATGGCATTGTAAGTAGGCCTACCGCTAGTATTGCAAAATTTAAATATATTTCGATCATACAAAATTTCTTGTGGCCCACAAAGGGACAACACTAAAGGTAAAGATTATTTGCGACCGCTAACCCTAAAAGTTAACCCAGCGCTGACTTAATGTTGTATCAGCGTTTCTAACGCTGACCCAACATTGTGACAGCGTTGCTTTATTGTCCCACACTGTGGCTGACTGATTTTCTAGCTGCATGCATGAGGGATTATTCTGTTGTCCGCCTTCGAGCAAGAACACTGGCTACATTTATAAATCAACCGATGGCCCTGACAGCCAATTTCCGCTTTTGTAACATCAAAATGAACCTGCATATCAGAGAGGGCGGGCGTGGGCCTGCTGACACGGAAAACACGCAACCTTCACCCAGTGTTGGGGTTACGTTGGGCCACGTCGCAGACGCTGGCCCAACGTTAGCCCAACACTGGGTCAATGTTCCTTGTTTGCTGGCGTAAGCAATGCTGGATGGACGTAGGTCATCTTGAAAATGGCAATCCAGCAAGAGCAATAAAAACAATAATTGTGTTATCACATTAAAACCAAACTGATCTCGGATGAATTGACTAAATTATTTTACACTGATCCCGAATTCCACTATTATACTCAGCGTATGTGATATTTCTCGAGATTCAAAGTATTTTTTCTAGTCACTAACATAGTTGTTTTACTGGTGGAATCCACACATTATCGTAGCAAATTTTGATATAAGATGTTCGATTCCACGAAGCTTGCTTGTTAGCTGGCAATAAATAAAACACACCTGGCATAAATTGCCGTTCCAATACCAACGTATTTATTACACAGACCGAGGCCACAAATTCAGATTGGTTCCAGAAATGATCAGTAAAAAAAGAAGTCCCAATCTAACATACCAACAATCATCAGCTCCACTGCACTGGCATGTCACAACTAAGCTCCTTGACCATGTTGACGGGGCTATGAGTGTTATCATAGGCACCCCTTTTCCACACCCACCCCAAGGTGGACAGCAGACAGAGCAAAATTATAACAGACGACAAACTCAATACCGTCTACATTTGATCGTTGTACGAATTCTGACAAGTCTCTATTAAAATATATTTAATTAATTCCTAAACAATATCACATTAATATATTCATTTAAATTATGCCAGAAAATTTTCCCACAACAGGCATATTCGCGTGTATCTACCAGAACCATCTATACACTAAAACAAACACGAATCATTGTCCCTGTGCTGTTTTGTTGGAGGGCCCACACCAAAGACGGTTGGGAACATACAATACAGACCAGAAATATTATTACTTGTTTGCTGCGCAATTTTTAAATCTAACTGTATTAGTTTTTCTCATAATTTGACATAATTACTGATGTCACCTGCGTTTCCATAGTCTGATTGTGAATACATATACTATTTATACTTGTATAGTGGGAAATTAAAATTCGCGAAAATAAAAATCTTCCGAGACTTCCTCTGTGTATTCTTTACTGTACATAAAATGACTTGTGCTGATTCAATTGTAAAGAAGCTGATCGTGTTTTAATTATTACCTGTCAGATGATTACACTATACGTGCCGTCATTATAAAAACAACTTCTTGCCAGGTTTGGCGGTGAATTGTCTAATTCCATTGTTGACGTCGCACGTCTAGCGTTCCACGCGCCACGTCTTTGTCACGATTGTCGAGAGGAATAAAGTCCATATCCAGCAAAACAAGATTGTTGGATTCATGTCTTCGACACTGGCCCGGCATTAATCCAACTGTGGGTGACAGTTCTCGTCTGGTGGAGAAGGTCTTCAGTGGATCTTCTTTCATCCCTGAAACCACAAAACGTTTGCCCATTGTTGGTTTATGTGTAGAATCTCGGTGTTTCAAATATCTACAGGTGCACATGTACATTGCTTAGACTTGCTTAAAATACACCGGAGACGTCAGTCTATTGTTAAAGCAGTAGATTCGGATCTACGAATCTACTGTTATGTTATACTGGTCAGGTCGGGCACTATTTACGGGTTTATCCATAGAAGCGAAGTCAGTATTGTGGGGAGCCTCCGTGACCGAGAGGTAGCGTGCTCGGCCTCAGACCGCCAGGGCTCGAATTTCGAATCCTGTGTCTGGAGGACAGTGTCATCTCAATCATCTCACCATCCTCAGGAGGTTCTCCTGGCCCAGTTTAGCCTATATGTGCACAAAGGTGGCCTAAAGCCCGATTCATTTCATTTCATTTTCCATAGAAGCGAATGTCTAATATTTCATGATTTAGCCATAGTGGCAATGAAACTAAGGTATTCTATTACCAAATCTGGAAACGTCTGCACATATTCTGTGTATTTTAAGTCGAAGAAAGAACTCAATTACAATAGATTCGTAGATCTAAATATCTACGAATATATCGAATTTCGTTCCTTCTTCTTGAAATAATACCAGACATTCTTGATAATATAGTTACGCTGAGCTGCCTGTAGTTATTCTGAGTTTCGCGGCTCAGGCTTCACTTGCTTGTTTGTGATAGAGAGACCACCAACACGGTGTACGTTGTTCTAGCACAAGCTCACAAAGAGAGGCGTTCGTCCCAGGGGGTGGTAATTAGAGAATGGTAAACACTGCAGTCCGTCTTAAATAGCATATTTCTGTGCCACAAAAAGTGTTGTTGACGCCACGAAAATGTATTTTTCTGCGCTGTATTAAAAAAGAGTGAATGACTGGATAGATGATTACCTGGTCTCAAATGAGAAACCGTAATCTGGATGTAAACAGAAACCTGTATGAGGAACAGGGATCAACAGAAAACATGATACATTGACCTTACAGATTTGCTGAAATTTTATTTAGAATAGGTACCTGGCGAATATGCTATGTTGGCCCAGTGCTGGTTTACTGTTGGGCCAACGTCGCAGACGGTGAGCCAACAGTAAATCAACGCTGGGTTAACGTCTTGTGTTTGCTTGGTATTTAGGGCATTTGGTAGTGAGAAGAAGTGAGAAGAAAATACCTCGTGAAAACAAATTAATCTGAAATCTAGAGATGCTTTAATAGCAGCTGGGCGGGGGCCCTAGGGTAGTGGTTAGCACCGCTGCCTTTCACGCTAGAGTTCGGGGTTCGGTTACCGGTCTCTGCGGTTTGAAAGAAACAAAAACTGTTTCTTCCCCTTCCACGTGTGAAAATCAGTATTGTGGGGAGCCTCCGTGACCGAGAGGTAGCGTGCTAGGCCTCAGACCGCCAGGTCTCGAATTTCGAATCCTGTGTCTGGAGGACAGTGTCATCTCAATAATCTCACCTTCCTCAGGAGGTTCTCCTGGCCCACTTTAGCCTATATGTGCACAAAGGTGGCCTAAAGCCCGACTCATTTCATTTCATTAGTGTGGAATGTATTTTTTTACACGATGAAAACACAGAGCTGTGATATGTTATTCCATCCATTATAAGCATGGTGCATTCTAGATAAAAGGATCCACTATGTTTCGAGTTAGAACGCAGCATGTATCTGAATGGTAAGATCCTCACATCAATACTAACTTTATGGTTAAAATGACGGACATATTTTTTGGGAGGTGCTCAAGATAGGCTCTCACACTATAAATTGCTGATAGAATGTTTCAAAATCAGCTATGTTGATTCAAAGATGGTCACTATGTTAGGTAAGCTCAATTAAAATTTATTTTGGGGCCGTTATTAGGGGAACATTTGCTTACTTACTTTTGAGTTGTTAGATATCATGTCTTTGCTCTCTTTGTAGATCTGTACAAATTTACAATAAATTGACTATTTAAACATTTATTGAAAGCAATGGAAACATTTAGCATGCATTTTGTACTTTCACTTCATGAATTGCATGCAACTGTGAAAATAATATTGGCTCAGATCATGCAAGGTTTGGTCTGGTATCAGATGTTCCCCTGGAACCAGCGGGCTGTATTCTGGGTAAATCCCAACAATCACTGGATGCTAACCTAGTGTTGGTTTCATTATATCAGACAGATCGAGTAAATTAAAGAATTTACGGTTTCCAAGGAAAATGTCATGGGAGATTACATAGTATTGAGCTTGCTCTACACACGTAACGATGGTTCATTGTTGGGCCATCGCTGCAGGCGATGGCCTAACATTGAGCCATCGTTGGACTGTGATCCCTTGTTAGACACGATGATCAACAGAGGGACGGGCGGCTGTATACACCTGCTACTACCACCCACTTCTTAATAATAACAAAATGCTAGACGTTGATCCAACGCTGGCCTTATGTTGGTCCACCATCAGCCTCGCTGGCCAGCATTGGCCCCGTTCTCATCCCCCACCCCTGTCCCCACGGGGATTTCTCTACAGGGATCTTCGGCGTCCATGCTTGACGCGTTCTCACAGACGTACTACACAGTAGGCCCAGCAAACAAGATATGTTGTTGTTTTAATGCTGGATTATTGTTGGGCCGGTGTCGCAGACGGCGTGCCAACGCTAAACCAGCATTGGTCTAGCATCTCTTGTTTTCTGGGGGTATCCCAACAGTATGTGCCCTTCATACCATCCCAGAAAACACGAGACATGAAGCCAATGTTGTTTTTAAATTTGTAGGGTTTTACCAGTTGCTTTGATTTGTATATATATCGCATATATGCAATATAGTAGTATATTTTCTAGGAGCCGCTTCACAAATATATCTAATGTTAGGATTCATTGTCAAGTTGGAGATATTGCCTTTAATTCCCATTGGACGGTATGTTGATTTCTTTGTAATTGTATTAACTAGAATTATTAATACTCAAACCGCACATACAATGCACCCTATATATACAATAATAATAATATCGGTCCGTGTGTCGAAATCTACATGTACGACCAAGTAAGGATTTTGTCTGCTGACCATGCGGGGAATTCCACGGTGACTTTTTATTGCCATCACAAACACAAGTTAGACGTTGCGGAAATACAAGTTATAATTGTTGCGATACAAGCTAAACCTGTAGAAATACAAGTTAATGTTGTCCAGTTACATCTTAGCTCTGAAGAAATACATTTCTCAAAATATTACATTCAAGGTTTTGAAAGGGTTCCCCAAGTTTCCGTGGGGTGGAAAGCACCTGATTTGCATATTTCCAAGAAGGTCGCAAAACAAAGGTCAAAACCATAACTTTTGTACAAAAGAGCAAGAAATGCGTTCAATTTTATCTATTTATACAAATTTAGGGTTATTTTGATAAGATTGACAACCATTAGAGGTCTGAGTATGCCATTCTTAAAAAATATAGACAAAAAACATTTAGAGTCAAATTCGAAGATTCGAAGAACGATTGACTGTCAACATTTTTCTGTGGTTTTCAAATATTCCTAGATATGTTTCCCATACAAACCCAAAACAGATTTATTTGCGTACTTTATTTTATGTAAATCCTCTTTAATTTATGTGTGTCGAAGGCTGGTATCATAACAAGTGTCGTACCGATATCGACTTCTCTGCCATAAACATGACAGCATTTGAACAGATTTCCTAGTTCAAAATGAGGGGTGTCAGTGTTCATAAATGAACCAGCAGATAATATAAATGATGACCTTCCTGACAGGATTGAAGATTATTACCTTAAAACGCCACTACATTAATATATATGAGCTAAATTAGATAATAACAATTCCGAAAAAATCTCATTACAGTTGTTGCTTCTAGGTTTGTGTCTGTGTCTGTCAGGCAATGATGAAGTCTTTGTCAAGTTTGTATACGACAATGCAGAGTGGAGTACACGTATTCTCATTGGATGGAACATATCATTGTATAGCAAAGGCGAAATAAAGCTTATTACTCAGAGCAACAAGACATCATCATATCATGTTTCTAACCATCTGAGACTCGAGCATACCACATATGCTGGTCAGATCCCAAACTGATCCTAGCTAGGCTCAGTAGATTCAAGGTGGCATGTAAAATCAAAGTAGCTCTACATGTACATCTCTATTGGCTGTGGTTGTCATCTGTATCTATGATAACTGAGTCCCAAGACTCAGACTCAGCTTTCAATCACTTTGACTGAACTGTGACTTCTATGTCAGCGGCATCAATGCGGTTGCTCTTCCTTCCAACAATCTTGATCCCACCAATCTTAGTACGGTATACACTACATTTCTCTATGCTAAGAGATAATCTCCAAGCATAACCATAACTACTGCATAGTCTCATTTGATACACTCTTTGCAAGATTTTGCGCGGAAATAGGAATACCAACTAAATAGTTCAGCTTTTTGTCACTGTGTGGCGTGTTGTTATTGAAAAGTGTGTAACAGTAGTCCCAACTAAATAGTTCAGCTTTTGGTCACTGTGTGGCATGTTGTTATTGAAAAGGGTGTATTAGTCACTTTTTATCAAGGCTGTAGATATCATTTCTGTCAGCGGAGCCCCTACAGATGTATCCAACGTCGTGCCAAGGCTTGTTGATTGATTTCAACTGCTTATGGTTTTAGTGGCAGGAACAGGTTTCATAATGGCAGGACGTGGCCTTAGGCAGCTGTGGTGACCATCTATATCAGTGACGGTCTTACCCACATGCTTGACACATGCCATGTGGCTTTATACACGGGCCATTGTCACTATTCTTTTTAAAGCAACAGGTGCACAAGACAGTAGGCCTATTGATGAATCATCACAGAATAAAGTATGGTTGGAAATGACAACTGAAGAGATGAGAGTCAGTGATGACTGTGCTGGAGTTTAAAATAGTACAACTCACCAATGCCTTGGATCAGCTGTACCAGTTGCCAGAGTAGGACAACCATACGTCCATGCTTCAGAGCGACTACAGTACCATACACAAAGTCATCTCAAGTACTTTACGACCAATCTGGATCCTGTATCCATATCGTACCCAAAATTTAATCGAATGTTTCTTAGCCCGAAACAAGTGTGGGCCATATATAGGGAAGTGGTTAGCACGGCTACCTTTTATGCTAGATATCGGGGTTCGTTTCCCGGTCTCAGCGATTTGAGAGAAACAAAATTGTTTCTTCCCATCCACTCGTAAAATTCAGTATTGTGGGAAGCCTCCGTGACCGATAGGTAGCGTGCTCGGCCTCATACCTCCAGGGTTTGAATTTTGAATCCTGCGTCTGGAGGGAGTGTCATCTCACTCATTTCACCATCCTCAGGAGGTTCTCCTGGCCCAATTTAGCCTGTATATGTACAAAAGTGGCCTAAAGCCCGATGCATTTCATTTCATTTTTTGGCCCGAAACGCACCTCTTGGTCCAGGCAATAAATATTTTTTAATGGACAAAAATGTTAACAAAGGTTTTTTCAACGGAATTTGACTCAGTGGGGCCATGTAAAAACACCCATAAAACCCCACCCGAATCATCCTTGGGGAAAGCCTCGTTTTCGGGTAAAATTCAAAATGGCCGCCATTAAACCAGTAATTTGTGAATTTTTTTATTAAATCGCTATAATTTGAGAACTAAACATCAGACAGCTACATATAATATGTCCTTTCGCACTATTTTTTTAAAGGATTTTATTTGTTCACAGTTACAATTCCTAAAAGGTCAAACTGAGGTCATTTTCAAGGTCAAGGTCAAATTAAGCTTAAAAATGTGAACAATTTACATATATTTTTTATAAATCGCTATCGTTTCAGAACTAAACATCGTAGAGTCACACATAATATGTTTTTTTGCAATATTTTTTTCAAGGAGTTTTATTTGTTTACATTTTGAATTTTTAAGAGGTCAAACTGAGGTCATTTTCAAGGTCAAGGTCTTAAAAAGGTGAAAAATTTGCATTTTTTAAGTGCACAAATGCCAAAATATTTAATTGACAAAAATGTTAACAAATGCTTCTCAACATAATTTGACTCGGTTGCAGTATTTGAAACAACACATAAAACCCCATCCGAATCCTCCTTGGGAAAAGCCTCGTTTTCGACTTAAATCCAAAATGGCCGCCATTATTAAACAAGTAATTTAGATATATATTTTTAAATCGCTTTCATTTTAGAACTACGCATCGTAGAACCACATATAAATTTTTTTTTTCACACTATTTTTTTCACACTATTTTTTTTTATTTGCTTACATTTCAAATTTTAAAGATGTCAAACTGAGGCCATTTTCAAGGTCAAGGTCAAATTATCATGTGAACAATTAGCATTTTTAAGTGCACAAATGCCAAAATATTTAATTTACAAAAATGTTTTTCAACCTAATTTTACTCATTGGTGATCTGTGAAACAACACGTAAAACCCTCCCGAATCAACCTCGGAGAAAACCTCGTTTTCGGGTAAAATCTAAAATAGCCGTCATTATGCCAGTAATTTACGTGTTTTTTAAATAAATCTCTATCTTTCGAGAACTAAACATAGTAGAGCCACATATACTATGTCTTTTCGGACTATTTTATTCTGGAATTCTACTTGTTTACATCTCAAATTCCCAAGAAGTCAAACTGAGGTCATTTTCAAGGTCAAGGTCAGATTAGACCTAAAATATAATAATTCACATTTTTGGGTCATCAAATGCAGAAATATTGAACAGAAAAAATGTTGGCAAATGCTTTTCAACATAATTTGACTCGGTGTGGCTATGTAAAACACACTTAAAACCTCACCTGAATCCAAAATGCCCCTATTTCATCAAGTAATTGAGCAAAATCCTTATAATTTGGTCAGTCAGTCAATGATACAGTATTGGATTATGTTGGACGAATTCGTCCAATAAACAGACCTTGATAAACCTTCTTGTTGAATACATGGCCAATGTAAACATCCGTCCAGCATGCAGAAGGTGATTCAGATTATAAAATATGTACCGTGGCCTGCAGGTCAGCACAAGCAGTTTGGCTATCATGCTCAGGGTCGTTTCAGACATTGCCCATCGCCGGTTGAAGCTGAGCCTGCAATATGTATTTATGAAATTAAAAGCCAGTCTGATGATTGATGCATTCAACAACCAGACATACTTCTTAACCTGAAATCAGAAAAGGAAACACTGGCATGGCCTTGACTACGCTGTTAATTTGTATTGTCAATAGAGTTGGCGACAAAATGCTTCCTTGTGGAACACCTTTCTCTTGCAACTTTAGTGAAGTGTAAGTGTTATCTCATCTGACTTCAAATGTTATACCTTTATAAATTTATTAGAAAATAGAGGTGGTGTACCCCTTAGACATGAACGTGTTTTATACTTCCAGATGGTGTCATAGGCTTGTCTCTATGAAAATATATTGATTTAAATCCTAAACAATATCAAAATTAATATATTTATTTAGATTATGCCAGAAAATTTTCCCACAACAGGCATATTCGCGTGTATATACCAGAACCATCTATACACTTAAACAAACACGAATCATTGTCCCTGTGCTGTTCTGTTGGGGGGCCCACATCAAAGACGGTTGTGAACCTACAATACAGACCAGATATAACTTTACTTGTTTGCTGCGCAATTTTCAAATCTAACTGTATTAGTTTTTTCATAATTTGACATAATTACTGGTGTTACCTGCGTTTCCATAGTCTGATTGTGCATACATATGCTATTTATACTTGTATAGTGGACAATTAAAATTCGCGAAAATAGAGATCTTCAGAGACTTCCTCCGTGTATTCTTTACTGTAAATAAAATGACGTGTGCTGATTAAGTTGTAAAGAAGCTGATCGTGTTATAATTATTACCTGTCAGATGATTACACTATACGTGCCGTCATTATAAAAACAACTTCTTGCTAGGTTTAGCGGTGAATTGTCTAATTCCATTGTTGACGTCGCACGTCTAGCGTTCCACGCGCCACGTCTTTGTCACGCTTGTCGAGAGGAATAAAGTTCATATCTAGCAAAAACGCGATTGTTGGATTCATGTCTTCAACACCGGCCTGGCATTAATCCAACTGTGGGTCACAGTTCTCGTCTGGTGGAGAAGGTCTTCAGTGGATCTTCTTACATCCCTGAAAGCACAAAACGTTTGCCCATTGTTGGATCTCGGTGTTTCAAATATCTACAGGTACACATGTACATTGCTTGGGCTTGCTTAAAATACACCCGTGACGTCAGTCTATTGTTAAAGCAGTAGATTCGGATCTATCGGGTTTATCCATAGAAGCGAATGTCTAATATTTCATGATTTAGCCATAGTGGCAATGAAACTAAGGTATTCTATCACCAAATCTTGAAACGTCTGCACATATTCTGTGTATTTTAAGTCGAAGAAAGAACTCAATTACAATAGATTCGTTGATCCAAATATCCACGAATCTATCGAATTTCGTTCTTTCTTGACATAATACCAGACATTCTTGATAATATAGTTACGCAGAGCTGCCTGTAGTTATTCTGAGTTTCGCGGCTCAGGTTTTACTTGTTTGTTTGTGATAGAAAGACTAACCATACTGTGTACGTTGTTCTAGCACAAGCTCACAAAGAGAGGCGTACGTCCCAGGGGGTGGTAATTAGAGGATGGTAAACACTGCAGTCGGTCATAAATAGCATATTTCTGTGCCACAAAAAGTGTTGTTGACGCCACGAAAATGTATTTTTCTCCGCTGTATTAAACAAGAGTGAATGACTGGATAGATGATTACCTGGTCTCATGTGAGAAAGCCATAACCTGGATGTAAACAGAAACCTGTATGAGGAACAGGGATCAGCAGAAAACATGATACATTGACCCTACAGATTTGCTGAAATGTTATTTAGAATAGGTACCTAGCAAATATGTTATGTTGGCCCACTGTTGGTTTACTGTTAGGCCAACGTCGCAGACGGTGAGCCAACAGTAAACCAACACTAGGCCAACAGAACATATTTGCTAGGTACCTATTCTAAATAACATTTAAGCAAATAAGAAGATACCTCGTAAATACAGATTAGTCTAAAATCTAGAGATGCTTTAAAAGCAGCTGGGCGGGGGCCCTAGGGTAGTGGTTAGCACCGCTGCCTTTCACGCCAGAGTTCGGGGTTCGGTTCCCGGTCTGGGCGGTTTGAAAGAAACAAAAACTGTTTCTTCCCCATCCACGTGTTAAAGTCAGTATTGTGGGGAGCCTCTGTGACCGAGAGGTAGCGTGCTCGGCCTCAGACCACCAGGGCACGAATTTCGTGTCCTGTGTCTGGAGGACAGTGTCATCCCAATCATCTCACCATGCTCAAGAGGTTCTCCTGGCCCAGTTTAGCCTATATTTCCACAAAGGTGGCCTAAAGCCCAACTCATTTCATTTCATTAGTGTGGAATGTATTTTTTTTTATCTATACGATGAAAACACAGAGCTGTGATATGTTATTCCATCCATTATAAGCATGGTGCATCTTAGATAAGAGGATCCACTATGTTTCGAGCTAGAACGCAACATGTATCTGAATGGTAAGATCCTCACATCAACACAAACTTTATGGTTAAAAAGACGGACATATTTTTTGGGAGGTGCTCCAGATAGGCTCTCACACTATAAATTGCTGATAGAATATTTCAACATCAGCTATGTGGATTCAAAGATGGTCACTATGTTAGGTAAGCTCAATTAAAATATATGTTAATATATATATGCCGTTAATAGGGGAACATTTGTTTACTTGCAAAATAAGCATATAGAACCTTCTGTAATTTTAGTTTTTACATATCATGTCATTTGCTTTCTTTGTAGATCTGTACATATTTACATGAAATTGACTATTTAAACATTTATTGAAAGCAATGGAAACATTTTGCACTTTCACTTCATAAATTGCATGCAACTGTGAAAATAATATTGGCTCAGATCATACAAGGTTTGGTCTGGTATCAGATGTTCCCCTGGAACCAGCGGGCAGCATTCTGGGTAAATCCCAACAATCACTGGATGCTAACCTAGTGTTGGTTTCATTATATCAGACAGATCGAGTAAATTAAAGAATTTACGGTTTCCAAGGAAAATGTCATGGGAGATTACATAGTATTGAGCTTGCTCTACACACCTAACGATGGTTCAATGTTGGGCCATCGCTGCACGCGATGGCCCAACATTGAACCATCGTTGGACTGTGATCCCTTGTTAGACACGGATGATCAACAGAGGGACGGGCGGCTGTATGCACCTGCTACTACCACCCACTTCTTAATCCTAACAAAATGCTAGACGTTGACTCAACGCTGGCCTAATGTTGGTCCACCATCAGCCTCGCTGGCCAGCATTGGCTCCGTTCTCGTCCCCCTCCCCTGTCCCCACGGGGATTTCTCTACAGGAATCTTCAGCGTCCATGCTTGACGCGTTCTCACAGACGGACTACACAGTAGGCCCAGCAAACAAGATACATTGTTGTTTTAATGCTGGTTTAATGTTGGGCCGGTGTCGCAGACGGCGTGCCAACGCTAAACCAGCATTGGTCTAACATCTCGTGTTTTCTTGGGGGTATCCCAACAGTATGTGCCCTTCATACCATCCCAGAAAACACGAGACATGAAGCCAATGTTGTTTTTAAATTTGTAGGGTTTTACCAGTTGCTTTGATTTGTATATATATCGCATATATGCAATATAGTAGTCTATTTTCTAGGAGACGCGTCACAAATATATTCATTGTTAGGATTCCTTGTCAAGTTGGAGATATTGCCTTTAATTCCCATTGGACGGTATGTTGATTTCTTTGTAATTGTATTAACTAGAATTATTAATACTCAAACCGCACCTACAATGCACCCTATATATACGATAATAATGATATAGGTCCGTGTGTCGAAATCTACCTGTACGACCAAGTAAGGATTTTGTCTGCTAACCATGCGGGGAATTCTACGGTGACTTTTTATGGCCATCACAAACACAAGCTAGTCGTTACGGAAATACAAGGTATAATTGTTGCGATACAAGCTAAACCTGTAGAAATACAAGTTAATGTTGTCCAGTTACATCTTAGCTCTGAAGAAATACATTGCTCAAAATATTCCATTCAAGGTTTTGAAAGGGTTCCCCAAGTTTCCGTGGGGTGGAAAGCACTGATTTGCATATTTCCAAGATGGTCGCAAAACAAAGGTCAAAACCATAACTTTTGTACAACAGAGCAAGAAATGCGTTCAATTTTATCTATTTACACAAATTTAGGGTTATTTTGATAAGTTTGACAACCATTAGAGGTCTGAGTATGCCATTCTTAAAAAATATAGACAAAAAACATTTGGAGTCAAATTCGAAGATTCCAAGAACGTGGTTTTTAAATATTCTTAGATATGTTTTCCATACAAACCCAAAACAGATTTATTTGCGTACTTTATTTTATGTAAATCCTCTCTTTAATTTATGTGTGTCGAAGGCTGGTATCAACAAGTGTCATACCGATATTGACTTCTCTGCCGTAAACATGACAGCATTTGAAGAGATTTCCTAGTTCAAAATGAGGGGTGTCTGTGTTCATAAATGATGACCTTCCTGACAGGATTGAAGATTATTACCTTAAAACGCCACTACATTAATATATATGAGCTAAATTGAAACCACACTTCACTACGTTTATTCTTGTAACTCATCTGGTAGAAAGACATAACATTGTAATATTCAGGAATGCATTCAGCTGCATTCTACATGACAATACAAGGATATACTTGATAATAACAATTCCGAAAAAATCTCATTACAGTTGCTGCTTCTAGGTTTGTGTCTGTGTCTGTCAGGCAATGATGAAGTCTTTGTCAAGTTTGTATACGACAATGCCGAGTGGAGTATACGTATTCTCATTGGATGGAACAGATCATTGTATAGCAAAGACGGAATAAAGCTTATTACTCAGAGCAACAAGTCATCATCATATCATGTTTCTAACCATCTGAGACTCGAGCATACCACATATGCTGGTCAGGTCCCAAACTGTTCCTAACTAGCTAGCTAGTCTCAGTAGATTCAAGGTGGCATGTAAAATCAAAGCAGCTCTACATGTACATCTATATTGGCTGTGGTTGTCATCTGTATCTATGATAACTGAGTCACAAGACTCAGACTCAGCTTTCAATCACTTTGACTGAACTGTGATTTCTAGGTCAGCGGCATCAATGCGTTTGCTCTTCCTTCCATCAATCTTGATCCCACCAATCTTAGTACGGTATACACTACATTTCTCTATGCTAAGAGATAATCTCCAAACATAACCATAACTACTGCATAGTCACACTTGATACACTCTTTTCAAGATTTTGCGCGTAAATAGGAATACCAACTAAATAGTTCAGCTTTTTGTCACTGTGTGGCGTGTTGTTATTGAAAAGTGTATAACAGTAGTCCCAACTAAATAGTTCAGCTTTTGGTCACTGTGTGGCGTGTTGTTATTGAAAAGGGTGTATTAGTCACTTTTTATCAGGGCTGTAGATATCATTTCTGTCAGCGGAGCCCCTACAGATGTATCCAACGTCTTGCCAAGGCTTGTTGATTGATTTCAACTGCTTATGGTTTTAGTGGCAGGAACAGGTTTCATAATGGCAGGAAGTGGTAGAAAGACATAACATTGTAAGCTGCCTAAGGCCTTAGGCAGCTGTGGTGACCATCTATATCAGTGACGGTCTTACCCACATGCTTGACACATGCCATGTGGCTTTATACACGGGCCATTGTCACTATTCTTTTTGAAGCAACAGGTGCACAAGACAGTAGGCCTATTGATGAATCATCACAGAATAAAGTATGGTTTGAAATGACAACTGAAGAGATGAGATTCAGTGATGACTGTGCTGAAGTTTAAGATAGTACAACTCACCAATGTCTTGGATCAGCTGTACCAGTTGCCAGAGTAGGACAACCATACGTCCATGCTTCAGAGCGACTACAGTACCATACACAAAGTCATCTCAAGTACTTTACGACCAATCTGGATCCTGTATCCATATCGTACCCTAAAAAAGAGAGAATGACTGGATAGATGATTACCTGGTCTCATGTGAGAAAGCCCTAACCTGGATGTAAACAGAAACCTGTATGAGGAACAGGGATCAGCAGAAAACATGATACATTGACCCTACAGATTTGCTGAAATGTTATTTAGAATAGGTACCTAGCAAATATGTTATGTTGGCCCAGTGTTGGTTTACTGTTAGGCCGACGTCGCAGACGGTGAGCCAACAGTAAACCAACACTGGGCCAACATAACATATTTGCTAGGTACCTATTCTAAATAACATTTCAGCAAATAAGAAGATACCTCGTAAATACAGATTAATCTAAAATCTAGAGATGCTTTAAAAGCAGCTGGGCGGGGGCCCTAGGGTAGTGGTTAGCACCGCTGCCTTTCACGCCAGAGTTCGGGGTTCGGTTCCCGGTCTCGGCGGTTTGAAAGAAACAAAAACTGTTTCTTCCCCATCCACGTGTGAAAGTCAGTATTGTGGGGAGCCTCCGTGACCGAGAGGTAGCGTGCTCGGCCTCAGACCACCAGGGCACGACTTTCGGGTCCTGTGTCTGAAGGACAGTGTCATCTCAATCATCTCACGATGCTCAGGAGGTTCTCCTGGCCCAGTTTAGCCTATATTTGTTTAGCCTATATGTGGATTCAAAGATGGTCACTATGTTAGGTAAGCTCAATTAAAATATATGTTGGGGCCGTTAATAGGGGAACATTTGTTTACTTGCAAAGTAAGCATATAGAACCTTCTGTCATTTTAGTTTTTACATATCATGTCATTTGCTTTCTTTGTAGATCTGTACATATTTACATGAAATTGACTATTTAAACATTTATTGAAAGCAATGGAAACATTTAGCATGCATTTTGTACTTTCACTTCATAAATTGCATGCAACTGTGAAAATAATATTGGCTCAGATCATGCAAGGTTTGGTCTGGTATCAGATGTTCCCCTGGAACCAGCGGGCTGTATTCTGGGTAAATCCCAACAATCACTGGATGCTAACCCAGTGTTGGTTTCATTATATCAGACAGATCGAGTAAATTAAAGAATTTACGGTTTCCAACGAAAATGTCATGGGTGATTACATAGTATTGAGCTTGCTCTACACACGTAACGATGGCTTAATGCTGGTTCAATATTGATTCAATGGTGGTTCAATGCAGGTTCAATGTTGGGCCATCACCTGCAGCGATGGCTCAACATTGAACCATCGTTGGACTGTGATCCCTTGTTAGACAGATGATCAACAGAGGGACGGGCGGCTGTATGCACCTGCTACTACCACCCACTTCTTAATCGTAACAAAATGCTAGACGTTGACCCAACGCTGGCCTAATGTTGGTCCATCGTCTGTCTCGCTGGCCAGCATTGACCCCATTGAATCCCGTTCCCCTCCCCTGTCCCCACGGGGATTTCTATACAGGGATCTTCAGCGTCCATGCTTGACGCTTTCTCACAGATGTACTATACAGTAGGCCCAGCAAACAGTATACGGTGTTGTTTTAATGCTATTGAATGTTGGGCCGGTGTCGCAAACGGCATGCCAACGCTAAGCCAGCATTGGTTTAACATCTTGTGTTTTCCGGGGGGATATGCTGACAGTATGTGTCCTTCATACCATCTCAGCAAACACGAGACATGGGGCCAATGTGGTTTTAATGTTGATCAGACGTCGAAGACGGTGGGCCAATAATTAAACAGCATTGGTTAAATGTCTCGTGTTCTCTGGTTGCTGCCATGCATTCGCCTTATCCCCATCACCATGATCACAACACCAAGGATATTTTATAATAAATTAAAATTTAAAAAATGTTTGTTTTTTAATTTGTAGGGTTTTAACTGTTTAACAGTTGACTTTGATTTGTATATATCGCATATATGCAATATAGTAGTCTATTTTCTAGGAGACGCTTCACAAATATATTCATTGTTAGGATTCATTGTCAAGTGGGAGATATTGCCCTTAATTCTCATTGGACGGTATATTGATTTCTTTGTAATTTTATCAACCAGAAATATTTATTACTCAAACTGCATCTTTAATACACCCTATATAATAATAATAATAATAATAATAATAATGATAATAATAATAATAATAATAATAATAATAATAATAATAATAATAATAATAATAATAATAATAATAATAATAATAATAATAATAATAATAATAATAATATCGGTCCGAGTGTCGAAATCTACCTGTACGACCAAGCAAGAACGTTTTGTCTACTGACCATGTGGGGAATTCTACGGTGGCTTTTTAGGGCCATCACAAATACAAGTTAGACGTTGTGGAAATACAAGTTATAATTGTTGCGATACAAGTTAAACCTGTAGAAATACAAGTTAATGTTGTCCAATTACATCTTAGCTCTGAAGAAATACATTGCTCAAAATATTCCATTGAAGCTTTTGAGAAAGTTTCCCAAGTTTCCGTGGGGTGGAAAGCACCTGATTTGCATATTTCCAAGATGGTCGCAACAAAAAAAGGTCGAAACCATAATTTTTGTACAAAAGAGCAAGAACGAGTGACTCTCAACATTTTTCTGTGGTTTTCAAATATTCCTAGATATGCTTTCCATACAAACCCAAAACATATTTATTTGCGTACTTTAATTTATGTAAATCCTCTCTTTAATTTATGTGTGTTGCAGGCTGGTATCATAACAAGTGTCGTACCGATATTGACTTCTCTGCCATAAACATGACAGCACTTGAACAGATTTCCTAGTTCAAAATGAGGGGTGTCAGTGTTCATAAATGAACCAGCAGATAATATAAATGATGACCTTCCTGACAGGATTGAAGATCATTACCTTAAAACGCCACTAATCTATATCAGCTCAATTGAAACCACACCTCACTACGTTTATACTTGTAACTAGTCCGGTGGAAAGAAATAACATTGTAATATTCAGGGATGCATTCAGCTGCATTCTACATGACGATACAAGGATATACTTGACAATAACACTTCCGAAAAATTCTCATTACAGTTGCTGCTTCTATGTTTGTGTCTGCAGACACTGGAGAGGTGGTGAACACTTGTGATGTGTACCCTTTATCTCTCAGCTGAATGGAAAAGGACACCGTTCCAGAAAGTCTGACGACACTAATCGCTGATGTTTTGAAACAAAATCCCTGAGCAAACTGAAAAAAACCCATGGCAATAGTGAAACCGATATTATCTGCTGGTCATATATTTCTAACCATTTCTAATTGCTCTTGGTATGTATCTGTGCAGAAGACACGATGTCCGAATGTTAATTGACATGCTGCACTCTTATGGGCTGTGTTGCTTTTATTATAAGGCAAGATGCTACAAGATTTCCTTCGTGAGGTTGAACCCCCATTTCCAGACAATGATTATTACTCTGAGCAACAAGACATCATATCATATCATGTTTCTAACCCTCTGAGACTCGAGCATACCACATATGCTGGTCAGATCCCAAACTGATCCTAGCTAGAGAAACCAGTCTCAGTAAATTCAAGGTGGCATGTAAAATCAAAGCAGCTCTACCTGATATCTATATTGGCTGTGGTTGTGATCTTTATCTATGATAACTGAGTCCCCTGACTCAGACTCAGGTTTCAATCACTCTGACTGAACTGGGCAGTGATTTCTAGGCCAGCGGCATCGATGCCGTTGCTCTTCCTTCCATCAATCTTGATCCCACCAATCTTAGTACGGTATACACTGCATTTCTCTATGCTCAGAGATAATTTACAAGCATAACCATAACTACTGCATAGTCTCATTTGATACGCGCAAATAGGAATTCCAACTAAATAGTTCAACTTTTGGTCACTGTGTGGCGTGTTGTTATTGAAAAGTGTGTGACAGTAGTCCCAGCTAAATAGTTCAGCTTTTATTGAAAAGGGTGTATTAATCACTTTTTATCAAGGCTGTAGATATCATTTCTGTCAGCCCCTACAGATGTATCCAATGTCGTGCAAAGGCTTGTTGATTCATTTCATCTGCTTATGTTTTTAGTGGCAGAAACAGGTTTCATAATGGCAGAAGTGGCCCTAGGCAGCTGTGGTGACCATTAGTTATGGTCTTACCCACATGCTTGATTGTCTACATACTCACATGCCATGTGTCTTAATACACTCAGGCAGGCCATTGTCACTATTATTTTTGAAAAAACAGGTGCACAAGACAGTAGGCCTATTGATGAAACATCACGGAATAATATATGGTTTGAAATGACAACTGAAGAGGTGAGAGTCCAGTTCCCAGAGTAGGACAACCATACAACCATGCTTTAGAGCGACTACAGTACCATACGCAAAGTCATCTAAAGTAATTTACCACCAATTGAGATCCTGTATCCAGATCATACCCAAAATTTCATCGATTGTTTCTTGGCCCGAAACGAGCGGGTGCCATATATAGGGTAGTGGTTAGCACCGCTGCCTTTAATGCTAGAGTTCAGGGTTCGCTTCCCGGTCTCAGCGGTTAGAGAGAAACAAAATAGGTCAGGTATCATCACCTTTTCCTGTAACATCAGGTGTACCGCAAGGTTCCATTATTGGACCACTATTATCTGTTTTATACATAAATGATATCTGCGATGTTTGTACATCATTTATGAAATTATATACTGACGATGCCAAACTTTATCGAAATATAAAGTCAAGACAAGATGTACTTTCCCTTCAGAATGATCTTAATGCACTGTTTCCGTGAAGCAAAATTTGGAGAATGAACTTCAACATATCAAAATGTAAATTCATGTCGATATGCCGTAAAGTAAAAATAGATTTTGACTACTCCATTGATAATAATATCTTATCTAGAGTAACTGAATTTAATGATCTTGGAATAACAATCACTAGTAAATTATCTTGGTGTGAGAATGTGAAAACTGTTTCATCAAAAGCCCATTCTATGGTAGGAATGATAAAACGTTCTGTTGGCTTTAATAGCCCTATTGATGTTAAGCGCCAATTATATTTGGCCCTTGTCAGAAGTATTCTTGAGTACTGTAGTCCGATGTGGAGTCCCAATCATGTTAAAGACATAATCAAATTAGAACGGGTGCAACGTCAAGCTTCAAAATTCATTCTCAATGATTATGTTTCACCCTATCACGAAAGATGCACAGCATTATCTATCTTGCCTCTGTGCTTCCGTCGAGAAATAATCGACTTGTGTTTTTTATACAGCTACCTTCACGGTAAACTATCTTGTGATTACTCTAGTAATTTTGAGTTAGCTTGTCCGCATAATGGCCTCAGATCTGCTCAACAGAGTGTTCTATTCAAATTACCTCTGTGCAAGACTGTTCAGTTCCAATGTACTTATTTTTATCGCACTGCTCGCTTATGGAACACTTTACCTTTTGTTATCCGAGATGCTAGTAGCTTGCAGATTTTTAAGAAGAACCTGAATGAATTATATCTCGCCATGGTAAACTTATTTGATGTGAATAATCGATTTACCTGGAGCCTGGCTTGTGCTTGTGTAAATTGTCGAATATAGCGGAACATTTTGTGTCTTAAACTACCTGTGCAATTTGAATCGGCTGTGAGACGACTATTTGAGCTGTCACCAGCCACTCATGACTAGGGACGGAGGGCTCCGTTGTCGATACGCATGTGTTGGCAGATGACTAACCGCCCCGCCTTACTTATACTCGTGTATTGAATATATATCTATATATTTAGCACAAATGGCACCTTAAGTGATCGACCTATGAGCGATAATCTGCGAATGTTGCATTGTGTTGTCTGCCTGGCTCGAATTCAGGCCAGAGACAATCTCTGATACTGTTCGGAGCAGACTGACATCACTCTTCATGATCACGCTTGTCATGATCTGACTTAGAGTATTACCACATGGCATGGATGGCTGTTCCCCTCAATATTATTATTTGTTTTTTTTCTGTTTTATTTTTAGGTTTAGTGATTTTTCAGTCGCCTTTGTTTCCAGATCAGGTGGGTCCTTATGCTGAATTTCAAAGATCTCTAATCAACTGATTTACTTCTTGAGGTTGGGATTGTTTTTCCTCCAGTCTAATATTGCATATGTGGTACTACTCAGCAGTTTCGGCTGCGCGACGGCTGTATGAGCTGACGTCAGTAGATGTATTCTAGGTTTATAGTATTACTTTTATTTAGGGATGTATGTAGGCCTATGTTATAATTAAGAGTGCCATAAGTTTTTACTGTTTTTCCTTTTCACGTATCCTAGTTGTATGTCCTTTGATATAATAGACAACTAAAGCATTTAGACGTTTTAATTAGGTTTCTACGCTTTCCAGAGTGTCCTTTTTTGCTACACGGTGTAGAGCACAGTGTAGCCATTTTATCTCTGGTTTTGGTGCGGGAAACAGATGACAGACAATTGTCGGTTATTTTATTTTATGTGTACAAATCGTAAAATTTATAATCTATACTATGTACATTTTTAAATTGCTATTGCTATTTTAAACAATGGATATTATTTTATTCTATAATTTTAATTCACTTATATGGTTGACAGGCATTGTAGAGGTCGTCTCGACCTGTTCCCGTCAACCAAAGTTAATAACATGTTCAAAAAATGATAATAATAATTATAATGTACCATTTTTGCATGTTTTTAACTGGAAGTCAAATAAACAAAAATTGTTTCTTCCGCATCCACTCGTAAAACTCAGTATTGTGGGAAGCCTCCGTGACCGAGAGGTAGCGTACTTGGCTTCAGACCTCCAGGGTTTGAATTTCGAATCCTGTGTCTGGAGGGCAGTATCATCTCACTTATCTCACCATCCCCAGGAGGTTCTCCTGGCCCAGTTTAGCCTGTATGTACACAAAAGTGGCCTAAAGCCCGAATCATTTCATTTCATTTCTTTGCCCGAAACGCACCTCTGGTGAAAATGTCTTTTTAGTAGTCTGATGGTGGATTAGAGCCAAGGTGTATACATATTGGCAAGCTGCAAACTTATCTGGGCGAGTTAAGGGATGTCATCCCTTTTGCTCATATATTCACTGGGACAGACACAACACCTGCAGCATATCGAGAGAAGGCTGAGGCATTCCAACTTCTGAGAAAGAGACTCAACCTCAGAGCAGATATAGCAACATATTTTTTAAATGCTGCTGTGTGTGAACTCTACTTCCTTGCCTGGTATGGTGCTGAGAAATTTCTCTGTGTATTCTTTACTGCAGATAAGATGACGTATGCTGATTTAATTGTAAAGAAGCTGATCATGTTATAATTATAACCTGTCAGATAATTACATTATACGGGCAATCATTTCTTCTTGACCGGTTTGGCAGCAAATTGTCTAATTCCATTGTTGACGTCGCACTTTTATCGTTTTACGTGCCACATTTTATTCGGGGATTTGTCAGTTGTTACGATTGTCAAGAGAAAGTTCATATCAAGCAAAAACAAGACGTTGTCCATCGCCTTCGACGCTGGCCCAACATTAATCCAAGACCGGGTCTTGTCTGCTGGATAGTCATGTCTTTGGTGGATCTTCTTCATCCAAGTAAAACAAGTTTACCCGGTGGTGGTTTATTCTTGGGCCACTGTCTGCGACGCTGGCCCAAGAATAACCCAACACCGGGTTAGCATCTACTGTTTGCTGGGATTTACCCAGAATGGCGCCATCTGGTTTCCAGGGAAGCATTTAATTCCAGATTAAACCTTGCATGGTCTGAGCCAATATGATTTTCACAGCTGCATGCGAATATGCCCTTTATGAAATGAAAATAAAAAATGCATGCATTCGAGAAATGATTAGATGGTCAATTAAATGTAAAAAACATATTTTTATACTGATCTATAAAGAAAGCAAGTTATATGACCATTTCACAACTCTGCCGTGCAAAGCCAAAAAGCAGAAGGTCTTATATGAAGTATTAGAAGTAAAGTTATCCAAGTTCGCATTTTTTTCATTCTCCTATAGAAGGCTTTAAAGTTAATTTCAAAATATATATATTTCGTTTTTAACTCAACTTTGTTACGTTCAATGGCAATTTTTTTCATTTTTTCATATTATAAAGAATTTTTTAAATTTAGAAATATAAATTTATTTTAAAAGTCACAAACTAGTATAGAAACTGTCTAGTGTCTAATCTTTTTGCTCCAGTAGAATTTTTGTATTAAAAAAGTGAAAAAATATATGTTGATTAATAATTCTTGGAATTTTTAACAAATGGCTTAGATATTTTACGGTTTTAGTGTATCATTTCCTAAATATATAACTTTCCCAAAATGTCATAAACAGAAAAAAAATTGGATTTAAATTTTGAATTTCGGATTTAAATCACTTTAACTCTGAGCCATTCATGTCTGCTTTTTTTGTAAGTAAGCAATTCAGCTTTGCAGAGCAGAACTTACTCCAAGATGTCTAGTGAGCTTCTGTACGAATGTATGCTAAAGCTATGGCTAGTACGAAACCACCAGCTGGTACCAAGCCGTCCGGCCTAGACCCCCTGTTTAAAGCAGAACTTATATGGAATAAAACTTCACAGTTTTTATCTTCTAGATCAAGAAGACGTCTTAAGCCGATCCCCGCACTGAAAGAATAAACTATTTATAAAGGCCGTAAACCTATAGCATAGAGATGTTATTCTAGTGAAGATGAGAGAGCTAACTAAGATATTGATGATGATTTCAAATTGAAAAAAACTTTGTCTGTATGACATATGCAAAAATAATTCAGCCCTTTAAATGTTAAGGGACCATGATGTCACAGTTAGTGATTCTCCAGTTTACAAAGAAAGGACAATTTGTGCATGGACTATATCACAATTATTAGGAAACAATCACGCATATGATTAAAGCATGCTATGCTAGCAACTGGAGTATTTCACAATATCACAATATACAAATTGTGTGCTAACAACAAAATAAACATTTAGCTTAAATATAACATGATGAAACATATACGGATAATAAATAACAACAGCTATATAATAGTGACATGTACATGATCAGAATAAAGATGTTGTCGTGTGCATTTCTGACACACCTCATATTACATGTTCCCGGCCTTTCGCATACAAACTGCAAAACTAGGGAGATAGCAAACCATGAATGAGGTAATACTCACAAAATTGAGCAATTAGGCATATATGGGGCGATAGTTGGTACAGTGTCTCTGTGAGCTCTTAAAAACGTCTGCGACCTCGGAATAGCATGACCTTGATACATGTAAGATGTTCAGCTTAGCTGCTAAGGGTGGCACCATTCAATCTAATGGGGTGGGAGGGGGCTGGAGCTTTTGCCGCGAACAAATTATTTATTTCAGCCGGGCTCAGGAGCGCACTGAAAATTTCTTATTTTATTGCATGCCTATATAGTGCAGTTTTTGAGGTCTGCTCGAAAATTATTTATTTCAAAAATACTCAAGCAGATTAAATGGTAGCTCCCTAAAGCAACTCTTATGGATTTCTGATTTAGCTGTTTTCAAGAGCCTTTTGAACAACATGTAAAATAATGCCTTTTAAAAACAGATTTTGGTCACGTAGGCTTAGCCGTAAACTTACTTTCCTGTCAAATAGATGATGCGATAATAGATAATAACATTCATTTACAATGATATTGATTATAATCCCCGTAATAAAGGACATCACAAAAACAACCATTTTGCGTGTGTAGGCTATCAGTATACTTTTGAAACAGCAAACCAAACGTGGTGAGTTATGTGCACATTAACGTTCTAGGTCTCATAATTAGCTGATATATAGGCCTACACACTGGATTAACCAGTTTACACGGTACATGTAGATCTCGCTTTGCAGAAGTATACAAAAATTCACTTATCCTGGAAACACGTCACCTATTTCAATCTCAATATTGGGCTGCAGTATCTGTACATGCATTAAATCATCGATTCAGTCATGTATTCATTACTCAATTCAATCATCGGGTCAGAGACACATGTGTCGAAATCAGCGTGTAGTTAGTCAATAACATCATCTGCAGCCAAGAAAACACGAGACATTGGCTCAATGCTGTTTTAATGCGGGGCCACCGTCTGCGTCAGCATTGCTGGGATGTTTCTGCTTAGATTCATCCCAGTCAATCATCTGTCCAGTGATTAATTGGTTTTTAATACAGCGGAGAAAAAACAATCGTAGCGCAAATACAACTTTTATTCGGAAAAAAATACGATAACATTACTTCGGCCGACTGCAGTGTTTACCAGCCTCTAATTAACACCCTCTGGGAAGAACGCCTCTCTCTGTATAGTAAGTCTGTGCTAGAACAACTACACCTATGGGTGGTTTCTCTATCACAAACAAACAAGAAAAGCCACCTAGCTGTGAAACTCTACATAACTCATCAAGAATTTTTGGTATTATGCAAGTCTAAGCAAAGTACATGTGCACCTGTAGATATGTAATACATCCAGGTTCTACACTGCACTATTATATCAGATCGAGAAATACATCAAGGAATTTACGGTTTCCAAGAAAATGTCACAGGAGATTACATAGTATTGAGCTTGGTTGACACACGCTGGTTCAATGTTGGGCCATCGCCTGTGGCGGTGGCCCGACACTGAACAATCGTTGGAATGTGATCCCTTGTTAGACACGATGATCGACAGAGAGAGAGCTGTATACACCTACTACTACCACCCACTTCTTAATCCTAACACAATGCTAGACGTTGACCCAACACTGGCCTAATGGTGGTCCACCGTCTGTCTCGTTGGCCAGCATTGGCCCCGTTGAATCCCGTCCCCTCCCCTGTCCCCACGGGGATTTCGCTACAGGGATCTTCGGCGTCCATGCTTGACGCGTTCTCACAGACGTACTACACAGTAGGCCCAGCAAACAAGATACGCTGTTGTTTTAAGGCTGGTTCAATATGTAAAATATTGGCCTTAAGTCTCGTGTTTTCTGGGGGGGGGGGGGTATGTATGTGCCCTTCATACCATCCCAGCAAACACGACAAAGACGGTGGCCCGGGGACGGTGGGCTTTAAAACAGCATTGGCTCAATGTCTCGTGTTTGCTGGGCTATCACTGCTGGCAGATTATAAACCCGGATCCCCATCAAACCAGCGATGTCAACCCAATGTTGGGATAATACTAATGCAGCGTCGTAGACGGGGGACCAGCATTAAGCCAGCATCTGATGAGCGTCTCGTATTCGCTGTGTGCAGAGGCCAGCCTCCGGATAATATTATAATGAAACTGGTTGCCTCTGGTTGCCCAGCAAACACGAGACGTTGATCCAATGCTGGATCATTGTAGACGGCGGGCCAGCATTGAGCCAGCATTGGGTCAATATCTTTTTTGCGGGGGTGCTGAAATAAGTGAGCTAAATAATTCGTATCACAACACCAGTGACATTGTATAACAAATTAAATTAATCCTGTGTCTGGAGGGCAATGTCATCTCATTCATCTCACCATCCTGAGAAAAGTTATCCTGGCCCGGTATTGCCCATATGTGCACAAAGGTAGCCTAAAACCCCATTCATTTCATTTTCATTAAATTAAATTAAATTAAGAAAAGTTATTTAAAATTTGTACGATTTTACCAGTTGACTTCGCTTTGTATATATCACGGGCGGGGGCCCTAGGGTAGTGGTTAGCACCGCTGCCTTTCACGCCAGAGTTCTGGGTTCGGTTCCCGGTCTCGGCGGTTTGAAAGAAACAAAATTGTTTCTTCCCCATCCACGTGTGAAAGTCAGTATTGTGGCGAGCCTCCGTGACCGAGAGATAGCGTGCTCGGCCTCAGACCGCCAGGGCTCGAATTTCGAATCCTGTGTCTGGAGGACAGTGTCATCTCAATCATCTCACCATCCTCAGGAGGTTCTCCAGGCCCAGTTTAGCCTATATGTGCACAAAGGTGGCCTAAAGCCCGTAATAATAATAATAATAATAATAATAATAATAATAATAATAATAATAATGATAATAATAATAATAATAATAATAACAATAATAACAATAATAATAATAATAATAATAATAATAATAATAATAATAATAATAATAATAATAATAATAATAATAATAATAATAATAATAATAATTATTATTATTATTATTATTATTATTATTATTATTATTATTATTATTATTATTATTATCATTATTATTATAATTATAATTATGATAATAATAATAATAATAATAATAATAATAATAATAATAATAATGATAATAATAATAATGATAATAATAATAATAATAATAATAATAATAATAATAATAATAATAATAATAATAATAATAATAATAATAATAATAATAATAATAATAATAATAATAATAATAATAATAATAATAATAATAATAATAATAATAATAATAACGAATCTACATGTACAACCAAGCAAGGATTAAACATAGAATGTACTTGTCTGTCTCACGAACGATTTCATTGTCTTAATCTCAAGTCCTCATAGTTCGGCACAACTAATAAATGGCACGAAAAGGGAATTATCACTGTCGATTCTCCATTTCCAACGTCCGCGACATTCATACAGCTTTGGGTCAACATTAGGCCAATTTCCCAATCTAATCTAATAGCAGAGCGTCAGTCCACCGACGTAAACATGATAAACAGACAGGTAATCTACAGAAAGAATGCCTGGCACCACGCACGAGACACTGACACCATGTGAGCTTAATGTTGGGCCAGCGTCGCAGACGGTGGCCCAAACATTAAGCTACCATTGGGTCAACGTCTCGTATTTGCTTGGTCAACATGTCAATGTCCTGGAGTCTGGCAGGGGTCAGATATCATTCAATCCGATTGCCTATAAACTGCACGCACTCTTACATTCGCCCACTGATACATTCGCCCACTATAATACTAGTGTATCGCTTTGGATTATGGTGTAGATACTGAGGTCTTATGTTACTTATCACTTGTACCATGGAAAATAGAATTAGATTGGGCTATTATCCTTTGCTTGTACGTAAGCCGTGCCATGTTAGGTACATCTGGCTTCATCATGCTTCTACTGTTATTATGGCCGGTAGGAAATATAAAAAAACGGTCTTCCCGTAAATTATTATTCTTTTTTGAGTGCATACTGATAAAATATTTTGAAAAAGTTCAAAAATGTCACCGTACAGAATTGTTTAATTAATGCATTTTTTAAAGGGACCCCTTGCGATGAGACGTTTTCAATGTTGTCAATTTTGAAAATATAACCTACTGATCTTAACTGAAAATACGAAAAAGTCAAAAAAACTATTTTAAAGCACCGAAAAAGAGTGGAATAGTTGTATTTCCAGGTCGTATATTGCCATGTAAACAAAACATGTCAGCACTATTCAGCACTTTACATCACGTATCAGACGGTAAGATCAGAGCAGTCGCCGCTATTGGTGTTTTATAGTCAAGACACTAGAGGACACACCTGCAGCACTGATTGTCTACCCTACTCTGGGCCGATGCCATCAGCATGTGGCCCAATGTTGTGAAAACATTCAATCGTCCTTCAGGTATACAAATAGTTTGTTTGGGTTACTTCTGGTTTCGTAGAAATGTTGATTAAAAATATTTGTAAAAATATAAAAATTCGGAAAAAAATAAAAATATGATCCGTGGGATACACGACTTCAGTACGGGATTAAAAACGAAAATTGATGTCATCCCAAGGAACTGCTTTAAATTAAACTATTCTCATCTGATTGACATACTTGACGCGAAGTATTTTGTTTACATGATTTGGCTACAGACTGTGGGGCGATTATCAACCGCAATTTGAGGTTAACATCTTATAACAATGGTATTGGAAATTAATTTCAATATAATGTTTACATGTTTACATTTGAGAGAGAACGATTTATTTATTGTTATATAATATATTGTAGATCATGTTATAAATTTGAAAACCTTTTGAACGTCAATGAAGAAATCTTGTATATCTGCCCTTAATAAGTTTGTAAAAGTATATATTATATGACTTCTTTTGTATTTGTAGAGACGTTAGTTGTTGATTGGTAAGTTATATCATATAATTATACAATAATATTTTTATGGTTGAGCATACACCATACTGTTACACTTAGGTGTGTTTAATTGTTTTTGTATGTCTATGAAAATGATCAATATGTATATATATACCGTGCCATATAATTTAAGCCTTCAGGGGCCAGATTCTAATTTTGAAATTTTCATCCACTTGTAGTTGTGGGCTGCGGTAGCGAGACACAATTTTATTTCAAGTGGATGGCAATAATTGTTTTCTCTGTTATAGTTCAGCCCAAGTTGTTATTGGTCATGCAAGTGTCAGAGTACTACATAAATCTGGAATACTGTATTGAAAAAAAAAACACTTGTCAATCGCAGCTCGCACTTAAAGAGTGAAACTATATATACCTGACTTGTTGTATATACCTGCAGGTCGTCCGGGGTTATATTTATACGTCAACATACTGACAGATAGACTACTATGAAAATAATCTATTTATTGTTTATAAAGGTGAACATGTAACCATTTTCTTAATGTAACTCAGCAAACAAGGCGTTAAACCAATGTTGCGTCAATGTTGGCCCATCGTCTACGACGCTGGGCCAACATTGAAACAACATTGATTCAACGTCTTGTTTTTACTGGGAAGGTGAGCGCTGCGCATTTAGAGGGATCCAGTTACCACACTGTGACAGTCCGGAAAGATTCACTTCTCAGGATCCATGCGTGGGCGTGTACTGCAGGAGACGTCAGCAAAACACGAGACTTTGAGCCAATGTTGTATTAATGTTGGTCCAGCGTCGCAGACGTTGGTCCAACATTGAAACAACATTGGCTCAATGTCTCGTGTTTGCAGGGGGACGAGGAATTTGAAATACCGCGTGGCCTGTTCTCCGCAGAAGCACGTGGCCCGTCTGCTGTTGTCCTGCGACAGCCCGTGTATAGCCGGCTGTAGGGCGGCATCCCCCCACTGGATCCGCAGGGATGCAGGAGTCCGCATCATTACCTACAGCGGCATATGTAGCCGCAGCATCAGCAGCCCATCAGACGTCATGACACATGCCCAATCTGGATGTATATGGTTCCCGGGTGTAGTGTATACTGCTGTATGTGAGGCGGGCGGATCCCACTGAGGACAGACATTGGCGCAATGCTGCGACAATGTCAAATCTGAATATTTGAATAAAGTTCCCAACATTTTCATCGCGCAAAATAAATGCAAATCCGTTGTTTTGTCAGGTAGAATTGAGTACTAAGTAGGCGTATACTCGCACTGCATTATTATTAATAATGCATACACACTGGGCCAGCACACACGCAAATTTGAGCCAAGGTTGGTTTAACGTTGTTCCAGCGTCTGCGACGCTGGCCCAGCAATAAACCAACCTTGTCTCATCGGCTCGTGTTTGCTGGGCATGACGGCGTATTCACAAGCCGATGCAGGAACACGTGTTAAAGGTGGGATTTCTCGCTGCAGCGCGGCAGTTACCGGCAGGGATCGTAGGCGTCCGCCAGCTATCCGGGCATCGGACTCAGCCGCGGATAATCTGGCCAGGATTTACTGACTTTTCCCGCCGCCACAAGTGTTCCCCCGGGAGGCTGTTGTCTATACGCGCGGCTGTGACACAGTGCAGACGCGGGGACCGCCAGAGGAGTCGCGCGTTGTCTGCGAGGTTTTTGCCGGGATCTCGGATTTAGGGCGTGTGCCCGCCAGTACGTTAGTGGAATCGTCTGCCGGTCAGCTGGTCAGTGAGTCCATCTGACGGGCCTGTCTGCCATGGTCAGTCTGTCCACCCGGCAGGAGATGACCATTCTGTCTCCTGCCATTTCTGCCAGTGTCAACAGCATCTGGCCCTAAGTCACCGCGTGGCCCAGAGAGGGGGAGATGGAAATGGAGATGGGAGAGAGAGATGCAGAGAGGATCATGTTGCTGCTGCTGACAACCAACAAGTGATACTGTTTACATATTGTCATTAGACGTACAGGCGGGTGTGGTGTACCGTGAAATAATGTGGATAAACAAAGTGGAATAACACCAGTATACTGTATAAAACTGGCAGTGATGACCTCCTTACAACACAGATGACGTCATACCTATTACACAGAATGAGAGCTTCATGGAAAATACTGCTCACTCTAAAGCTTGATCCTTAACATAACTCACACATGGGATGGTCTCGCAGAGTATTTATGTAGGATGCAATTTGAAGTATTCCTTCTGACTGATTGTGATGCTGTGGGGATGAGAGTGTGTGTTATAGGGGATACTTGACAATGTTAGTGACATATACATATAGAGAGAGGGGATGCAGGCCCTCACAATCCCCCGCCCTCCCCCTAATACTCCCAGAGATTTGTGATAACATTAGAAGCCGGGCATATACTGCCTGCAGTACTCAGTTCACAGTACACAAGGCAGGGACTGCCTTCCCCAAGGCTATATACATACACAGTCACTAAGTACCGCAAACTGCATCCTGTACTGGGGCAGCCTAACATAGTATCACGTGATACCAGTGTTATCCTTGATAACAAAAATACCCTGTGACTCAGATAAAGTCATCTGATGAGATGGGCCTTACCGCTGAATTCATACAGGATATAAGCGGATAATTAGAGTAGGAGCCTCATTATGTTTCCGTGTCATGGTCAGTGTATGTATTATTAGTTAAGACCGCATCTGGATCCAGATCACAAGGTCAAACATCACCACGTACAATCATCTGATTTCTCACAGTGTATATAGGTCACGTACGGATCATAATACTGGACCACCAAATGGAAATATGTACTGCTACATGCATCAGTGATAATCATGTGTGCAACGTAAGTTATCTCCGGTGAATGCGATTCTGGAGTTAGTTACATTAGAACATTGGATAAAGACATAAAGCAACAGTTGTGTCCTGGTCGCTAGGATATCACTGTCACTGGATGATCATCTGGATCAACAGGACACTCAGTCACGTCCCTCCGTCATAACACACAGCTGCGTGTCAAGTGCGGGGATCACCTCATATCTGTCGGAGAATTTCGTGTCCGGATCAACCGTATATATTGCCACTGGACATATTAGCAGGACTCTGGATTCACCGTGTACGTGCCACAGAAGGATTTAATATCTGGATCTCTGAGGACGCCACCCACAGCAGCTCAGCCATGTGGAGATATAACATCATGCTGACAGTTATCCTAGCAGGATTAGGTGAGTTTGCCAAACTCTGACGCCACGTAAATAAAAACAGCTGTGTTCTCATCATCACCTTCAGATGCTGCTTCAATGGTGTATGAATGCTGGGCCAGCGTCGGAGACGCTGGCACAGCATTTATACACCATTGAAACAGCATCTCAAGTGTGATAACTGATAATAGCAAATCACCACCTGCTGCATAATACCAGATGAATCCACTAAATGTGGATATTTTAATGCCTAACATGTTTACTACAGAAAGGTTCATACATGAAGCACATGAATCGTGCAACATTTTTTTGGCGTTTTAAACGTATTAAAAAAAAATTGTGCGAGATACTATACATGTCCAAATTATCACAGTGATCATTGTCTGTATAAACTCCACACACTTGAAAAATATATTTTTCAGACCCGGTTACCAGGTTACGTGTGTATATATCGGCCAGCTGCTTGTTTATGTCAAGGTTTTACGATCATACTGATCATATTATACGCAATACACTGGGTCTGTGCTTTAGAGAACCAACCGAAACTACATTTTGCATTCAAAGTTGTCGTTTTTTCGCGCCGACTAGTAGGTGTGTCCTATTATCATAATTATCATGCATGATTATTCAGAATTTATTTCTTATGCTAATATTCTTATGTTGCCCTCTAACAGTCGTATTCACAAAAGAGGTTTCTGCAAACTCGAGCTTAGCATTAGCACGAGTGCAACTAAGCATATGTTTAAATAATTTATAAACCGTATTCACAAGACAGTTCTGCTCCAGTTTAACAAAACTTTAGAATGCGGTTTAAAGCGGCTGGTATTACAGTTTGATCCGACGTTCATGCACACAAATGATGGTTACCCACTTACAAAATGCATATATGTACACAGTATACACAATTGAATGATCTGGTTGAACATGTTGATAACACGAGACGTCAGCACAATGTTGGTTTGGAGTTGAACCAACAGTGCGTCAAGGTCTATCGTTTCCTGGTCGGAGAAATAGATCAGTTGCTCTTTTTATAGAGCCGGTAATTAATATCATATAGAAGATAATTATTTTCCTATCGTTTTAACATGTTTAACATGTTTAATGCATATGTTTGTGTCTAATAATTATACACGCTACTTAGAATTCAAATAACCGTTGTATGAAATATTAAACATAGCCTGACTTTCCGATAATAATCCTTATTGATCCGATATGGCGGGGCTCGAACACCACTCTGGCCTTCAAGTTTCACAGAAACAAAATGTTTCTTCTCCGCTCGTAAATATTCAATATTGTGGGGAACCTGCGTGACCAAGCGGTAGCGTGTTCAGCCTCAGACCACCAGGGATCGAACTTCGAATCCTCTGTCTGGAGGGCCATGTCATCTCACCAATTTAGCCTATATGTGTTCAAATGTGGCCTATAACCCTATTCATTTATTCATTAATTAATTCATTTCATTCATTCATTCATTCATTCATTCATTCATTCATTCATTCATTTATTCATTCATTCATTCATTCATTCATTCATTCATTCATTCATTCATTCATTCATTCAATCATTCATTCATTCATTCATTTATTCATTCATTCATTCATTCATTCATTCATTCATTCATTCATTCATTTATTCAATCATTTTTTATTCATTCATTCATTCATTCATTCATTCATTCATTCATTCATTCATTCATTCATTCATTCATTTATTCATTCATTTATTTATTCATTTATTCATTCATTTGTCTATTCATTCATTCATTTATTCATTCATTCATTCATTCATTTATTCATTCATTCATTCATTCATTCATTCATTCATTCATTCATTCATTCATTTATTCATTCATTCATTCATTCATTCATTCATTCATTCATTCATTCATTCATTCATTCATTCATTTATTTGTTGATCAGATTGATATTAATTGTTAACCCGTTAAATACAGCCCACTGATCAATATGGTATACTCTACCCTAATTTAAATAACAATAACAACTGAATGACGGAAAGAATGGTTTCGTCATTTGATTGATTAAGTTGCACTGCCATTGGACGCACTGCTTTGTGAATACGGCCCGTAACAATGGTAATAAAGGTAGAAACAAATTGGTATTGCTTAGTAGAAAAGTCGTGATAATAGTAACCATAAAAGTGAAACAAAGTAAGTACAAGTATTTAGTGGTATACCTGTATACATAAGATACCATATTAGTACAAGTATACACGGAAATTTTGAGACGTTGATCCAATGTTGATTTAATGTTTGTCCACTGTCTACGACCCTGACCAACATTAAATCAACATTGGATCAACGTCCCATATTTGTTGGATATAAGTCTATGTCATACCCCAGCAGACATTGCCGTTGGTCCGTTTGATGTTAGCACAACGTCTGCGACGCTGTCCCAGCATCAAATTAGCATACTAAGCAAGTATTTGACATGCTTGAGGCTCAGATCGGTCAGGTAAATGGAGGTTAAGAGTATAACACTAATAAAATTGAACAGACGTCTTGTGATAGTGACCCACATACAATATAGCATGAACTGGAACAGGAAGACACCTCTTGTTCACCTCAGCCACTCAACAAGTGTCTGAGCCTGAGAGGCAAGTCAAGTTGATCTGGGGTTTTTATTTTCACTATATAGTAGTATGTGTGTGTTGAGAGAGGAAGGGGGGAGTGGCCATTGTATACACTGATATGTCAATGCTGGACCAGCGTTTAAAACGGTGAAGCAACATGAATCATGTTAATGGGTGATTGTCTAACGTTATTTTGTTGAACAAATTCTGGAAGGTGTGTGGTATTTCCTGAAAACTATGATCAGATGATATTTGGTACGAATTAACCCTTTGACCGCCAAATTATTCAATCTGAATTTCCACCCACTTAAAGTTGTGTCTCGCTGACGCGAGCCACAACTTCAAGTGAAAATTATTCAGATTTGACAAAATAGAGGTCAACTGTTTTCAAATACTGCTGATTGATGTCACATTGTATCTTTAACATTTTTAAAGGTGGTTCTTAATATGCTAATAAAAAATTAAAACCCGAATATATGCGGCACCGGCGGTTGAAGGGTTAAGCATACAACACACCAACGCGAATATTAACAAATGCACTATTTAAAACATACCAGCGCGACGGTGAACGCGAGCGCGGAGGGCAACGCGAAATATGACAAAACTGTTAGATTTTCGTCGCGCCAGTTTCCGTGTGGGCTTTCCAGGCAAATATACCACAATCTGGCATCGGAAAGGAGAAAAAGCCTGACATTTCGCGTTCGTTTTTCGCGTTGGTATGTGGATAGTGTGGCAAATGTTGCGCCTGCTCGCGTGCTGTCGTCGCGTATACATATTCGCTCTTGCTTTCGCGTTGGTGTGTTTTGCACTTTGTAAGCTAGCGTTGATGACGTACCATAATATAGCAAAGTATTACTTTATTAATATAGACGAGACATCACGTAGGCACTTTCAACACACGTTGAACAATCATCGTCTTCTTTGTGAAGATTCCGTTGCCTTGATAATGTTGATATCTGAGCACACTTAATCCATCGATGTTCGTGCTTTCTACGCACGCAATATGCTCGATGTTGGACCGATGCCGGGCCAACAGCTCAGCCGGTGGACCAATAATAAAACAACATAATTATGTCTAGGTCGAGACATCTGATCAGTAATCATCCACACAGTATCATATGTATTAGACTAGTCTAAATAATAATAAGTAACAGGGTCTGGTTTTGGGGGTAGAATTTGTGGAGAATTTTGAAAAGTGAACTGGTATACTACCTGACTACACTAAACATGCTAAACAGCTAAATGGCATTGTGTCCTTAGACTCATCGTTCTCAAACATCGCATTTTCTTTTGAGAGGGTGGGAAACGATCTTATGTTATCCGTGCTTTAACATTGCCATCCGGAGACGGCGCCTGCGTAAGCATGGTAACGCGCGTGGGTTCAAGTCCGGTGTCTGGAGATTGAACCCTACTCATTTATATCACTTATTGTCCCGCTCTCTTCCAAGTTAGCCTAATCCTATATACGCGAAATTGCAGCATATCCCCGTAATTGCATTTCATTACCAAGCTAAGGGTAAATTGCGGTTGATCTCTAGTCTACGCCGCTTCCGCGAATGACACGAAACACAACTGTCTTTATATTGATAAACCATTTGCGCTGAAAGCATTGCAAAGTGTCCTGCGTGAAGCATTGTAAAGCATCGCCTGCGCGTTCTTTTGTCTTTGGCTAGAGACCAGGCTAATGCTTGGATTTCCTGCTTAGGTCGCCGCTCAATGCGGCTGTTCCCACCGAGAAGGAGGCGTTGGCGCAAAGCCGGCTCGAGGCTGGGCCACCGTTGTAGACGGTGGCCCAGCCTCGAGCGAGCTTTGCGCCACCGTTCCTGGCTTTGGGAGAGAAGCACCCGGTGCCTTACAACCCCTCCAGGGATAATACTAGGCGCCTGCCGAAGCCTCCAGATTGAATTTCTTCTGAATTCCACAATCACTGGCGACTCTTAAATTTCTGAGATACATTTTTTACAAACGCTACATGACTTCCACGGAGTAGATTAGTCGATTTTATGCTTTTAAAACAAACGGCTCTTCTGCGCTGACATGTCAACTATTGTTCCACAATGCATTGGAGACGCCATTCAGGCATCTATAACAAATAAAATATCTGTTGGATTTTCAAACTGTTTTGAATTTTGTAAGAGACTGCATTTGCATTTGTTATATTTTTTGTCATGTTTATACTAGTCATTTACAATGCAATTTACGTCTATGCTTGAAAAGTCGGAGTTCGAGCCATTATCTGATTTCAAACCCTACTCTGTTTTCAAAGAAACAAAATTTGTATTCCCCGCTCACTCGTAAAAATTCAGTATTGTGCTCGAATCTTGTTCTGGAGGGCAGTACGTGTCCCCTCATTCATCTCACCATCCTCATGAGGTTTTCATGGTTAGTTTAGCCTATATGTGCACAGAGGTGGCCTAAAACCCTATTCATTCATTTATTTCATTCATTCATTTATTCATTCATTCATTCATTCATTCATGATTAATATTGCGTAAAATTGTGGATTTTACCGATCAAAATAGACATAATAAAAAAAATACTATATACTGTATATACATCCCTGTCCTTAAAAAATATGCTGTTGTAGTTTGCCGACATATAACCATGATAACCATGATAACAGTGATGGAACGCAATTTATTATTTTGTTAAGCTTCAACATCAAGACTAATATAGTTTTTTCATGTAGTCATTTTTGTCACATGAAGCACATCATGTGACAAAAATGGCGACAAGCAATGTGTCAAAAGAGAAGAGCTACTCCATGATTTGAATACAAAATATATGATCCAATTGGCATAATCCCCAAGAGAAATATCTCGACTGATGTAATATATTCTGAGTAGTACAATACTGTGGAACTGGTAATATTTTAATTTTAATTTTCGCGAATTTCGCGAGGAGGACAAATTCGCGAATTCAAGAATCACGCGAAAATTATTATTATAATAGCGCTACTAAGGAAATATAAAAATTCCCGTGAAATATAAAAATTTCCGTGAAAAGTCCCAAGATTAGAAATTCGCGAAAACACGCGAAAATTATCAGATCTACAGTATTATTTTGTATGTGCCGCAACGCTGGACCAACATAGAAACAGAATTGACCAAACGCCTAGCCTAAACTTTAACCCTTGAATCGCTGATATTTTTTGATGAAAACCTTGAAGGCCAAAGGTTTTTTTTTCAATTTGGAATCATAATAACTGCCTTAGTCAGCTCTTTCCGACTCAATTGAATACCTATGTTATGGGTCTATGACTATTAGAAATATTTTTACTCTTACAGTGCGGAGATCGACTTTAGTCGTCAGAATCTGACGTCTACAGACGTCAGATTCTGACGACTAAAGTCGATCCCCGCGCTGGAAGGGTAAGGTAAAGTGACCATTGGTTAGTTATGGCGTATCGTAGCATCTGTATGCTTGTACCTTAAAAGACGATGCCATAAACATTATAAATAGTGAGGAAGAGTAGCAACTTTCTTGAAGAAATATGTCAGGATATATAGATATATATATATTCTAATTTCCCAGCTAACACGAAACGTTAAGCCAATGCGGTTTCAATGTTGGGCCAGCGTCGCAGACGGTGGCCCAATATTGAAACAACATTGGGTTAGCGTATCGTGTTTGCTTGGTTCTCATGCTTATACAAGCATCTCTATAACAGTTATGTATACTTCAAATGCGAAACGTGATTTGATAATAGTGTTTTCTGCCTATTAAAATTATGATAATGAACTTAATTAGGAATAGAGTCAAGGCTTGAAGTAAGATGTGTTTCGCTTTCCCCTTTATTTCTGAAGTCCTAGCGTCTGATAATATAGCTGATCAACTATATTTTCGCATTGCGAAAATTGTTCGCATGACTGTATGCGAATACGAACAAAATGCGTTCTAAAAACGCTATACTATACTTCGCGATGGTCCAGTGCGATTTATCGTGTTAATTAGCAAATACAATGGGGTTTTATATGGCCGTGATGAGCCATGTTTTGTTTGCACACACTCGACTAGTGTCGTTGATCGCCACCGTAATCAAACCTTAGTTACCTGGCACAGGGGACACCGTAATGATGTGGGTGGTTCCTTCATGTCCTGAGCTAGGCCTTTCCATTGCACTTCGGTTTGGCTGATTATTTGCAATATACTGCCGCCGGGGAGTTGCATGCTCGACAGAACATCCTTATCCAATTATGCATTAATTAGATAACATTTATTCGTCCTCTGCTGTTCATATTTAATCATTATGCTGATTGCAACTGTAATAATATAATAATCATTAATGGCTGTTCTCAAACAATCAAACGCTGGAAAAGCGTTTCATTGTCTCGGCGGTTAGAAAGAGACAAAAATGTTTCTTCCCCATCCACGTGTGAAAGTTAGTATTGTGGGGAGCCTCCGTGACCGAGAAGTAGCGTGCTCGGCCTCAGACAGCCAGGGCTCGAATTTCGAATCTTGTGTCTCGAGGACAGTGTCATCTCAATCATCTCACCATCCTCAGGAGGTTCTCCTGGCCCAGTTTAGCCTATATGTGCACAAAGGTGGCCTAAATCCCGATTCATTTTTTTTTATCAGCCGATGTCCTAACTGTGCAGATCAAGACAATCTGGCATTACACATTGCTTGTATTGTGTCTATACTGTGCCGATGATGGGCACAGTATAAATACAATACAAGCAATGTGTAATGCCAGATTCTGCAGATCGGATCTGCAGAAAAAATCTTTCCATTACTTGTATCAGCCGTCCATTCACGAAAACGATATCCTTGCCTCAACCCTGGACTATCTTCATGATACTTCGAGGCACCCAGAACCACTCACTAGTAATCTTGTGGAGCCATATCCAGATATCTAGAATAAATGTACAACCAGTATAGAACGTTCTTGGTACAACCATGACAACAGCAGGAGGCTGTGCCTCACTCATCTGGTGACATGTGGCGCTTGTACTCATTAGTCGTTCTGCCCCCGAGATCAGTGCCAGAACAGACTCTGCTGATTATAAACTGACGGCCTCGTCTGTTAAGCCTCTGGCTTCACGGGTAACACAAATATTCCAACAAGCACGAGGAATTTCCCCAATGTCGTTTTGATGTTAACATCAAAACAACACATTGGGGGAATACCTCGTGTTTGCTGGGATGAAATCACAATGGATAGACCTCATTTTTTTGCTCTTTGTGGCTTTCCCTGAAACTGTGTTTTTCTTGTAATGTTTACATCGTCAAAGGTTATCGGCACCTCAGGAAACATGGTTGAAATGTCTTGTTAGCATGCCTAGACGCTGATTTTATTTTATTTTTGATAGATAACCTTAGAACATTGCAGCTGTTACTGGCTCACTGTGCGTTGCCTTTGCTCACACACTGACATACTGCATGCTTTCATATTCCCGCTTAGCTATAATCTGCTCCAAAGGTATATGGCCTTTGTCGCCCTATTCATCGTCTTTTTAAATGTGGGATATTTTTAAATCAAATACAGTCCATCCAATTTTAAAGTTGGTTTAACATTAAACGAACATTAGATTAAATTAACATATCTTCTTATTGCATGCTGCAAGAAAGGATAAAATTAAGAGAAATATGACAACTTGCAGCCGGCACAAAGTAGTATGCATAACACCTGATTAACTGTCGACATCTGATGATCTGAGGTCAAACAGGGATGTTCTCCTTGTGCTAGACAAATCATCGTTATTAAGATTATCAAATATGCATTACAATGACAAGGGTGATTCTTCAAGTTATTAGGTATTTGGTCTTTGACGTTATGGACGAGCAATCCACCTGTATTTGCCGGTCATGCCGGTGGACACAATGCTATCCTGATCTTTCAAACAGAAGTATTTGTGTTTTTATCTACCTGTCTACTGCAGCGTGTCTAAGTAGTAGTGTTTAGTATGTGTTAAGAACATACTCCACATGATGATCAGCCTTTGAACAAAGCTGTACTTCCTGGTTTAACTCTAATTAGCATGATTAACAAATCTAGGGTTATCGGGTTATTTAGCTTACACATCATGTATGACAGGTATAAATATATTTAACTCGCCTCTTATTATTAGCTTCCGCTAGGAGGGTTTTGTTTTGTTTGTTTGTTTGTTTGTTTGTTTGTTTGTTTGTTTGTTTGTTTGTTTGTTTGTTTGTTTGTTTGTTTGTTTTTGTGTTTGTTGGTGTTTGTTTGTTTGTTTGTTTGTTTGTTTGTTCGTTCGTTCGTTCGTTCGTTCGTTCGTTCGTTCGTTTGTTTGTCTGTCTGTCTGTCTGTCTGTCTGTCTGTCTGTCTGTCTGTCTGTCTGTCTGTCTGTCTGTCTGTCTGTCTGTCTGTCTGTCTGTCTGTCTGTCTGTCTGTCTGTCTGTCTGTCTGTCTGTCTGTCCGTCCGTCCGTCCGTCCGTCCGTCCGTCCGTCCGTCCGTCCGTCCGTCCGTCCGTCCGTCCGTCCGTCCGTCCGTCCGTCCGTCCGTCCGTCCGTCCGTCCGTCCGTCCGTCCGTCCGTCCGTTCGTTCGTTCGTTCGTTCGTTCGTTCGTTCGTTCGTTCGTTCGTTCGTTCGTTCGTTCGTTCGTTCGTTCGTTTTTTTGTTTGTTTGTTTGTTTGTTTGTTTGTTTGTTTGTTTGTTTGTTTGTTTGTTTGTTTGTTTGTTTGTTCGTTCGTTCGTTCGTTCGTTCGTTCGTTCGTTTGTTTGTCTTCCTGTCTGTCTGTCTGTTTGTTTGTTTGTTTGTTTGTTTGCTTGTTTGTTTGTTTGTTTGTTTGTTTGTTTGTTTTTTGTTTGTTTTTTGTTTGTTTGTTTGTTTGTTTGTTTGTTTGTTTGCTCGTTCGTTCGTTCGTTCGTCCGTCCGTCCGTCCGTCCGTCCGTCCGTCCGTCCGTCCGTCCGTCCGTCCGTCCGTCCGTCCGTCCGTCCGTCCGTCCGTCCGTTCGTTCGTTCGTTCGTTCGTTCGTTCGTTCGTTCGTTCGTTCGTTCGTTCGTTCGTTCGTTCGTTCGTTCGTTCGTTGATTTTCGTGTTTGTTTGTTTGTTTGTTTGTTTGTTTGTTTGTTTGTTTGTTTGTTTGTTTGTTTGTTTGTTTGTTTGTTTGTTTGTTTGTTTGTTTGTCCTCTAAATGTTGGTGATGATACGGGACTTACATGAACCGGTCACCATTAGTTAACATTAGTATAATCAGAAATAGATTTTATCTATTTCTGGTATAATGTAGGTCTCGGGAAAAGGAACAATACATTTGTAGTCTCTCACTGACTTTGTGTGTGTTACATTTTGCCTTCAGTTGAACTACTATAAGTCATATATTCATAATAAAGGTAATAAAACTGTTATTTATTTTGGAGTATTAACCATGATAGTATCTATTTCTATCTGGCAGAGACAAGATGTCATTGATATCAGTTTATCATGTTTATGTTTATCAGCCAACGAGAACATTGTGCATCACTATTTATATTAGTTTATATCAGTATAATAAATGATGTACCTTCTGTCTAACATCTCTCATCCAGTATTATTGGATGTGTATAATTGGAGTGTCTCACAGATGCTCGTACAAGCCATATAATATTGACCTCGCTGGCAATCATACTTATGGCTGGTAATAAGCCTTGGCAATCCTGAGATTGGCAAGGGAACCCATGCAGTCAGCTCACGGTGTAAGCTGTGTCATGTATATTGCAAACCCGTGCTGTTTATTTTATTACCATCCTCATTTCCTCACATCCTTGTGTTCTGCCCTGCAAAGCCTGAAATTGACATGGCTATTTTTCTAAACATTGTAAATTATCATGCTTACAGATAAACTTGTCATGATTTCAGAAAGTTAGGGTTAGTTTTTTATATTTAATCATAATGTGTAATGATTATTTATTGAACCTAGCAGTTGATATAATAGTATCTGAGAATACGTCCAACCATGTTCACTTTGTTTACCTCATCCTTGCCTAATTTTCCAGCATTTTTAATAAATGTAAATAATTGAAGATTATTCATGTTCAATTATTCTACATTTGTAAAAAACTGATTGTTTCTTCCCCGCTCACTCGTATAAAACTATCGTTTTTTCTCGCTCACTCGTAAATATTTCGTATTGCTGGAAGCTTCTGTGACCGAGAGGTAGCGTGCCATGGATCTAATTAATTTCGAATCCTGTGCCAGTGCTAGTTTAGTCTATAAGTGCACAAGGTGGTCTAGAACCCCATTCATTCATTCATTCATTCATTCATTCATTCATTCATTCATTCATTCATTCATTCATTCATTCATTCATTCATTCATTCATTCATTCATTCATTCATTCATTCATTCATTCATTCATTCATTCATTCATTCATTTATTCATTCATTCATTCATTCGTTCATTCATTCATTCATTTATTCATTCATTCATTCATTCATTCATTCATTCATTCATTCATTCATTCATTCATTCATTCACTATTTGATTCATTCATTCATAGCAGTATGTGATGACACGTACAAAAACCTGATTATGTTAGAAAGTGTCTGACGCATTAATTCATTCATAGCAGTATGTCACATTGTGATGACAGGTACAGAACCTGATTATGTTATCATAATCTGATAATATTATTATAATATATATCACTGAACTAACCAGCTAGCTAGTATGAGCGCTGGGTTAACATCGAGTCAGTGACTCTTGACAACTAAGACATTTTATGGTATTGCAGAGCAATCACACATTTCTTCGTCTGAGGCAGTAGTTGACCAACAGCGGGATATCGTCTTACGAGAGACTGGTGGCTGACTGATGGCATTGCAGCGGAAATTTCCTTTGGAAGACTAACTAAACAAAACTATGAGACACAATATCATCATTGGCTGACATAAGTTGATAAAATGTTGATCAAGTGTCTCCTGGTCGCTCTGGAAAACTTGATATCATTGCAGAGAAAACTGCACTGTTCTTCTGGAAAAAACCCCAGAACAAACTCGATATCAAGCTTTAGATCAGCATTGGTCGAATAACGTATAAAAATACTGATGGTATATTTGTTACATGTACTGCTCTGCAAAGCCTAAATGCAGTATCTGCCCACTTGTAAAGGTAGCAGAGACTGGCTGTCGGCTTTGCACGGCAGTATACATGGTATAGCAGAGCAATGGGAGAGCTCCTGTTGAAATCACACGTTTGGGGGCGACATCTGTAATAGGATGTCAGCAGCCGTGGGGTGTGTGGAGGCTCTGTCGAGTCCATACATCCCAACGGATGCCGGCTGTTTCCACAACAAGCCATGTCCAATAAAGGAACACGACATACTGCTGTGCTTCCAGGTGGCTGGAACATATTTTAAATTCACCTGTTTGGTTCCAGGGGAGTATTGTGTCGCGCTATATTTGTTTGTGTGGCCATGAATCGTAGTATTGTTTTTGTCTGACAAGCACTTTTATTTCATTGACTTTTGTACCAGAATTTATCATAAATTCACTTTCAAATGACAAGTAGGACTCTATCCCGTTATCATGTCAGTCGTAATAAGTAACCAGATTATATAATTAATGCATGCTACGAACGATTACAAGGAGAATAAAACATTGCACTAAAAATAATAAGCCATGATAAATATAAATAAAAAACACATGAAGCTGAAAACAAAATTTGAAAAAATATATGCTAAATTAGATCGAAATAGTGACTATAAAGTGCACTTAGTATTGCTAAGATAATGGTAAGAATAAAAATCCATATCAGGACATTTTTAAAGTTATTGTCATCAAAAGGAGTATTTATGGTAATAGCCTATGGTAAATACAATCTCAATTTATTTCAGCAAACAACATAATATGTCCCAATGCTGGTTCTTTTCTATTTCAATGGTTCAATGCTTGGCCACCGCCAGCGACATTATACCTACATTGTTTTAACGCTTGGTGTTTGCTGGGTCAACATCTCGTGTTTGTGAAAAACGTGTGATCATGGTGACGTATTTGTTGAACACGTGGGGCAGAAAGCTATGAAGATGAAAGCAATGTGTTCATTGACGATAACACACCCCTGGCCTAATATTATGTGAATAGCCATGTTATATGAGATCCTGTGTTGTCGTGACCGACGTCATGCTGAACACATTCTGTTTATAACATTTGTTGTCTTTGGCATTTCCAGTGGTTATTCATTGTTATGATTTCATTGAACACCACGAGTGTAATAACATTATGACCAGAGTAGCTGGTGAGGCTGAATGATATATAATAGTAGAAATGGATCATAATGGATGATGTACGTGACTAGTCGTTATGAAAAATACTCAGCATTGATGCATAGCATCCTAATGGATCATCAGAATGAATGGCCCACTATGTACTGATGAGCAAAAACTTCTGTCAAAACACACCGAGAATCATGAATGTTACTTCATTTCCTGTGCTCGTGTTTTATGAGTACCCCACAGGTAAGCCTTAACCCTTTAACTCTTACGACGCAGATATAATTTTGAATAAGCCATGGAGACCAAAGAGTTTTTTTAATTTGAAATCATCATTAATGATGATAGCTTTTCACATACTTTGAATACCTATGTTATGGGTCTACAGCCATTAGAATTTTTTTCAGTGCGGGGACGTCGTCAGACGTCAGAATGTGACGTATAAAGAAGGTCCCCGCGTTGAAAGGGTTAAACCCTCACGATCCATCAAAGCATCATTTTGCATTTCTGAAGAATGACTTAATTTTCTACTCTAGCGTTTTTAGAACTAACATTTTTATTAGAACTAACTATTTTAACAATTACGATATCTTTTTTTTCATTTGCCACCAGTTTAAGTCATCTTCAACCACTACAAGTCGAGAATTGCTACAGCAATTCCCGGCTTGTAGTGGATGAAAATGACAGGCCTGAGAGCGTTAAACATGTTAATGGTCAATGTTCAGCTCCTTTTGATCGTAGTACTGTATTTGAGCAATCTGTCCCATGTTAAATTAAAGGTGTTATATTTAGCATGTCTAAGGCGATTTCACATTGATTGCGACAGGTTTACCACGAGATAATATGTTCAATTATAGCGAAGCAAGTATCCTTATTTGTTCTGACTGCATCGACAATACTTCAGGAGCCTTTGTGATGAGATATTTAGGGGTCATGCATGGCTTGTTGGCATCAATATGTAGCATTCATAGCACCTCAATAAATATTTGATACACGAGAAGCGTGCTTCGATCAGCTATCGAGACTTATTGAACGCCAATGAGATTTTCCATCCATGCGGTAGAAGAAGACTTTCTACTTTCCCCACGATTGTTAATAAGGATAAAAAGGACTTTGAAACTCAAAGACTTCAAGGTTTTTTGACGTTGTCATTATGGGAGTTGTGCAATTTTGATCTTGTGCCATGATAAACTTGCATTTAGATTGAAATATTTTTTTTATTTGTAAAAAGTAGAAAGTCCTATCATTAAAATATGCATAAACAGTTTAGGTTAAACAAATACTATGCGCTCGCGACAAATATATTGCACATTATCACGCCTGGCTATAATAACAGGAATGTGATACTGAGCAGAAAGTGAGGCGTTATTGAATGATGCCCCATGAGCTGAAACAGCCCCTGAATGCTATTTACAGATCACTGGACGATATTACGGGATATTGATTAGTCATTTGGCTGCGTAGGTCTTCTTCGTCTCAGTGGTTTGCTCTCTGACCCGTCTCGCATGCCTCATTTATCATTTGGTATCAAGCAATCACCCGGGACGCCATGGGTGGATCCCGATGAAATATGGCCTCGTAGATAGCTATGGATTGGTGTTGTCCTTAAGTTACAGTCCTATATCAGGACAAGGGGGGCAAACGAGCTGTAAAAGGAACGTCATCTGATAGAACTGCTGTCTATCACCGCAGAAATCTCATCGTAAATAGGATCCGTCCTGGCAAATGATGGGTCTACAATGGTACAATGCTGGACCACCGTCTGCGACGCTGGCCCAGCATTATACCAGTGTATATTCAAAGTATGCTACTCTTTGGATTCTTAGTAAGCCTGAGAGCCTACACTTGGTTTAATTTTGGGCCGCCACCTTGCAAGCTGATACCATCAGTCTTTGGCAAATTTAATCATTGTTTCATTAAGCATAATTAAATCTTATTTATTTCGTTATTATCGTGACTAGAGAGCTACATGGCGCATTGGCTAGAGCGTGGCGCTCTGCTGATGTCGCTACCTGCCGTGCGGTCTCGAATCCCGCTTGGTGCAGGATTTTCAGAAAAATATCATGTTTCTTCCCTCTAGATCTTGGGACATTGTTAAGATCTTGTGTCCCTGGGCAAGGCACTTCACTCTCAAATACTTCACTTGACTCAGGTGAAATGCGCCTAAATGGCTGCAGGACTGTATGCCCTTAGTGGAGTTGAAATGGCACACGAATGAACAGGTCTAGTGACCAGGAGGTAAAATGTAAAGTCGGGTGATAGGTCTTCAGACTTGATATCAGACTATAAACCTGCACCTTTACCTTTTACCTTTAGTCCTGCCATCATTTTCAATCAATCATAAAAAAGTGAAACGCTCAGCACATTACAGTTTTGGGCTTGCCTCGTGTCTGATGAAAATGATATTTTAGTGTTTTTCGTATTTGAGAAAGTATTGCTGCAGATTACGAAGCCGAAATTACGGAATGTGGAGAATGCCTACTCTACTCTGACTGCCAATGATTATTATTTTTACCATAGTTATAAACATATAAACATGATATACATGAGAAAGAGTCGTGTACACCCGAAATCTGTGAGCGGTTTGGAACACTGCATAATATTTGGGAGCCACGGCACGTATAGTTTCACAAATCACCGGTATGCAGCAAAAGATAATGAGATATACATGTATTTCTAGTTTAATTGTGATGCCTATATATAGGCTAGTCGTGTAATCTAAGCTCGATGGTCAGCATTTAAACAGTTGTGTTATAAACTGATAAACATTATGAAGGAGCATACCCTGATGACATCGCAAGGCTCTGACACAGTGACCTCCATTTTTAAATGTAATAGTTTTAATACGATCAAAAGTTTACGCCTGATGAAAATGGCCTAGTTCCCGTAGGCACCTGGAATATTCGTCTCAATTTCATGGCATCCGAGGCAGCACGAGTGTCGTTTTTACACAGCTGGCTGTGTAAACAAAATGGCGGTCAGTGTGACTGGGCCTCGCGCAGCAAATGAGTTAGGCGACCCAGTCATACCGGGTAAAAGGAGCACCTATTGGCAGAGAATAAACATTTTACTAAAGAAAAATTCTGCTCCACGAATCAGATGGGAATCAGAGGGCCATCATGATTATCATGATTATTGTCTAGATGAATAATTATGTCTTCACGGCAGGCAATTATTCTTTCTCAATAATCTTATATTGGCATTACAGCACACGCAGCAAACTTCTTTCTATCACAGCTCGCAAATCTTCGCCAACTATTCGAATTTAACATTCACTTTCAGAAGAAATTCATCTTCCCACACAAGGCTTGCTGCTTCCGAAGTCGTAGACCGAGGCCTTGCTGAATCAGTGTTAAAACCATCTATTGGAGTGGGGACTTTTGAGAAAGATTTTTCTGTTTGACCCAAGTTTGACCTCTGGCATGAGTGCTGCTTTTATGCAGGGTCATTGTCTACGACGCCGGCCCGACATTAAACGACACATGTCTGGTGGCCGAGAATTTCACAGGAAGTATCAAAGACAGCTCCCACCACATCTCACCAGACACGAGACGTTACATTCGCCAGGTTTGGATTACTGTTCAGCCAACGTCGCAGACAGTGGGCCAACATTAAGTTGGTATTTTGTTGGAAAATTAATGAATATTCAATATTTAAATCATCCTCCCTACCCCAATAGGTGGATGATAACACTGATTCAGCAAGGTATCGGTCTGCGACCTCTGGAGCAGCGAGCCTTGCTGTCAGGAGGATGGAAGAAAGTAGGCCATCAGCAGATCAGTGTCACGGAATCATAAAATGGTGTTATTTGCCTGGTATTCAGTTTGTTTTATTTAATTGTCCCCTTGGTTTTTCGATGTGCTCTAATTTTTTTGGTGACATATAATTGAGGCCATTAACATAATCAATGACTTGTCGATTTGATGTTCATTCCTATAGTGTTCAAATATCCAAAACTGACATTGTTTTGAAACACTGGAGTGGAATGCTAATAATACGATTGATTATAATTTTTGTATCACTTTAGAGTGTAAATACTGTATAGTGACAGCATCTACACACGTTTCACTATCATGATAATGCCATTAAGTTACATCCAACCCTTCTATAGAGCCTGATATCTATTCAGAAAATATATCAAGCTATAGAATCATTGCAGAGTCGATGCGTCCCACCTTCAACTATCAAAGAGTAAAGTAATCCACATCTTTTTTTCTGTGAAGACAAGTAGATCTGGAAGTGGCTGTCCAATATATCTCATCCCGGCAGATATTAATAAAATTTCGTCCTCCGCTTTGATTTCCTGCGCTCTTTCACTACGCTTCCTTTTCATCTTTTTTTCTCGGAAGTGAATCCCTTACCAAAGGAAAGTGAATTTGCGGTGCAGTGCTGGTGCCGACAAATTGAGAGTGGCAGAAAACACAATTGAGTGGAATGACCTCGGCAGGCCACCTTATGGAAATCACAAGTCACCCTGAGCGAAACTTACACGATGTGATGGCGGCGCGCTGCGGGGGGTGAGAGGTCGCTCGCCGGCGCGACCAATGTTTCTCGTCTTTTGACGGCTGCCGAGACGATTCGCAGCTCTTGAAAGAGCTCTGTCGTTTTGGTCGATATCCGGAGATCTGTGCAACACAAAAGCTTTCCCGACAGGCCGAGGACGAGCCCTGTTGGATCTCTTAATCCCGGACGCCGCAGTCTGCCGCCTTGTGACCGCTCAGCTCAGGCGAACAGTCGGCGGCGCGACTCCAAGGCGATCCTATACAGAGGGCATCGGTATCTCCACGTCTTTGTTTGCCAAGGTTAGAGACACATCTCTCCATCACCAAAACTGTTGCCGCGGCAACAGTCTTGGTGATGGGGAGATGTGATGCAAATGCAATGCACTTCTGATTTGATTCGTTCAATGATCAACACGAGACACTGTGCCAGCCCCGCTGCAAACGACACACAAGCCAAATATTACCACCTTACACAACTGATAGACTCTGGATTTTCTCATAATTATAGGCAAAGGCTGTGGAACCCCACGGGTTTCGGCATTACCAAGTGCCATCCATTCTTTTGAAGTGCCGCGTCATTGTGGCCAATTCTGACAGGTCGAAATGGGCAAAAATCGATGGCTCCCCCATAGAAAGCAGGCATAAAATTGTATGACACAAGCAATGTGATTAATTTAGGTGTTTGGGTAACGTCACTTTCCCGCCTACCAATTTGTCTCGCTGGTCAGCTTTAACAAATCCTCAATGGATTTTTTTCTGAGAACCCACCTATAGCAATCATGAGATGTATTGTGAGTACTGCGACGGATGTGGTGCCAAAATTCACACAAAACAGCGAAATAGTCTAAAAATAGTGTCTGGCATGATCTGATCATCACTATAATTATAGCTGTAGACGATGATATTATATATTGAGAATATTTTGTATCAGCATGAATAGATTGCCATAAAAATTTAAAAAATGTCGGAAGTGCATTATGAAAACAACAAATATGTCAGTAAGTGCAAAATGTGGTACAACTTAAATTTGAAGATTTGACTTCGACGAGATTTTTTTAATACAGCATTTTGATTTGTATTTTTTTGCTGTGACATTATTTATTTTTAAGACGTAAATCCTTCCGCATTGCTAAATGTAGCATCATTATGAATTAGTCTGGTCAGAGTAAGATTAAGTTATGCTGACTTGACATCCCGTCACCGTAAAAGACGGTGGTCCAGCATTTCACATCTATATTTAACGCAATTTGCTCTTTTGCCTCTACCATATTGATTTTAGAAATATATGTACAGCACATTGCATGGGGATTCTTATACCCAACAAACCACATTACATCACGTTTGTGCTAGAAGTACGTCCAATGTTTGTTTTACTTTCTCGTCACGATTGCAGAGGGCAAAAAGATGTTGTAAATGAGGTGGACTTGTTGTGTGTGATTGTGCGATGCTTCTTCAATTGCAGAAGCTACATATATTACCGTACATCTACAAATTAGCATTTTGTCTTTACGTTCGGGAAATACGCAAACAACGCACGCTAGTGTTAAACATATTAAGGTATCAATATCTGATAGAAGAATCGTAAGTCAACAGCTGAGATATTTCTGTATAAGCCCTATAAATGTCTTAGTTAGTGCGGGGATCGACTTTAGACGGCTAAATCTGACGTCTATAAACGTCAGATTATGACGTCTAAAGTCGATCTCCGCGCTGTAAAGGTCAATATATTAATACAGAGCAGTCGCGAATTTTTCAAGGAATTCCTACTCCCTCGAGGATGTCTGTGAAAGAAAATCACTCCCTGAGAAGATGAAAGGAGCTACGCGCTGAATTACCTTTACAAATGGAGAGAAGCCCCGGAAATTGAACGTTGATAGACAGACTGACAATCTCAAAGCGGGTGCCCAATACCTGCATTACCAGGCGCATGCGTGAAGGAACTGGCGATGGCGATCTGAAAATGACGGCCATCAGGAAATCAAATGAAGAGTGCATTGACTGCATGTGTTAAGAAAACTTCCTATTGCCAATCCTTCGACCCTGTCCTACAGCAAGCACCTTTTCAAGAAACTGGCGGATATCATGTATGGATAGTAGTCAGCTGTGGACCCTTGTACCTCCGTTCAGCAGCAGTGTTAATGAACATTAATAGTCCATTCGTAGTTACCCTTTCTCAAAATGTCTGCACTCATATAGCCGGCAACTCCGTGCAACTTGATTTTTTGTGAACAAGATCACATTGTGGCCAAACTCGAATACATTTTGAGGACAGCCACAAGTATATTCAGACCAATATTTTGTTCTTATGACTTGATTACAAGTGTTTTCTTGCTAGGCTTTAAAAAGTTGACTGTACCTTATGTTTTCAATACATCATGATAAGTTTAGATATCAGCTTCTTGGATGTGCGATAAGTTACAGACGGTGGCCCAACAATAATAAAGGGTGGGGACCCTGGTGCAGAGGTTAAAGAACAGCTCTGCCTGATTGGAAAGTCGGAGATCGCGGGTTCAAACCCCACTCTGGCCTTCAAGTTCCAAGGAAACAAAATGTTTCTTCTCCACTCACTCGTAAAGATTTAATATTGTGGGGTCGGAGCCTCCGTGGCTGAGAGGTAGCGTGCTCGGCCTCTGACCGCCAGGGTTCCAATCTCGATCAATGTGTCTGGAGGGCAGTGTCATCTCATTCATCTCACCATCCTCAAGAGGTTTGGCCCGGTTTAGCCTATATATAGCTATGTGCACAAAGGTGGCCTAAAATCGCATTAATTTCATTTCCAACAATATTAATTTATCAGAAAGCTAGTTGTGATCGCTGTTCTAAGTAATCGTATATCATTGGTGATTGCGTGAAATAAAATATTCTGAATTAGCCAAATTTTAGCATTACTGATCTCGTTTAACGATGTCTGGATGTGATAATATTAGCAGTGAGACTAATCATAAATTTATCTAATGCATATTGATTTTGGCCTTAAAACAGGCATGCGTGATGCAATTGCAACGAAGTTAAATATTGACGCAGTAATCACGTGGTTAATTTAGATTTAGATGGTCTGGTCCCTGCTGATGATTATTGATATTGTTAAAATCAGATGGAGTCGGCATTAAATGAAACGTAGGCCTTAAGGCCACTTGTTTTAATTTCTCTGTTTTAGGTCAGAAAAAATCCAAAATCCAATGAGAGAGGGCGGAAAAAAAAACATTTGAGAAAAAAAACATTGAACCTATTTTTGGAAAAGTTAATGAGGGCGACGAAATAAAAAAAAACATTGGACAAATTTCTGGAAAAGTTAATGAGGGCGACGAGATAAAAAAAAATTGACCTATTTAAAAAAAAGTTATTGAAGGCGACAAAAAAAACAAGCAAAAAAAATAGCTGGAAAAATATTTTTCATCTCTCGAAATGAACTTGTTTTTTTGTCATGTTTTTTTCATTTCCCGAAATTGACTGTTTTTTTCGGAAATCGGCAACAATCTAATGCGCGCGCTGGGCAGAAAAAAAACACATGTTTTTTTTGGTAATGCGCGGCGTAAATCTAATGCGCGCGCTCATCTAAAACAGAGAAAAAACATAGTTGCCTAAGAGCTCCGACGTTAGGGCCAGTGCAAGGCCAACGTTTGCCTAATATCGATGTGAGCTCCCAGCGACATCCAAACTATCCCGTAAATAATGCTTACTCCAGAAAATGACACATCCATCTTAACTTCACTTAACCGAGACCGTGACCCGAATTCTGGAAGACGGATGGCTTAGTAATTGTACACAAATCGTGAAGATTCGCAAATGGCTAGTTTGATAAATTATTATTGGTTCAAAAAAGGCCCAGCCTCGCTTCTCTTCTCCCCCGAGTGGCCAATGCTTTCAGGGTTTGACGTCCACTTTTGGAGGACCAGGCTGCAGCCGGCACGTTTATCACAAGACGTGTCACCTGGCAAATAAGAGACGTTGACCCAGTGTCGGTTCAATGTTGGTCCACCGTCTGCGACGGTGGCCCAACATTGAGCCAACATTGGGTTATCGTCTCGTGTTTGCTTTCAAGTGTCGTCGGACTTTTCTTCATTTCCTATTCCCATGAAAAAACATCTGCATTTTTGCTGGACATGGTAATCCATCCATCTATTATTGGAGACGTCCTCGATATGTATTTATGTACATTACTTTAGCTTATCGGGTCGACAATCATGATAATGTGGAACCAACAACTCCATGTCTTTGTGTGTCACATAACCACACATCTGCCCAGCGTGATGATACAAAATCCTTATGTAAAGGCCTCAGGCTTGTAACATCTAACCATCAAACGTCAAAATTAGATAATTACATTTTCCTCACTGGAAATTGTGTCGTTATTATTGTTTAGATGTCACCTAATATCGGATTTGACCTTGCCACGCCGACGTGGAAACACACTTGACAAGTCGGACAGGTCTTATTGCGCAATTGATCGTATGAGAAACGATGACAGACACCGTCATCACAGAAAATAACGTTTGATTGATCAACCACACCATAAATCATCAGCCTGGCCCCCTGGTAGAAGACGGACGTATCTTCCCCTTTGAACAGTGACAGATACGATCCTATCTGACTATGAAGTATAGTAACATTATGATGTTTGATGGCAGGCTATTTTGTCCACTCACTGGCCCAGGTTTGACTCGTCCACAGTTTGGTGTATCCAGAATTTCGGTAGATAAATTTATCGAATGTGGGACAGAAAATCTGATGATATTGGTTCGAGTACAGGCGTGGGCAAATTATGGTAAGCCTACATGCAGCTCTCCAGCAAACAGAAGGCATTGACCCAGTCTGTTTTAATGCTGGTCCAGCGTCTATGACGCTGGCCCAACATTAAAGCAGCATTGGGTCAACGTCTCGTGTTTGCTGGGTCTCTACAATACGCGTTACTTAAGTGGGAACAGGAACACTTAGAAACACAGAAAGCACTTCAAACTGTTCGAAAGGATAGGATTGGGGTTTTTCTGTGGTAACCGAGACTACACAAACAAAACATTATAAATTGTTTGAAAGGAGTAGAACAGGCTGTTCATTGTCTTCTATCTTTTGCCTTGTGTACTTTTATACCTCGATGTCGTGTGGGGAGCCTCTTTAGCCGAGGGGTAGGATGTTCAGCCTCAGTATGTTAAATTCTACTCAGCTCATTTTAGGCTGTATATGTATATGTGCACAAACGTGGCCCCCATTATTTGATACATTCATACCTCTATTCATTCATGCATTCATACTTCTGATACCCCCAAAATTAGCAACCCAGATAAAACCCAAACTTTGTGAGGCAATGGAATGAAATGAATGAGGTTTTAGGCCACGTGAACTTTGTGCACATATAGGCTAAACTGAGGCCGACCACGCTACCTCTCGGTCACGGAGGCTCCCCACAATATCGAATCATTACGAGTGAGCGGAGGGGGAGGGGACATTTTGCTTCTTTGAAACTTGAGGGATATAGTGGGGTTCGAACCCTTGATCGCCGACTTTCCAAGCAGGCAGATTTTTCCTCTATGTTGAACCAAGTCACCCTCCCTTTATTATGTACATGGTGAGCACGTAGCTTAATCACGGAATAGGAAACTTGAGATCCTCAGTTGGGAATACTGCAAATCCAAAAACAGTATCTGCTTACTTGATAAGTGAGCAGGTACAGCTTTTGGTCTTGCACGGCAGATTCTGAGAATAGGTCACACCATAAGTGACAGGGTCGCAACAATCTACCATGTATGATGTATGTGTCTAGTCGGGTGCCACCGTGTTCACGTCTCACGTTGTGTCTCTGTTTTGAAATCTGACGAATACTGCGAAACACGGAGGACTTGAATCTGAGACATCACCCTACTCTTTTCGAAAACTGAGCTGAGGATGACATAAAAAATGAATCTACATGAAGAATTCTGATTTATTCATGTGTAGTATTCCCATGAATCTAATGTACGCAGTTGAAGCGCCAAGTCTTTTTAAAATATTTTTTCACTCACCTGAAGTTGTGTCTCGCTAACGCAAAACACAACTTGACGTGAGTGAAAATTTGTTTCATTTGACAAAATATGTCAAATGGAGGTCAATCATTTGGTAAATCGGGCTCATTGTAGCCACATTTGGACTTTATTATACGCACGATTTAAAGCTCTAACAAATTATAATCGCATTTTTTAACGAGAGCTTTCTTTACTATAATTTTAAATGCATGTAAAAATACTTGAATGTGTGTTACTGTTATTATATTGTTGACTTTTAAATACGAATCGGGAGAATAGCCTTTGGCTAATGTTTGTATTGCTCACAAAAAACGATTTTAAATAAATATGATTTGATTAGATTGAATTTGCAATAAGCGCTAAAAGTACACATCACCAGCGAGTGCAGAGTAGCACAAGGCGCTAACCATGCTAACGCACTTGAAAAGATTGGTGTCCCAGTGTACATGACACATTAAACCTATGCTGGCTTAATGTTGGGCCAGCGTCGCAGACGCTGCCCACCATTACACCAGCATAGGTTTAATGTGTCGTGTTTGCTGGGGTCTAATCCTCAAAGTACTGTATGAACACTGGGCCAGTGGTTAGCTGATGCTGGACTGCCATATCGTGACTGGGCGTGTAAGCTGGCAATTAGCATCAGAGTGTGGTGTGCGGATAGACTGGGTAATTAATTGACAACTTAGGGTGATTACATGATTACTCGTGGGTAGTTATGATCAGAGGGTGCTATAATATCTCGCCTGATTGCCATGCCTAATTGAAAATATGCAGATGACTATATTCAGTACATATTATACATGTATAAATTATAGGTTGTGCGAGTGTGCCTTCATAAACGGCAGGAATAAAAATTTGCAAACAGCAATTGTCTACATGGCAATCAAGAAACGTTGTCACAACGCTACTTGAATGTTAGGACAGCATCATAGCAGTAATAACCATTAAGGGCCTACGCTTGATTAGTTATATATAAACGAAGAGACCAAAAAGTTTTTCTCAATTTGAAATCATCATAAATGTCTAACTTAGCTCTTTTCGATTTATTTGAATACCTACATGTTTATGTTACGTGTCTACAGCCAGCACACATTTTTTACTCTTTCAGTGCGGGGATCGACTTCAGACGTCATAATCTGACGTCTAAAATCGGTCCCCGCGCTCAAAGGGTTAAAACATTTAACCCCCATTCGCTCCTTACCTCTTGTTTGGTGGATTGTCAAAGTTGAATATCACATTATATTACAGCTATTCTTCCCAAAGGTAAATTAACGCGAATTATAATATCTTAGCATCAAGGGTCGGGATTCAGCACTAGTAAAATACACAGATTTAAACTTATTTAAAATATCTATATGTCTCTTTTATGTATTTACATCATTACTGAATCTGAAAAAATAACGATTCTACTTACTTACTGTAATGTATATATACCAGTTTTAAACTAATTGAAATCGCTAAGAATTATTTGAAACAAATAATTAAACGTCGGAAGTAATCATGGTAATTAATTCTTCCTCTAACATGTTTAATATGTTTATATGTTGCAAATTTTTAGAATTTGTTTACAATAATGCGAAACATATACATAATAATATAAACATGATAACACTTCACTTATTTCGCAAAACACAAAACATTTTTTCTGTCATGAAAGTACACATTGGGTTATGAAAATAATGGCTAATGATAATTGTATTTGCAGTTGTGATCATTAAGTAAACAACCGCTCCCGTTGTCTTGTTGTCTCATTATACCACGCGTTCTACTAGTATTAGCAACCTCAATCAGTGGGTGTTAGATTCTCTTCGATTTTACGAGATCATTTCCTGAGATGCTGGTCATCAACAAGCTTGATTGACCAGTCTGCAGCCCGAGAAATGACATTAACACTTTCATACCTGGAATATTTGCTGTTAAATTTCTCTCCACGACAAGTCAGGAATCGCGGAAGCGATTCCTGACCTGTCGTGGAGGGACATTATCGGTCTAACTTTAAATAACGAACATTTTTATGTAAGCATTCTAATGGTGTAAGACCAATTTACGTTTACGCTACGTTTTTGTGCTAAAATAATTCACATATTTCACTACTCTTGTCAAATAATAACTGTTTCTGGAGCAGAGAGGGCTAATCCAGCAATTTGTCGGCTATTGACTTTAGGGAGGTTGCTTACTGATGGACGGTGCGTGTGTCCTCTGCCATAAATAGGCCACTTAGACTCAGCCTGGTGACGCGCGAGCCCACAGGAGTTGGGCTTGAAAATCTGACCGTGGAGAAGATAGACAAATTATGGCGCCCGGCTGAGGGCAAATATCACTATTATTCCACCCCAATCGGCCTATTAACCCTGCAGCCCACTAGAGGCGATCAACAATGGCAAAATAAACCCTCAGTTTTGCCGGGGTTTGAATATCGAGCCGCTAAATAGATGAGCATGCACAGATTTCTGGTAAGTGTTTCTTATCGGTGATTTAAATGTGGACAACAATCTACACAGGTCTTCAATAGCTATGTATCAGATGTATATGGTTCGACAAATCACTTGGTTTTCGAGCTCAATTGGTAGATTATATTTCTGTGGAGGTGGTGGTCCTGATTTTCTTGGATTGAGCTCTGGCAGAGTCAATGATCCACGAAGCTCGAGAATTCGACCTTACGTCGGCTTAACATTGTCCCAATGTCGCAGACGCTGACCCAATATTAAACCAATGTTTATCTATGGTCTCATAGGTTTGTTGGGATGCCCCTCAATGATCATTGAGGGACAGCAACAGAAACCCAGAGGGGATCTGTCTGATGGCCACTTAAAGAAAACCAGCGTTTCTGTGACAGCTGAAAATGGAATTCGAATGAAATAAATGAGATTTTATGCAATTTATATCGTGCGAGGGACAGAAAATGAGAAATACAAAACAAAAGATATTAAATAAATCATACGTAGACAACATTATCATCGATTATGTGTACTTCCTATTAAAAACAACAGGATATAATATCTAAGACTAAATTGTTATGCAACACCATCAGAAATAATAAGTTTTTTTCGTAGAACATTTTAAATAAAGGACAGCGAACAATGTGATTTTTTTCTGCGTACCCTTAAAAATATAAAAATATTCCAGTGCGTTCAACTAAAGAGACAATTTCCATTTAGTGCATTCTGGTTGATATGTATCTACTTATTAAACCACCCAGCAAACACAAAACATTTGCATAGCATTTACACAATGTTGGCCAAACGTCTTCGACGTTGGACCAACAGTGTAAAAATGTTATACAAATGCTGTGTATAGAGTTATTTCACTACAACGTGACTTACAAGTCCACGCAACGGAGTTGACTCGGGACGCAGATGGCTCTAAGAAATGGGAGAGTTAAGAAATCTGTTATCAGTCAGTGAACGAATAGAGCAGTGTAGATAACAGATGACCCTAGCGATAAAGGGGTCGTCTACCTCACCATTCTATCTCATGATCGATGACTTAAACACCGAATTGGATGCAAAGACGTGATCTCGGTCGTGTGGACTAAACCCTCAAAGTGCAGATTTTGCAAATTCAAATTTCAGCCAGTGCAATAACTTTAGGTAGAGACAAATGCACATACATCAACTTGATGGAATGTGAAGCAATCTTTCATTTTAAAATGCACAAATTTTAATCACGATTACCACTAGTTTTATCCGGTTAAACGTGAGGTTTGCAGATAATTTATTTTGTCATTTCAGCGGACAGACCGATGGCATTTGAAGATAGCCGTATTCATGTCGCTCAGGTCCATTTGTCTGGCTGAGTGCACAACGCGATATCAACCCGCCTAAAAGCTTTCGGATAAAAAACGCGATATAATGGACACAACATTGGCCAGAAATAGATTCAACGTTAGACTTGTTAAAATGGTTTATCAGAAGACGACAGAATAAGATCGCTAGGGAAGGTTGTTTGGCGGCAAAAACTACTTATGTTTTTGTCGCTATCTGCAAGAAATTCAAGCTGTCAAGGTACAAAAAAGCGAAACATGTGATAAAGCTACCTCGCCATTTTGTACAACAAGACCGCGCCACTGCAGCTCTCGCTGATCATAGCAAATTGTGCAATTTTAATGCATTTTTCAAAGTGATAGTGAGTTTTGGCTTGATTAAAGGATAATGTTGCCCCGCAGTGTTGTTTTGTTATGTCAGCTATGCTGCATCATTTATCATAAACAGGTATATCAAATACGTTACGTTTAGCCAATGCTGGTTTAACATTGGGCCATACAATAAGAACATTCAGTAATCCTTTCGCTCATATGTCTGGAATTTATTGTGTTGTCTTTTGCTGGATATACTTTTTTCCATTTTTGTCAGTCATAACTCGTTGACCTCGATGTCTATATATATCCTCGTGTCTAACGTCAATGATTGTCACCAAATTACAACATTAACATGATCACGCCAAAGTGTCTTATTTGTTACCACAACGATGTATAATTATGCAGATTGGCAGCTAAGCACCGCGTGTAATACCGTCCGTCATTGGGAAGGTGTGGAGAGCTACAACTTGGCCCAACATGGAATTATGATGAATATTATTGTATAAGGACATTGCAATTACCTCTCGGACAAAGCAATTTCCTAATTCCCAAAACGTTTTGAAGCATGCATTTCCAGACAAGAGCCCCTTGAAATAAACGTTCGTTTTTTTACCAAGAAGAAATATAGACAAAACACCTAAAACAATAATGTATTTGTTGTGGGCAAGGTGTGGCAATGTGGTGTGCTTTTCGTGCTATCATGTTCCCCACCATTAAGTCTAAGGAGCTCAGACAGACATGAAAGGTGTGCTCACTGATGACAATTAATACACATTATACTTAGCAGGAGACGGTCCTACCCAGCAAACACAAGACATTCAGACATTATTGGCTCAAAGTTGGGCCAGCGTCGTAGACGGTGGACCAGCATTAAACCAACAATGGGCCAATGTCTCGTGTTTGCCTGGTAGGGGAGAAGTGTCAGGTGCTTGCAGACAATTTCCACTTGGAGACATGATATGTGGAGAAGACGTTGAACTGACGCTGTTGTAAACGCTTCCGACGTTGTCGTAATGTGAGAGCAACGTCTTTGCATGTATTAAGATTTCTAGACAGTTGATTTGAATTCCTAGGTCTGGCAGATTAAGATTCCATTAAGATTCCAGTTACCGCAAATCAGAATGTGATGGTCCAAGGTCAGGGTTGGTCAAAAACTATTTATTTGGTGTGACTTATCTTCTCTATCAGGTGACAACAATGATGTCGGGTGAGGTTTTGTGCAGCTTTTGTAACAGTCGTTGACCGATAAAAGTATTGTTTTTTAGTCATGTATTTTGACATTGTCTTTTTTTGTCATTTACTGTCTTTTGTCGTCTTGTCTTCACTAATCTCTGATATTAACAACAAGGACGCTTAAGTTGACGAAATTTCGGTCCATCTTCAATCGTCTACATAGTCACAATGGTGTTTCGCACAAGTGTTCTCCTTGCAGGGCGGTTTCGGTGAACGAAAGACAGCGAGCGTGAAGGAGTCTAGTCATTATTGTTAGTTTGCAAGACTTTCCTTCAGTCTTTGTCGGTGGTCAGTCGCCACTCCTAGAAAATAGAGTGCATTTATCCAATAGCGTTTTAACGTTGAAACAACTTCTTTGACAGCCGTCCAACGTTAAATTAACATTGGGCGAACGTCCCATGTTTCCTGGTAATCCCCAGACAGGTGCTCCACATTTCAGCCTTCCAGGCAGTGACAATGGTGGACACATCTCCAGGAAATGAGTACCGGTAATGACAGCTCTTTTGCACTTGGAAAATTTGCGAATTGCAAAAATGCACTTCTGAAATTTTCACAAATTACGCTGAATTATACAGTATATAATTTGTCACTGTATGAAGTACATATTTCCGGCGTAGATTACACAATTGCGTAATTCCTGCAAAATAGGAAGATTTAGCATGTACGGTATGAGGATAAGAACTGCCCAGTAAGCAAGAGATCTTGATCCAACGTTGATGTAATGCTGGGCCAGCGTCACAGACGCTGGCCCAACATTACTTCAACGTTGGATCAAGGTATCTTGTTTGTTCGATGGCTTTATGTCCAGACAGGATCTCCCTATAAATAATACATTCCATCCAGGAATTCTTCTCCCGCCGTTTGCTACATGTAATTCCTGTCATCGCTGAGGAATTACTCTTGGAGCTGGGTGGCTAACCCCTCAACCACCAAGGCATTCGTCTCATTTATATTCAAATATGCTGCAATTACGAACGGAGTGTATAAAGCCGATTTTATTTTAATTATAAAGAGTAATAATAATTCAACGCCCTTATTTTGTTTATTACACAATCCTTGGAATGAATGGCTTATTATCTAAATATGCCATGTGAGGCATATGCGACATAGGAGCTTAAGAGGTTAATAACTCAGCTCGGTCAACACCTGCTCATCACATGTGCCGGTGACAAGTTCATCAACCGATCCTCTTCCTATGGAAACAACTTACACGTGTGTTCAATGTATTATTAAGACGTGCTGTAAACGTGTTTTTGCGGGCGTCAAAATGCGAAATAAATGAAAAGATTTTTGTGGAAAGTATGATTGCGTCTCAAGACGTAATATAAGATATACGCTAGTCAGCTTTTTGGTGACTAAATCACCAGACGATCGACCTGAGAGGCGCGACATATTGGAGATGATTACCAGCATTACAGTCCCTCCGTTATCTTTCCACGTCAGGCCAAACCCGCTCTGTCTGAAAAAAACGACGATTTGTTATTAAAAGAAATCTGCTGATTTTAACGATCGATATAGAATACATGATTGTACCATTGCGCAACGTTGTAAATGAATGAGTGAATGAATGAATGAAAAAATGAATGAATGAATGGGAATGAATGAATGAATGGGTATGAATGAATAAATGAATGAATGAATGAATGAATGAATGAATGAATGAATGAATGAATGAATGAATGAATGAATGAATGAATGAATCAATCGATCAATCGATCGATCAATCAATCAATCAATCAATCAATCAATCAATCAATCAATCAATCAATCAATCAATCAATCAATCAATCAATCAATCAATCAATCAAACAATCAATCAATCAATCAATCAATCAATCAATCAATCAATCAATCAATCAATCAATCAATCAATCAATCAATCAATCAATCAATCAATCAATCAATCAATCAATCAATCAATCAATCAATCAATCAATCAATCAATCAATCAATCAATCAATCAATCAATCAATCAATCAAATCAATCAATCAATCAATCAATCAATCAATCAATCAATCAATCAATCAATCAATCACAAGAAAGCAGTTAACGCCAGCAGTGCAGTACTGCGAGCACACGCGTTCACATACAGTGGTAGTTGTTTAACCCATGGGGTATGTATTCGGAAAAGGGTCTTACATTTTACGTTCAAACGTTTCTTAGTTTGCAGTATACGTTCTGACGGTTCAATCAAGGAATCTTGGTTCAAAGCATGGTGGTTCAGGATCAACTCAATGTACCGTGTTTGTTGCAATATTACCTGTAATGATGGATGAGAATATTTCTTAAACCGGTTTTGTACTGAAATCTGTCTATGCAATTATTCGAGAAGTAGTTTTCTATCACATAATGAGATCCTGTGACGACGTGTGCTAAGCAGGCTTCTATGTACAACTGTCTGACTAATTTTTACTAATTAATTCCCTTGCTAAGGTTTTCAATCATTTATCATCATTTATTTTTCGGGATCTTATTCCACCGCTAATCAGCAACCGTGAACGAGGTCGCACATCCCGGGCTAATTTGACAATCCATTTATTAAAAATATAAATATATAAATGTATATAAAGGGGGTAATATATATTTATAAAAGGGGGTAATATATCTTAAAACGTTGTAGTAGCGACCGCAATAGATCAACCTCTGTAAAGATGGCAAGGCGATACGTAATCGGGTAAAGTTAATGGCTATAAAATGATGATCAATTTAGGAAAAATATCTGCTGTTACTTTTGATTAATCATCTAATTATATGTTGAAACAATAACACGTTTAAGCTCAGACTCCCTTTTTTCATGTATGTGGACAGACTTATGTAAATATACTTTAGTGTGTTGTTCATTACCTGAGATCAAGTAGATTAACCTTTATGGACATATAAAAAAAAATTTATGCACAACATTGGGTTTGAGGAGTCTTGCATATGAAGTTACAGGGTGTGAATTGTCCCTACGACCACCATGACGTTTCGAGGAATATCTTGTGGGTAACTTTTGAAGGTATAACTGTTAAACATTGTTCAAGCCTGATATGTGGTGCTGTCTGATGCCGTGATGGTGTCTATTTGTGTTAAATCATGACACAGGACGCCGTATTATCTTTAGCATGTTTAGTTTTTGACCATATTTACTCTAATCTGGGCTAATCTGGGTTGAGCTTGCAGAACCTGAGGATGGCGAGATGAATCAGATGACCCTGTCCTCCAGACACATGCTTTGAAATTCGAACCCCGATGGTCTGAGGCCAAGCACGCTATCGCTATTATCGGCCACAGAGGCACCCCATACTACTGTATACTTTTTCCTCGCGAGTAAGCCTATAGAAGAAACATTTTGTTTCTTTGAAGTCTGAATACCAGAGTGGGCGCCGAACCCTCAAGCTCTAGCGTGACAGACGGCAATCACGGTTACATATTCAATGTATAACCACTATACAATAGGGCCCGCCACAATCCAGATATGACAGCGTACCGCTTTTTCATCATGCAATTGGACACATTTTTATTTTTGAATTGGGATCAAATTAGATCATGTATACATGGTAGATGGCACCATAAAGATGGCACAGCTGATGTTGCCATCTGACGCGTACAACAATTATTGAATCAAGATTATTTGTATTTAGTTAGGAATGTATGCCTAAAATATGTTTACGATCAGCAGCTGACAAACGTTGGGGAGAGGTCAGCTATGAAGTGACCACACAGTGACCTCTGTTCTCCCGCGTATCGGCCCGGCCATAAACAGTTTAATATGCAGTTGGCCGGTGTTTTTATCTGCGAGCTTTGACCTGCATATAGATAGAGGGTTCTCTCCCGGGAGCCAAGATGGACGCGGAGTCTGCCTCGGAATACACCCACAAGACCAATGTCTGTACAATGTTGGGCCAGCGTCGCAGACGGTGGACCAGCCTTCCACCAACATTGGTTGCGCATGCAGCGTTTGCCGGTGATTTACACGGATCCAGATACCAGCAGAGATACTGGCAGAATGATGGTTCAACGTCTGGCCAGACGTTAAACCATCATTCCGCCACCACCTCTTTTGGAGGTCCTCTAAAGGAGCTTGATTCGGTCTCATTACCAATGGAAATTCTCCCTGATGCTAGCCAACCCCCCCCCCCCCACTCTCTCTTGTTTTGCGTATTTTACTGTAACCTCAGACGGCCCGGGTATTTTTTAACCAATCTCTTTTCTAACCAACCACATGCCATCCTTTAGTCGCGTTATCTTCAGATCTCACGAAATGAGGGAGAGAACGAGGTGTGGTGTAAGAAATTTGGCCAATCAAACATATGTGATTGTGATGTCGCTTGATATTAAGTGACACCACGTTGATGGTGAAAGTAAAAATCCTGGTATTTCTGCACTCTATAGTTAAAACGATCACGTTGCTTTGAGTGTCATTTGAATATAAAAGAAGAAATTAGCAATATTTGCTAATGTGCTGCAAACTACTGCAAGCATGTGCTCCACAGTGGTATGGCACCATTAACATTACGCCATACATTGGGTAGAGTCATTTTAGCGCTGTCAAATACAGAATTGTGAATTGCTGTCGTAAAATCCATTTCAAGTGAGGTGAAGTGAAATGAGGTGAAGTGAACAATGGCCTGCTTTGATAAAAGACACAAGAATAATACTTCATTTGAAAACACATACCATCTAATTCCAATCCATGCGATGGATTGCGCCAGTTTTTTTTATACATTATATTCAAATTGTGCCATGAGCATTAACAGTGTTAGATTGGCATATGTTTTGATTTATATTGTACAAATATTTTCTACCCACTTGAAGTTGCCGGTCGAGATAGCGAGACACAACTTCATTTGAGAGAAAATTTAAATTATTTACCTTAGCGCCCTAAGGGTTAGAGGAGACCTGAATACAAGTAATGTATACGGCAGGATTGGCTGAACACGATGAAATTGGATTCCAACCAAGAACTGAACACAACCCAGCTTTGTGTCATACTTGGGCCAACGCCGGACATATCAGTCTAATCTCGATCCAGTCCATGACCATCGTATATATAAGACGGACAGCTCCCAGCAAACACGAGACATTGAAACACTCGTTTGATGTTGGCCAACCGACTGCGACGCTCACCTAAGATTAATCCAGCATTGGTTCAATGTCTAGTGTTTTGCCGTGAGAGCTGCCCAGCAAACACAAAACTTTTGTATAACATTTGTACAACGCCGGACCAACGTCTTCGACGCTGGTCCAACATTGTATAAATGTTATACAAATGTTTTGTGCTTACTGGGTGACCGTGCGGGACAGGGAGTGGTGATAGCGGGCAGGGAAAGCAAGGGGGATCCCCTGGGATGACAAGCGGGATGGAAGACTGAGGGGATTATCCCGTGAAATACCCTGATTACAGGGGTCTACAGGCCCTATCTACTCCCCGCCAGCCATGCAGCACCGGCCGTTATTAGACTAAACAGCTCAAATAGTGTTACCGACTGAAAGACACGCCACCAATTGCTTGCTGAACGCAGAAGACGCTCTTGAGAGCGCTGCGGACAATAGTGTTAGATCCTGCAAGTCTCACCGCCGATGGCTGGCTGGCTGAACGCAGAAGTTGCTCTCGAGAGCGCGGCAGATGCCCGATGCTCATCGCTCACAAATGCCCTAGTTAATACGAGATAGCTGCTGCAAAACAACTTTGCTTCAATGCGGGATTGAAATCCCATGTGCTGGTCACAAGGTTTATAGAGGTATAGTGTGATTGATGGAATGTACTTTCAAACCCATATTGATCAATTAAAAAATATCCGCAACTGTTTGTCTAACAGCTTAGTTTACCTGCTTCTTGTTCGCGTGATCTGAATTTCTCAATATAGATCTGATTTATAATCATGATCATATCAAAATCTACATAATAAAACATAATAAAACCAGTTGCCGTCACAGTGACTCCGTCTGGTATGCCGATTAAAAATACGGGGCATTCTGAAAAAATAAATGACTCTTTAATAACAATATAATAATCTGCTAGTGGTTGGAGAACACATCAGCTCATTCGTTAGGCATATCAATGGATCCCTGTTCAATTATATACATGTATTACGCGGCATTCATACATGGTGATATTGATTCAATAGGCCCTACGTAGTACTCATATTGTGGGGCTTATATATATAATCAGTCATATATTTGGACACTGTGTACAATTTAAACATCGAACATCTCAAATATCAATCTAAATCTTTCAACTTTATGATTAGATGGCAAAATTGAAAATAAGGCATCTAAACTACTGATAGAACCTTAACGTCATTAATTTTCTCGGTTCTAGATTATCGCAATCTGTTATTTTTAGTTTTTTATTAGAAATCGACATGATTGCTTGTTATAAGCCGCTCAGAATACGGATTGCTCGATCATTATCAGCTGTCTTTTGTGGAGAATAATGAGGGTAGCTACAACAACCGCAGGAGATTTTAACTATTCTGCCTCTGTGATAGCAATCCTCAGTAGACATGAACCATTGACCAGTTGACCCAATGTTGATTTAATGCTGGGCTATTGTCACAGATGATGGTCCAGTATTAAATCAACGGTTGATCAATGCTGCGTCTCTGTTGGGGAATAATAGGACTGTATGTGCTTTTTATTTCTCGGATTCAAGATGTTATTGCTGATGCAGATTTGTTTATCTTGCATGGCCTAGTATAGAAAAAAGAGCAGACATTTATCATCGTTGTTATGATAATATTAATGTTATTACATGGCGGTTAATCAAATTTATTCTATTTTGTGTATGCATCTACTTGCTCGGAGAAAGGAATATTGAAAATGTTTTTTAGGCTAATTGCTCAGCACAACAAAAGTGGTGTGTATATTACATAAGCATTTTATATATAATATTCTTACAACCAAATTATTCAAATAAAACGTTTTAAATTATTGTTTGAAGAGACTATATAGACGTACTATAATAATTTATCACCCGTAGTTTAGAGAATAAAAGACTAAATTGTGACAACAGTTTCTTAGTCCAATCCCAATATTGACAATAATAAATACTGATAGTAGTAATCAGATAATAGCCCGGTTTGATAAATCCGTCACTATAGCATGGAGGTAGCAATCGTAATATGTTTCTCTCTCTCTCAATTTCCTACCCATTTCAAATATTTTCTTACTGGATGAATTAGCTCCAAGTAAATTGACAATAGTTTATGAAACACATTTTCAAAGTACTGCAAGATAACTGCAGTTATTTTTAGTAAAACATGTGCCAATCTAGCAATTTGTATGCTTGTTATTTGTATGGAAACTAGAACAGTTTATTCGGCAATGGAGTGGTTCACGTAAACATTTCACGTACATTTAGCTCATTGTACCTTATTATGCAAATAAGGTGCAAAGCGGATAAGCCATGATCATTTTTCTCGCATTCTCTGTTTCTGATAATTTACATAGTCCTTTGCTGCGTGTGAAGGTGTTAATCGGCGTTTTTTAGCTTGGAAACTATTTCAGCAAAATGAGTTAACGACTTTTATTATGTCATCAATTCAGCGCCGTACCAACAAGCGGTCCGCAACAATGCATTTTTTTACCAAAGAAATTGAAATAAAATGCGACATGTAAAATCTGATTTGTGTGTGTGGTGAAATGTAAATTCAGCCCTGCAGGTCTGTAATCTTTCTTTGGTTGGAGCTCCCGATGGCGTTGTGCTGGTGGGATTCTCAATAGAAATATCACCGAGAAAATTGAGATATCTGCACTGCCTTGCAAAGCCAACAGGTGGTGACTGCTTACTTGTAAAGTAAGCAGTTACTGCCTTTTGGCTCTGCACAGCAGTACAGCAGTACCGTTTTTTGTCATTCATTAGCGCCCATCAGAAACTGTGCCAAGCAAGATTACGTGTTCCCTCTACTCTGCAAACATGGTTAGCAGACAGCAATCATAATTAAGCTCAGATGGAAAGATGTGGAAAATCACTGCCACTTGCAATTATGTATCCATCTCTGCTGAGTGAGTGATCATTGGGAAAGCTCTGAGTGTCGATGGCAATCGAAATAATCATTTTTACGTTAGAAAGATTGGGGATCGTGTGTATTTTTGAAGTATTCTGATGACAACTTGGGTTTCTGTGTTCGATCATTTCAGTGACTCATTTACCTGATTTTGGTGTGCCGCTGACCTAGCCCCAATGGCTGAAACAGGTTTCAGCCACAGATTGATCGCGTACAAAATCGTGGGACATTGCTTTGGACTGTCATATCGGAAAATAGCTGGGAGTGATCGAGTCAAAAATATGTTTTTTTAGAATCAGTAAAATTTCAGTTCCATGCCCGCATGCTCAGCTCAGATGTCGCACAGCCTTTTAAAAGTTATGGACATTTTTCGGACCTTGAGTCGGGATCGCTCTCAGACACGGCCATGCTGGATTTTTCGAGTGAAGCAAATACATCCATCCACGGCCTAGGAGAGGTCGACACGGCAACCGTTGACCCAAGTTTTTCATTAAACCAGCATCGGTTTAATGTATCATGTTTAGTGAGTATAGCTGCTTAACCTGATGCGACATGACGTGAATATCGCTAAATTGAATGATTTAAATTTTCGTCCACTTGAAGTTGTGTCTAGCTACCGCGAACCACAACTTCAAGTCGGTGAAAATTAGTCATATTTGTTTAATTTGAGACCAGACATTTGTATATCTTGATGTTTAAACGTTTATTTAGTTCCCAATCACACTGATTTAACCGGTTGATAAAACGGATGAAAAACGACTGTACTTAGCAGTGAAAGGGTTTACCCAACATAAGAATTAACCCTTTAAGCCCTCACGATGCATAAAAGCATCATTTTACATCCCTGAAAACAGACTTAATTTTCCTACAACCAAGGGATTTAGAACGAAAATTTCCTTGAAACTGGTTACCAATACGTGGTAAATTTCTTTCATTTTTAAGAATCAACCCTTTAAGCTCTCACGATGCATCGAAGCATCATTTTACATCCCTGAAAACAGACTTAATTTTCCTACAACCAAGGGTTTTAGAACGAAAATTCCCTTGAAACTGGTTACCAATACACGGTGATTTTCTTTCACTTTTAAACCACATCAAGTCATCTTCATCCACTACAAGTCGAGAATTGCGACAGCAATTCGCGGCTTGTAGTGGATGAAGATGACTGGTAAATTCAGGCTTTAAAGGGTTAAAATCAGGTTGTCACATTGTTGTGTTAGTCCAGCGTGAATATCTAATTGACATGATTATCTCTAATACAAATGATTATTTCACCCGTAATTTTTGTCGTTATTACGTACATTTTTATCTGGAATAAAAGGAAATGAGATGAATCGGGCTTTAGGCCACCTTTGTGCACATATAGGCTAAACTGGGCCAGGAGAACCTCCTGAGGATGGTGAGATGATTGAGATGACACTGTCCTCTAGACACAGGATTAGAAATTCGAGCCCTGGCGGTCTGAGGCCAAGCACGCTACCTCTCGGTCACAGAGGCTCCCCACAATACTGACTTTCACACATCGATGGGGAAGAAACATTAATCATTTAATCACTGCACTAATGTTAATTGTGCATTCATTAAATTATCTTTATCAATAAAATGTCATTATAATGTTTTAATACATACTTATGAATACACATTTTGTTTTTACTTAAAAAATATACTCTATAATATTAGAGTTATATAGCTTTTATGTGGAACAACACAATTCCGCGTAATTGGAACAAAGATAATGTAGGCAACGTTACTATGGTTACCAATGATCACTGTGTATTAAATCTGCATTTAAAAAGTGACATCAACATAATTGTTCAGTATACTATGCGTTCAAATTTTTTTCAGGTTTTTGATTGGATGAAGTATAATAGTTCATTTGGCCTAACTTGTAAAAAGGATATTCAGAAAACAGACAAATCGGTGCATACTTTCTTTCGTGTCGTATCATTTTGTCCAACCTATTTGGACCTCTGCTGGATTTGCTATTGTATGCTCATATTGTGGTTTTGTCAAATTGTATGCTTGTGACAAAACCACGCATACGGTGAACTGACTGATTTTAAACACATGATTAAACCAGATTTTTTCATTTCTACATCACCCTCATATAATCTATTACACTATACAGTGACTACCTATATAGCAAAGACTATACGACGCTGGGCCAACATTAACCTAAACTTGGGTCTCATGTTTAGTGGGTCCCCACCACTATAGTTAGCAATAGCTGAACGATGGCCATGCCTAACTGTGTGATTGTGGAGTTTGTTCAAACTACACGACTATTATGTTCACTGAGCCGCGCTGATCAACAAAATGTATCCAGACAAATAGTGAAGTGGCCCTCACGCCCTCACGTCCTCATGCCCTCACGTCCTCATGTCATGGCGGCGGGTATTTTTAGACTGACCGGAAGTCAGGGATGCTCTACACATCTGCGCAGCTCTCGATTGGGTGCTCATCCGTGAGCGGTGAAGTGCTCCGTGTAGTTTTGATCGTCTGAGATGACAATTAGGTGAATATGTGGCATACATCACATTCTGGACGCGCTTTGTATTTTATATCGGGTTATTAAATAATCCCCCGAATATCACGGCTCCGACAAGACCCGAACAAAACGACCCTCCGAATATCACGGCTCCGACAAGACCCGAACAAAACGACCCTCCGAATATCACGGCTCCGACAAGACCCGAACAAAACGACCCTCCGAATATCACGGCTCCGACAAGACCTGAACAAAACGACCCTCCAAATATCACGGCTCCGACAGGACCCGAACAAAACGACCCTCCAAATATCACGGCTCTGACAAGACCCGAACAAAACGACCCTCCGAATATCACGGCTCCGACAAGACCTGAACAAAACGACCCTCCAAATATCACGGCTCCGACAGGACCCGAACAAAGCGACCCTCCAAATATCACGGCTCTGACAAGACACGAACAAAACGACCCTCCAAATATCACGGCTCCGACAAGACCCGAACAAAACGACCCTCCAAATATCCCGGCTCCGACAAGACCCGAAAAAACGACCCTCCGAATATCACGGCTCCGACAAGACCCGAACAAAACGACCCTCCGAATATCACGGCTCCGACAAGACCCGAACAAAATGACCCTCCAAATATCACGGCTCTGACAGGACCTGAACAAAACATCCGACGTTGTGAAAACGATTTATCTATCACTAAACAACGGTAACTTTTGTTTGCAAACGGCAGTAGCTGTTACTTGGAGAACGACAAATACGGTTTTCAGTACCTCTCGTAAATTAAATGAAATGAAATGAATTGAGTTTTAGGCATTTATGCACACATGGGCTAAACTGGGACAGGAGAACCTCATGAAGATGGTGAGATAAATGAGATGACTGTCCTCCAGACACATAATTCGATTTTCGAGCCCTTGTAGTCTGAGGCCGAAGAATTGTTGTTTCTTTAAAACATGAAGGCCAGAGTGGGGTTCGAGCCCGCGATCTCCGACTTTCGCGATCTCCGACTTTCCAAGCAGGCAGCTTTAACCACTAGTACCTCTCGTATACACATGATACAGGTGTCTAGACATGACGTGTTCTACAGAACATGATATATCCACAACCATATAATTATGTTTATCAAGAGCGATGAGAATGATGACACGTATTCAGTCTGATTGATCAACCTGAGGGCTAGTGCTCTGTGAGTGGTCATCATCATGAGACAACACATCAGGGCTTGTATTCTCTAAGCGGATCACCCAGGTATGAGATACGTGATACGTGATCTTAGACAATCAGGTGGCAAAGATGTAGGTGAACTGCTTTGATAATGACCACCATTTATTAGACATTTGCACGACGTCTATTAACCCTTTAACCCTTAAAGCGCTGAATTATTTGTGTAAAATCCATGGAGATAGAAGGGTTTTTTCAATTTGAAATCATCATAAATGTCTTAGTTAGCTCTTTCCGATTCATTTAAATACCTATGTTATGGGTCTACGGTCAATAGAAATATTTGTACTCTTACAGTGCGGGCATAGACTTTCGACGTCAGGATCTGACGTCTGTAGACGTCAGATTCTGACAACTAAAGTCTATCCCTGCGCTGTAAGCCCTCACGATGCATTAAAGCATCATTTTGAATTTCTGAAAAATGACCTAATTTCTTACACCTATTGGTTGTAGAACGACAACAATTTTCCTAGAACTGATTTAATAATAACGATATATTTTTTTACAAATGTCACCGAATTCAAGTCATCTTCATCCACTACAAGTCGAGAATTGCGATAATTCGCGGCTTGTAGTGGATGAAGATGACAATGATAAATTCAGGCCTGAAAGGGTTAGGAGTGTGCAAATACAGTTTTATTTATCTTTCCTTCGCAAATGATCCATAGTTTTTCACCACGTGTTTGCAATCATCATTAACTCATTAATACATCAAAGGCGGCAGATTCCCCTACACCTACAAATTATCATTTTGTTCAGTGATTGTACCATTAATATATCTATTGTATTTATCGAGCCTTGTGTGGCTATGAACATGACACTTTAAACATTAATTTGTATAACAATTATTGAACATAATAGTATACAATTTGTGATCTATAAAATACATGTTGCTGGGGGTGTGTGTGCTGTAGTACAAAATGTTAAACATGATAAGGTTACCGCAATTTTCGATACCACTTCAGAGGCTCCTTGTTTTCGCCGCAATTCTACAATATACCACTTAGCCTCTCACACACAGAACAACCTAGTCTTTCAAGTAAGCATGATACCTGGACCCAATGCCGATGTGATGTCTTTAACGTCTCAGAATCAATAATGGACAAATATTTGCGAAGTGAATTACTAACATTTGCTCACTGTTATCATGATTATTTTGGTGATATTCCAGTACCTATGATACTTGCTTAATGTTTACCTAATTGTAGTTTGAACCTTATGTTGTGCAAATATGTGCTCTCCCAGCTAACACAAAACGTTCACCCAATGCTGGCTCAATGATAGACACCGTCTACGACACTGGCTCAGCATTAAACCAACATTGGGCGATTGTGTTCAGGGCTGGTGAAATACAACAGTGTCCACTTGGTAAAAACTAACGGTGATGAAACCATCCCGGAAGTAAAACGTTACAAATTCATCATTTTTAAGGGACGTACCATTACATACATGTATCTGGAGGGGGGGGGGGCTAGAGTTTTTGTTGATTGCGAATTGTTTTTACTTCTTCATGGAGACTTTTTTTAGGCGGTGAACTTCGAAGAAACTTTTTTGTATGTTTCGTTGAAGAACGGATATATCAGATTATGTTGTATGTCTTCTTCGTTGTGTACGCTACCATTTGCTGGTTTATTCTGCTCAACATAGTTTTTATCTATTCAGTCAACATTATTTTTTTTCTGTCTACATTTTAAACTAAGTTTTTTTCAAAAACTTTTGTGCCCACAAAGTTTTTTCATATTTCTTCTTGGCTCCCCAGATATCTATTGGTGCGTCCTTAAGCTTGTTAAACCTCTCTGTATACTATACCACTTCACTTAAATGTCACAGATACTTTATTGCGTCAAATGCTGTATAAAGCCACTAAGTTTGTTTTCTCTGTTTTAGAGCAGAACTAAATCTAATGAGGGAACACGATAAAAAAAACATTGAAGAAAAAACAACCTTGAACCTACATATATTTTTGAAAACATTAATGAGGGGGACGAAATGAAAAAAAAAATTGGACGAATTTTTTGAAAAGTTAATGAGGGCGACGAAATAAAAAAAAACTTTTGATCTATTTGAAAAGAAGTTAATGAGCACGACGAAAAAAACAAGCAAAAAACACAGCTGGAAAAATGTTTTTTATCTCCTCAAATAATTTTGCTTTTATTCGGAATGTTTTTTTTATCTTTTGGAAATCGGCAACAATCCAATGCGCGCGTTGGGCAGAAAAAAACACGTGTTTTTTTGGTAATGCGCTGCCTAAATCTTTTGCGCGCGCTCTTCTAAAACAGAGAAAAAAACAGAGTGGCATAGTACAATAAAAAACATAACAAGCAATCCAACAACGTAAACCATGCATAGCCAAACCTAACAAAAATAATTGGCCCCCTGGAGCATTGCTACTTGACAATACCATACAAACGCGGTCGCAATATCATGTATATAGACCAAGCGTCGTGTTGTTGTTGTTGTTTTTAATGCAGCCAAATGCTAGACGTATTAGTTGCCTCCCAGCTGCACTACAACTTCATTTTTTAGACCGGCCTACGGCCAGTATCCTATTAGGCTTATTTTGCCTGAGTTTGTGTCCTATTCAGGGGAAAGTGGGGTACTGTGTGTGGGAAACGGTTCACAATTCTGTACACCAGTCTTCATGAGCATGTGCATTATAACGTTTCAGGTCCCTATAGGTTAAGTAGGCCTACATTTGTCTTTAACCAGTGTTCAGAAAAAAAATATTTACGATCATATTTGTGGTTAAGAGCTTAAAAGGGTTTGGTTGGAATATTGTTGGCCCAGCTTCGCATCAGCATTGGGCCAGTTTATCGTGTTATCTGGTGTTTCTGGTGCCGGGATTTAAAGTGTCAACAGCATAACGCAACCGTCAGAAAAGACGATACAATCACCCAATGCTGTTTCAATGACGGGCCAGCGTCGAAGACTGTGGGTCAACAATGAAACAGCATTGGTTGAATGCCACGTGTTTGCGCAAAATATACAACAGACCCGGTGATAGATTAGTGTTGAACCAGCGTCGTAGACGATTGACCGGCATTGAACCAACAATGGGCTGCAACGCTGGCCCAATATTGAACCGGAATTTGGTGAGTATAGGGCTACACCATCTGTACCAGGTGCATCGTAGGCAAGTATTTAATGAATGTTGGACAGCACCGGCGATGGTGGTGGAATACACGTCGAAGATATATTTGAACTTGTCTCCTTGGTTCTTTCCTTAATTATATCTTGGACATTTATGATTCAGGCCCATGAGGACGACCAATACACTGATTTTTTGTCTATAGCGATCAAACAGACTAAAGCCGGGCCTCGGAGTTCGGGAACTCCTTTTTTAGTTTAATTTGAAACTTATCTAATTTTAGAACTGTAGTTTACTTAATACGAATTAGTTTGATATTTCAGTATCTGTGAAAAGCATGTGTTGTGATATTTAATGTCAAATGTTGCCAAGGTAGTTGCACTCTTATTCCTCATGTCTTGAGTTAAAATACAATATCAGATTACTGTACATGTAAATGTTCATTCGAATGGCGCATATATCTGCATAGACTTCCCGCGTCAATAAATATATATATATTTATGTATTTTAAAATTATGTTATAATTGCAATTCATGCTAAAAATGGTTTTTTTCGCTCTTATGTTCGACAAAAAGTTTTCCCGAATTCATACCACAAGTATACACTTGGTATATTTTGATATGAATGTATCTGAAAAAACTTCGATTTAAAATAGGGTGGCCCGCACAGAAGCGGTTTTTTAAATGCTTTCTGCATGACTCCCTTGTATCTGTTATTTAGAAAAAAAACTTCAACAGATATGTAATAAACTTACCTGAAGCATAAATAAATGAATTTGAATTTAATATGGTAATATAATAGCAGCACAAGTTTATCTTTGCTTCGGGATCTCCATCAGGATGACAGCCTGCCTCCTCCACAGAGGGGTCCAGCCTTGGAGACAATAATAGGATCCTATTCCCCAAAACACACCACCCTCCGTGTTCACAATTTATTGAACCACGTCCTTGTCGTAATTTGCTGACGACAATGGGCCACCGCAAGTGAGGACAAAATCAGGTCTGACCGGCTCTTTGCTGGCCCCTGTGGCTTATTAAGAGGCATATCAAAAGGCTTTTCAGGACAGCACTGAAGTTGTGATGTTTATAACGTTAACCTGGGGAGATCAGCTCACGAGAAGAGATAGCTCAACGCCAAGTTTTGGTCGCTATACCTCATTCGTCCAGGATTTGGACAGAGTGGCTTTCCGGGATTTAGCAAACAAGATGCTTTGCCCCGACAATGGTTTAATGTTGGGCCAGCGTCTACGACGCTGGCCCAACATTAAACCACTAACGGGTCAAAGCCTCGTGTTTGGATCGACGTGGGGCCATTGAGGACTATATAACATTAGTGGATGTCCAGGAAGCAAACGGGTTCCGGAAGCAGTCCGTATTGACTGAATGAGAATGGACCACTGTGATACAGTTAGGCTAAAGTAGCCGAATGTGGGCTCGGTCAAATCAGACTAGATTGTGATTCAATATACTGGGGTCGAGCCAGGGTCAAGGAGGAATTCAAACTCCGAACTGATGGTTAAATAAAATTGAATGTAGAGTCACTGTTGGTAAATTAGTCAATCCAGGTTGAACGTGTCCTGTCAAATTGAATAGAATAAACAAGATAAATAGTAGGCCTATGTAATAAATGATAGCGTGCCTATGTGGAAGGCAATTGGGATATTTTCAGTTGAATATAAATCATTTAGCAATGTAGAATGGCAATTCATTAATTGGAAATGTGTCGCAATAAAAATTCAAATATAAAAAATAACCATGATAATCATGTATTAGGATAAGGGCGGAGTCAATCTGTGCGAATAGAGTCTGGGGGGAGTCACGTCAATAAAAAGGCATATTTTGTCATATCATTCCTTGATCATAATGATAAAGTTCGCAGTTAGCAATGAAATTATTCGCTTAACTGATGATGTTTGGTTGATTTGGCTTTATATATCAGCGCTGATAGGATTTTTGAAGAGTGATGTCTTCCGCACGACTATAATAATAATTATTGACATACAATTATTATATTGTTATTGTGACCAATTAAAGTACAATTTTCAATTTACATATATATTTATTTATTTATTCATCATTCTATTACCAGGGATTACAGTTGTGCGTGTTTTTTGAGTACGCTAATGCAATATACACGAATAGCGTAATAAGACAAAATACAGCAACTATATATGCAATAATTACTTATGTTGGAATACGATAATGATTTCAGTGAGGTTTTGTTCATTGCTGTACTTCGTGATTTGAACATGGAAAATCGCCCTATCTCAGCCAATACAAAACATTACTTCGACCCAATCTTGAATTAATATTGGGCCGCCGTCTTCAACGCTGGCCCAATGTTTAATGAACATAGGGTCCTCCTCTCCTGTTTATTGTGTTCGGGACAAATACTACTAACAAAGAGAAAATCTGATTAAAAGTGTCACAATGAACGTCCAGCCGTGTTTATCACAAGTGAATCATTGAGCTTAGGTTGGTTATCTTCTTAGAGATTACATGGTATTGTAGCTGAAGTAAACGATGGCATAACGTTGGACCAGCGTATTTAGATGCTGGTCCAACGTTACACCTATGTTTTGACTGACAACCCTAGAAAATAAGCACAGATCAATACAGTGCAGGTATTGGGATTGTCACATAAAAGAAACACACTCCATTAATTCAAACTCCATTAGTTTATTTGTCTGTGAAAGTGTTAGTTTTGTCAATGCCTGGGGTGCTCTGAGAAGACAACCTGATCAACGTAATGCTCATTGAGCAGCAGATTGTACTACAACTCCGCCTTTTTTGCAAATTGGCAAATGTTTCTCTGAATACATTTAACAATCATGGTGAAACACTTGAAATCATAACACATGATGTGTTTTGTCAAAATTGTCGCAGAATTTCTGGATTTATGTTTTAAACACAAAATTTATGTTTTTTTACAATACATAACCTGATAACGTGTAACTATCAGTTGATGCCATTTAATTTACCATCAATACTGATTTATATTGAGGTCATACATTTTTGTATTGTAAATTGTCTTTTCAGTCTTGCGTTTCCATTTGATTTTACAACATACGTTAATATTTTACTGTAATTAATGTAAAAGAGACATACGTTTAAAAACTAGACCTGTTGTATTTGGGATACATTTAATAAGTTTTGTGAAGCAGCAGTAATCGCCTAACAGCGGCGGCCGCACCGAATGGCTTCACCCATTTTCCGCGGAATTATCTTTTAAAAAAACTCACCTATTTTAAGTTGTGTCTCGCTACCGTGCCGCTTAACTTCAAGTGCGTGTTAATCACTCACTTTTGTTTAATTTGAGACCTAACATGTCAACATATTTATGTTTAAACACACATTTTGTTCCAAATAATCGGCTAATAAAACAGATTAGGGACTATAGGCTTGTCACGCTTGGGGCCTGAATGGTTAAGACAAGCCATAATGTAATGTACGAGACGAGCATATGGATACGTGGCTACGAAAGTCAATTACAAGCAGTCCGCTGAGATGCTACATTAATATTATATCAGGCATTACAGGACATTCCATAACATTAGCCGTCTGCTGAGACCAAAGACAAGTCCTTAATCACATTATGTGCGCATGTAAGAGTATGCAACATCTAAATACATTATCTCAACACCGTCCTGCTCCTCATAACAGTATTTCAGGGCACGTATTCTCGTACAAGTTACGATTTATCGTAGGCTTCTGATTGGTCGAGATGACCATCTCGACCAATCAGAAGCCTACGATAATCGTAACTTGTGCGAGAATACGGGCCCTGCAGCACAGCCCAACACATTTCTAAACGCCTAACCTCTACACATCTGGCTAATTTTATGAGGGAGGAAGAAATGCTCATTATATCTTATCATTATAGATATCCTACCATTTATATGGATCACTTGGTAGTTTTTTTTATTATAACTCAAAGAATACGTATCGTCCCCTTGTATATGAAAGGGTGTATCTGCCACTTTGTAAAGTGGCAGATACACCCTTTTATATCAAGGGTGCCGATATATCATCATATGTGATTAGTATCCGTATTTGATCCGTGATTAACTTATACCTCTAGCGCAATGAAGCACAGTAATAATTGTTTCCTTGTTTACGTATCTGTAAGTCGTCACTGTATTTCACTGTCGTGATATTCGGGCGGTTAACAGATGACATCGCATGGAGTCGAAATGTTTCAGGACCAACATCATTCTATGGAGTTGGTCAAGCAATGGACACATTACTTGTAAACTCTATAAAGTTGCGTAAAAATGGTCAACGTGTGCATTGCGCAAGGCAACGAAAATAAGCATATACAAATATTTCAGTTTCATGTGGCTTGATCTATTTCTATTGACTCCCATCTAGTGGTAGTGTAATCAACATTGTCATTCAGATCTAATCAGTCTCATTTGAAGATGTGCAATGTCGAGAGTTTTTTACAAAATATCTCTGAAGTTAAACAGAATTGCCTTGACATTATTGAACAACGTCCTTTTCTCTGTTTTTTCATGTGACTAATATTTCTGTCTGCTTCTTCAGACCAAGGTAACAAAGACCCTGGTCTGTATGGTCTATGGGATCCTTGTCCACACTGAGGACTGTTTGTTTGTCCGCCTCTTGCTGTGATAATGTACCAGGGCACTGAGTTAATGTGTCCTTGTTCGCACTGTCGCCCAAGCAATATCCCAGAATGCGACCTGATCGCTCAATCTTGGACCAACGTCAACGACGTTGGCCCAAGATTGAGCAAATGTGAGGCAAGTGAGGCGGGTTAAGTTGATCGATCGTTTGACGCCATTCAATAAATAACCAAAAACGTGTGGACATTGCAAGATTCTGGGGGTAATAAACTTGCTGCAAAATCTGTGTGAAACTGACACAGAAGCTGTGTTTCTTTCAACTAAAATAATGTTAAATATCCAAAATTAATACAGTCCACAACTCTGTACTTGTCAATGAATCGTGTATGGATGCATTACGTCAAGAACGGTGTTTGACACAGGGAGTGAGACTCGCAAAAAGTGTTGGGCGCCGGCGCGACTTAACGGAAGCCGGGTTTCAGGTGTCGGCCATATGCATTTCATTTGACCTGGGACGGAGCAACACGTCGATGAATAAATTAATCAACCAGACAGAATATGAAACCAACCGCAATTTGGCATGGCAGCAGATGATTGTTGCAAAACAATTTTACCACGTTGGAGCTAAGGTGCGATACTTTCAAGTTCCCAGAGTCGATTTGTGGACCATGAAGCAATAGCAAGTGTGCTTCTTAGGCCTATTTTTTCAACATGATTCCAACATGATGAGTATGTCGTAACCCCCGTCTTTGAATAGTTTGATGCACTATCTCAAAATGTTTAAAATTTTGTCAACAAACGATTGCGTGCCGAACGAACATGGGATGAGTAAACAATCTAAGATAAATATCTGCTGGGACAAGATTATCATTAGCAACATCTGAAAGTAGGACAACCTGTTGATACCGTTCTTGGTACAGATCTTCTCATAGGTCGGTATTCTACATTGCTTTTACCTACATCGCTGGCTTCTGGTTGCTCAAGTTGCAATTTCGACCAGCCAGATATCTAAAAAGTAGATCACATCAACGAGATTCGTATATAATATTGGTTCTGGACTCAAAACCTCCACGATGGACAAATCTGTGAAAACCTCTTGATTTTGTAAAATTTCCCGGTTGCTATTTCAGCTCACATTGGCTGATTGCTGTCGCTATACGAAGCATTCTGATTGGCAGGGACGTGATGATGTTCAGGCTGTGACAGTGCCGGTGATTGGTGGACATCATTAGCGGCACTGTAGTGCAATTTGCCGGCTAATCACTAGAGAGCGCTGTGGTGGACTAATGCTCCGGCAATTGACCAGGTTCAGGAAATGACCTCCACACGAAGGTCATGTATGGGGGCCCTCGTGCGAGGACCTAGCAAACACGAGACGTGGGTGAACCACTGTTGCCTAAATATTGAGCCAACGTCTGCGACGCTGGCCCAACAGTGGTTCAATGGCTTGTGTTCGCTGGGTACTAGTAATACCACGGTACATTGGCTCACTGAGAGTAAACGTCCCTAATAATCTGATAAGTAGCCCAACTTTTAAACAACATTTGGTTAACATTTACTTGGAATTATCTGAGCTAGTGTTCCCCGAAAGAGGTGCCGTGTACTATGAAAACAGTCTCAGAAAAGGATGGTAAGGAAAATATTTGCAATAATAATGTATGATGAAATAATCATGAGCAGTAGTGTTACCTGTTTACCTATCCCTTGCTTGCTAACAAGAATATTGTACAGCTTTGTGGTGAGAAAAACCACAGACTACAAATATGAAATGCTGCGAAGCTTAAAAAGCCGTATAAGCATTTAATTTCTTCGTTATTTTGACAGCTGTCGTTATCAATTCAAAGATAATAACTAAGCATGTAATCTAGAGTATTATTCAGTAAATCATTGTTAACCTGGATTGCTTTGATATTCCCGGAAAATCATTTGAGTTTGGTCACCTCAGTTGTGTTGGTGGTTTCCTATTACTAGCTTCTTCTTGTTATCTAAGTGGGAATTGAGCCCTACGTGACAGGCGGTAGCTCTACTTGATTGGGTCAGTAATGTCATATCAGAAGCATATCTCGGGGCTTCGTAATCAAAGCCCAAGAGATGATACTGCTACAAAATTGCCACCTGCTGCTTAATACAACTAGAATACATTTATTATGGGCGTTACGTTATGGAGGTCATCCCAGCACACACAGGACGTTGAATCAATGTTAGTTTTACGTTAGTCCAGCGTCGTAGACGGTGGACTAACGTGAAATCAACATTGATTCAACGTCACGTGTGTGCTGGGATGTGACTAAAATTGCAGATTTTATTTTAGAAAGCTCATCATGCGTAGGCCTACGACATTGCAAACGTCATGGATTGAGAGGGACAGGGTGCATTAGAGCATTAGAAGAACTGCGGCTTGTCACGCATTAGGGACCTCTGAATGAACACTCTGGTATCCTGACTGAGAATGCTAATTTAAATAGTTCTGTTAGTCTGTTGTCAGATTGGAAGTTCGTGCAGGTTTGAACATCACTTTGTTTGTTCAGGATGTAGTGTATCATTAATGACTATATGCAGTGATATGTAAAGTGGTTGTTTCCTGCACGCCTCGCCAGAGAGACTCACAAACTCCTTAAGCATGTTAAGTCATCTCCAAATATGTCGACGAGTATTCAGCAATAGGAAATATTAAATTAGTCGATCACGATCTGCTAGACCAACAACGCTTATACTGACACCGCATTCGTCATAGAGCGCTCATAGACCAATATTATTAAGCAGGTTTCAATCATGCAGGCAGCGAAACATGCCCTGATGCGAGATGCAGGGGACGAGGTTTACAATGTGGCAGGGTCTTTAATATAAATTAGCACATGGTATGCCCCAGTAACAGATAAATTCCACATGTGGAACCTCTCTCTATTATAAAATACTAACAATGAACATTAATTACATCTATTTCAGAACATATATCTCATCGTCATCGTCACATAGCACCAGAGATGGATACCACTGGTTAGAAAGTTCAACAGCTTTTTCTATCTAGAAAACAAACTTACATATATTGTAAGCATCGGAGCTCGCTCCTCCGAAAGGATAGCTATATTGTTTAATTGGTAGATTGATTGATTGATTGATTGATTGATTGATTGATTGATTGATTGATTGATTGATTGATTGATTGATTGATTGATTGATTGATTGATTGATTGATTGATTGACTGATTGATTGATTGATTGATTGATTGATTGATTGATTGATTGATTGATTGATTGATTGATTGATTGATTGATTGATTGATTGATTGATTGATTGATTGATTGATTGATTGATTGATTGATTGATTGATTGATTGATTGATTGATTGATTGATGGTATTATGTGCTAGCGCAAAGTGCTACTATATCTCCCTCTCGGAGCTAAAGCGTCCCGTATGCCACTCAAACGAGTGGCATACATGACGCTTTATCTCCCAGGGGATGATATATGTTTGCTTTGTAGGCACGATGACAGCGCTCATCCAGGGACACATTGGAGTGGACATAGTGGACGTGTCAACACCACGGGGTCAGTCTGCTCGTGCCTGATTAGTTTGTCAGGCAACTTGTTCCGTTTGCACCAAGGTCGTCGGCGCTTGCGGATTAATTGCTCACTTCCTGTCCAACTTGTTGTCGTGCTCCTCACATTGTTACACTTGTTTGACAACACTCTTTGTCTCACTTCGCGCACAGGGTCAAAAAGAGGACTGCTTCAGCGCGTGCCTCTCAAACCACAATAATGACAATCAGCTAACCCTTAGAACACTGACCTAGTCGATTTTTAAATTTTCAGACAATTGAAGATGTGTCTCGCTACCGCGATCCACAACTTAAGTGACTGAAAATTTGTGTTATTTGTGAAATTTACGTCTCAACATATATCAGTGTTTCAAAATTGAAAGCACCTTTTACTCTTAACAATTGGTTATACAGGTGCCAATAAAAAAGCAGAATGTCTACTGTAGTCGACATCAGTGTTTTAAGGGCTAATATACACTTGAGCATTCTGATGGGATATTTTCAAGTGAGCCCCGGTAAAGTAATTACATTTCATCAATTAATTAAATGAAACAGCTGATTTGACTGCAGTATGCCGTAAAGGAAAACTTTGTATACGCTTAAGTACAGAATAAATTGTATCAGCAATGTTTCAACCGAATATGCTAAATGAATGCCTCATCAAACTGTAAAAGAATATTAGGAAGGGATTAGTTTGCTTGACCATGAGAAAATCAACCAACAATCGACCTGCAAGATTACCAAATTTTATTTAATTTCTAATGATGGATATCATTCTCCCAAATCTAGAACATCACCCAATAAAGACGTTAGTAACAGTAGTATATGATTCATGTAATATGTAATGTAGTACCGGTAGTGCATTTTGACGTGCACAGAAAATAGTAATAGTCCAAACGTTGCCATATTGGACAAAAGGGGTAACTTTGCGTCTTGACATGAATGGTAATTCAACTAATTCCGAAATAACATGTATATTTCTAACTTAACAGAATCATACACAGGTAGAAATAGCAAACTAATTTAGCACAATATACAGAATAATCATTTGATGACTTTTCTCCTACTACCTGATTACTGGGAGCCGAATGATTCGAAGTGAATCAGTTCTTGAAACATCCTCCATAAAATAAAGCGTTCCATGCAGATTGTATGGTTCAATAGTTTAGTTCAGTTCAGTAATTGTATTTGACATATAGAACTACAAAGTTGTCCATGATAAATTATAGCCAAATAGTATTGTCAGAAGACCATCGTTAAGACCTCATGTACTGTAGTCACCCTTTCCTGGTTTTGAATAAAGAAGCAACTATATGGGAGAATAAAATAATACATATTAATCCACATTCTCCACACATAGATGTCGCTCAGGTAAACCCCCGATCTCTATAATCTCTGAGATCAGAATGATTAATCATGACATCAATGACATCTCGCAATGCTGTCTCTGAAATGGCAAACGTGGTTTGCTTCTCCATTTGTATCAATTTATACAGCAGCCTTGCGCAGACTTACCCAATCCGGGATCCCGCCTATGAAAGGAATCCGGGGGAAGCCCTATAGGGAATCACTGATGCTTGCACTTGCACGCCTGCTTCGTCATTTGGAGATGGCACGTCAGAAGAACCGCAAGTGGCCGATGGATTTTGTCAAAGCTATTAATCTGCAGACCTGACCGAATTTACGATTATCCGTCAAAAAGTGACAAACTATGATTTATGAGCGTTAGAAAGAGAAGAAGAAAGTTTTTTAAGTATTACGAGCAGTGCCTAAGTTAGTTGATGTGTAGACATTCACGGATGCTCAAATCTGTTGATCTGTGGAATGACAATCTACAACAGTAAATCTGACAAAGGTCATATCAGTGCATATGAGATACATTTATCATGTTTATGTCATAATTATAACAATGGTTGATTGCTGGAAACAAATTATTATGGGACGTGCAAAAAATTGCTTTCATTATAACTGATGTTAAACGAAATTTATTGTTAGACAAGCAAGCCTGACTCCCAGCAAACATAAAACATTTGTATAACAGTTTTACAATGTCGGCCCAACGTTACTAATAGGCTCATCATTTAAAAATAAGACACGTGGTGTAACTTTTAGTGTATGGTACTTATTAGCTGCATATTTTTGTTAAAACAGCCACAGATAACAATAACTCAATGTACCGGGCAACCTGTAGTGTAGTAGTAAATACAAAACATTTGTCTGCCGTAGCCCTAACATTAACACCGTAAACGCTCTGTGTACATCACCTTATATTACTATACTAGTATATTTGTTGGCATTGTGGATACAACCGTTTAACAGTTTGAAAGATCGCAAAAACAATAATTATTCCTTACATTTCAATCTAGTGAACGCTAGACTAACACACTGTAAAATGTGAGATAGAAAACATGATATGTACATGTATAATTTTCAAATCTAAGGTATGTAACAAAATACACTCATTAGAACTCACTGTCGTGATTGATCTCTTTAAATTTGTTGTAAACTATCTTTAGGCTATTTATATTTTTCTTTCGTGAAATTTAAAAAAATACATGGGCTTCACTTTTCTTTCTTTCTGCTTTGATCACATCGATATGAAATAGAAAAGAGGTGGGAATTAATATGATTGTTTCATCATATTTATCGTATCCTTGTAACATTGTATATGCGTACGTTTCTCAAAGTGAACCGTAAATGTAGTGTTGTGTAATCAAACTCATTACTCACAGTTCTGACTACAGCTGTTTATTTTTGTAAACCTTACGTCACTGCAAACTGACTATCAGCTGAATGGGGGGGGGGGGAGTATCCGGGATTTACTGGTCCTTGCTCTTGTTTTGTTTATCAGTTCTAACTCAGGACTCCTGATAATAACAGACGAGAACGAAGCGCTGACCCAATGCTGATTTAATGTTGGTCCGCCGTCTGCGACGCTGGCCCAACATTAAATCAACATTGGGTCAACGTCCAGTGGTAGCTGGGGATGTTGGTGTACACAGCAGCTGAGCGTCAACTTGTATTAATCAGTCTCCACAGAACCAAATTATCCAGAAATACCACAGAAACAACAACAAACCTTACTGTAAGTAGTCACGTTTACGCAAGCTAAACATTTGCGAAGATGAAGTGAGAGTGGAGCCAAAATATGCAAGGCTGGGCTTATTTCTGATTGCCTAGAACATCAGTAAAACACAATTGTCTAATGATAACATACATTCAAATTGATTTGTTCACGACCGACTTAGTCTAACAATCTGATGATTCACAATATCTTCAATACAGACAATCCTAAAACACCCAAATTACCTCATTCCACTACGCTCCATTCACTGAATAAAAATAATAAATTATAGTATAAAAACTGAAACTCTAGGTCTACACGTCTGATGAAACCGATGTTTGTTTGTCACGTCTCTGAGCTCGGATCACTGGTGATTTTTCGCGCGGTGATTTTTCGCGCTCTATATTTTATTCTATAATATATCACTGTGTTATTTAGGTGTGTCATAGTATATGCTATAGGGCCTATAATATTATAAGGAGTGTTAGTAATAGGCGTACTTATTATACTCATTTATTTTTGAGAAATATTTTTTATGACAACTAGACCGTTTGTGGAGATTCGGCTGATAAGTTTTACTTAAATTATGTCATTGTTAATAGACATTTAGTGGGTTATTTTATTAAAGAAATATTGTTATATTCACTGAAATGTCATATTTCCTCATTGCAATAGCATGTTGTTCCTACCATAGTGCGTCCACATGTGTGTGTATATACCCATTCGTGTAGCATGTCTAGAATATTTTCATTTCTAAGTCTCCAAGCGGAAAAAATAATTATCAACTTTTATTTAGTTATAAATGCGATTACTCGTACGTTATTGCAAATTCGGGAAAATCTATTTGTTCACAGCCCAGCTAAAGTATCCGTAAAACACCGTGAGGAATGCACGTCAAACAGAGTTATGGTCGGATTACGCAGTAAGTCCTGTTTGCTCGTTTAATACAAATATCCTGTGTTTATCCATAGCTGAGCGAGCCACTCAGATCCATGTTTAGCTGGAGATGAAGATGTGTTCACACACTTCCCCCGCTGATTGCCCATCCTTCCTCAACGCCCGGCGGCCATCTTTTCCAATTCCGGCTGCCCTATGGCAAGCCATGACTTCACAGACGACTGTGCACGGTCGCCTGTGAAGTTAATGGCTTGCCATAGGGTCGCAATATGGAAGAGATGATCACTAATTCATCCGTTTCGTACACAAATTGGGTCCGAAAAATAATATCGAATTTATCAAATGAAATAATTAATACGTATGACTTTTCTCGGACTGTATTTTTATTTAGCCGACTTGGAGTTTGATAATTCAACACCACTTCTAAAATTAAGTTTTAAATTCAATTTCTATCCTGATGCTTTTTCACTTGCTGCATGTGCACAATATGGTTTATAAGTTTGCATCTGACGATCATGCTTGTAGCAAAGCCAGCTTATCTACGACCGTTTGTTTTTAATTTAACCCTTTCAGTGCAGAAACCGTCTTTATACGTCAGAATCTGACGTCTGTAGACGTCAGATTCTGACGTATAAAGACGGTTCCAGCGCTGAAAGAATTAAAATATTTATAATAGCCGTAGACCCAGAACATAGGTATTCAAATGGATCGGAAAGAGCTAACAAAGACATTTCAAATTGAAAAAAGACCTTTTAGTCTGGTGCGGTATGTCATTTTGGCCATTTCTGTTGCCAAAATTGATTTTATTGTTTTTATGGCTTCATTAGGGATCAAATAAGCAAAAAATATTGGGGTTCAATTTTTTCCGTCCCTCAACCTCGTTTTATGGCACATTCAAAATGGCCGCCATCGAAATCACATATTTGGCCATAACTTGGCCTCTAGCAAAGCTAGAGTCACGATTTTGATGTCTTTACCCATGTTTTTGGGTATGAGGAATCCAATAGTGCCCATACAAAATGTGTATGTCTTGTAGATATTTCGATATTAAATATAAAACACATTTTTCATGCGTTCTCGGTTATTTTTTGTCGCAAATATGAAAAAACTCAAATTTTCAAATAATTATTTTGGAAGCGTTATTTAGTATGTATTATAATATAAACAGCAATTTGCTGATGGTTTCTGAATGGTAGATGTTTCGTTGATGGACCCTAAATATTCCACCAAGAAGGCGTACTGTAAGAAACCGAGCAATTTCAATAACGATGTTCAGTACATTCCCTTAATTTGCAAATTAACATTTTGCAACAGTCACAGAGGAAAATTGATAAAACTGGTGTGTCTTTTGCAAAAAAGGTACACACTTTTTTGAGAAGTAGATAGGAGGGATAAAGGTCCCATCGAAATTTAAAAAATAATACAAAATGAATACAAAATTGTGAACAAAATGTGCGTTTCAGCAATGTTTCATGTGCTGTCAAACAAATGATCAGAATCAATCATCATGATCATTGCGATTGTGATCCATCCCATCAGCAAAATTATTGGATTTTCAGATTTGTTTCTTTAAAATTCTTAAACGATGCACCAGAAAAAATAAAATAGTGGATATTAATTCATCACAATTTTAGATGAGAGATATCCCCGTTTAAATTTCAGTCATAATTTGACATATTCTCCCAGATGCAGGGGCTACTCTGAGATCAACAATTTCATGAAACAATTAATTTAAATACTGACAGTTAAATATCCGCGTCAAGGGAATATTCTAATGAGATGCAAAGCGAGTATATATAAATCTGTAACCTAACAAGGATGTCCGGACGCGCAATATACCTAAAAACTCTGTTATTGCGGAATAGATTGGAGGAGGACGGGGTCATTACCAAAGCTGACATTTGAGCAGATTACAACAAGCATTAAATGGCTTGGTTCATTAAAAAGACAATGATGTTTAGGTTCAAATTTAGTGATTTTAATTTATATATTAACATATTGACAATTTTTAAATGTCAAAATGGCCGACCGTCGTTCAAAATGACACAAGCCACACTACCTGGTTTGATTGTTATATAACCCACTGCTGCATTTGTACAGGAGTCGTCTACAACGCTGAGCATTTTAACTATATCTGGTCTTATTTGCATCAATATTTGTTGAGCTCAATAACAACCCTTGGTGCAGGTGAACTAAGATATCCGACAGGAATGAACATGCTATATTTCACTTCCCACATATTTTATTCTAATGGTGGGAGGTTTGGCCATCTGATAAAGCAGGTCTTGTCTCCCATTGACGTGTGGTTGGCTCTCATAAGGTGTAGCTCATGTAGGTGAACATTTCCCATTCTAGATTTTTAGACAAGAATAGTTGCCACCGTAAAGCTGAAATTATCATTAGCTGATTAGGCCAGAGAATTAGTACACTTGACATACAAAATTCGTTCATGTTTCCAAGGCTTTCGGTGTACAAATTTAGAGAGGGAGAGGCAGCGCATCGATAGAATATCGGACTGCCACGTCATTCATGCACGCATGCCGGGTATGAACCGTGCTTTCACAGACCAGTTCAGAGATATTACACAAGATGCTTCATCATCACAGAAGCCAACCAACTTTCAAGAGGTACACTTGAAGGCCTTTTCATATGTGTGCTCAATAGATAGATATGTTATCTAGCAAAAAGTGGTAAAGATATTTGATCATCTGCGATAAGCCCATGTACAAAGCTTTCAAAAAACCTATTTCAAGAAGAAATATGCCACAATTTTCGACAAAGTTACTGAACAATATTAAAACTGATTTGCAACAAAGTAACAGCTTCCACCGACGGTGAATGGAAATACCCAAGCATATTCTGTTGTGTATAGCATTGTGGCATTACAAAAATATTACTTTTGGACTACTCTGTTGCAGTACATATTTGATTTAATTATGCCCTGTTGAGGAATGACGCTCCTGTTAGTGTATCCTGGGCAGAAAAAAAGTGAATTCACCTGTCCTGAAGAAATTAGTACAAGCTCAACTTATTAGAGTTTTAGACACACGACCTCTGGTCAGGATAAGGCGTTCTAGAGTATGCTCCCAAGAGTAGAAGTAACCCAGAGAGAGACATCATTAACCATAGTACCCAGTGCCGACTCCACCAAATCATAGGCCCGAGGTGGTTTTTGTATTACTCTTTTGTCATGAAGCATCCCTTGTGTAATCACTCACACGTGATCCGTGGACTGCCAATAAAGCGGTTCTAAATGTAGGCCTATTATTGGGACATCTTACAAACTTCTGACTTCATGAGCTACTCTCATGGTTTGATAATTGTGTCACCTGCATCAATCTGCAGAAAACTCAACTCAACGGAAACCAGCTCTAAACAACTTGGTTTGGATGACAATGTACATACATAGTAGTTAGTAAAAGTGTTCATCAGCTTATTCAGCAATCTTGATTTCTGCCTTTCTAGAATGACTTCTCGCAGGTTATCTAAATTTTCAACCACTTGATGTTGTGTCTCGCGGGCATTATCACTTTTTTACCAGATAACATATTTATCTACTACTGAGCATACAATATGCAAACACATCCAAGTGTATCTGTTAACATTCCTGGGTTGGTTCAAAATGTATTATGTTTTCTGTTCAATTATTATGTAACATCAGTTGTAATATTTCTCAATTTAATGATCTGTGGTAGGCTACAAGGCGTCACATGTAAACAGACAATCTGTGATTATGTTGTCCAGTTGACAAAATATCACGTTACCCTTTTCCTGTATTTAGATTGGAACTTATTTACTTATACCTAGCGAAACATCTTTGTGGTTGTGAGTTGCTTGTTTCTTTCGCATAAGAAAATGAACCAAGCCATTGAATGTTTGCTGTGATCCTCTATGCTAATGGCCCTGTCCGTCCAATTATGGCTGGGATCTATACGCTGATACCTCTCATAGGCTGTGATGAATTAAAAGTTCCCCTTTTATTTGTAATTGTGCATCATTTATGGATTTAAGAAAAACAAGATCTAAAAATCCAATAATTTGATGGATGGGATGCTCCATAATTACCCACCAAGATTAATTCTGGTCATTTGTTTAGCAAATATGAAACATTGCTGATACGCACAATTTGCGCACAATGTGTGCTAATTGTATTTTATTTCAAATAACATTGACCCATCCCACCCACTTCTCAAAGTTATCAAATGTGTTTTGTAAAATACACATCGCCGTCACTATCAATTATCCTCTGTGACTGTTGTAAAATGTTTAAATGAAATAAATGCATCAAACATCGTAATTGAAATTGTTCAGTCTTTACAATCGCTTTACGTCACTTTGGTCAACTATTTGGGGTCCATTAACGGAACACCCATCATTCAGAAACCATCAACAATGTACTGTTTATCATAATACGCACTAAACAACGCTCAATGTTTGAATTTTAGTTTTTTTAGAATTCGCGAAAAAAATGACCGAAAACGTATCAAAAATGTGTTGTATCGCTAATTTCAAAATATCTAAGAGACATCCACATTTTTTATGGGCACTATTGGATTCCTCGTACCCAAAAACATGGATATAGACATCAAAATCGTGACTCTAGCTATGCTAGGGCCCAAGTTATAGCCAAATATGTGATTTCGATGACGGCCATTTTGAATGTGTCATAAAACAAGGTTGAGGGGCGGGAAAAATTGAACCCCAATATTTCTGGCTTATTTAACCCCTAATAAAGTCAAAAAAACAATAAAATCAATTTTGGCAAGAACTTTTAATTTTAGGCATATTTCTGACATACCGCACCAGACTATTTGGTCTCCATGGTTCATACAACAATATATGCTGTAAGGGTCAAGGTATTCTATTTCCTTGCAGACACGAAACATTGTCATATTCTGAACTAATGTAATTGTTGACGCAGACGGTGATCTAACATGAAAGCAACATAGATTAGATGTAGGGTCTACTCGACTATCGCTCAAATGGCAATAGATTTAGACCGATGGCATGAATATTTTTTTAGTGAAAACTTATTCAATACCTGATTTTATTACAATCTCAATATCACTAATTGGCTGTTGCTTCAACCAATCGCCGGACCTTCCTAAGAATATACAGGAAAGGAGTGTAGATTGGAGGAATCTTCGTGCATCCAAAGATTGTTGTCATTCCCATTACATTAGTGACGACGCCTTCACCATGTTAATAGTCTGCCCTGGGGGCTCTTTTGTGGGACAACCGACCAGTCAATTAAAATAATATTACTTTTCTATCAAAATCGCAGTTACAATAATTGTCCGAAGAATGATTTGATCGCGGGCAATCTAAGTTATCGCATCCCTCCACATCCCGATTGTAATCAATGCCAGCAAGACCCCTCTTGACCTCAGGCTAAGTTAATAATAATTCATTATGTCAGAAAAATGCCACATATATCATCATCAGACACACCTTATTCGCCGATAAATTATCAGAAATTGCAGAATTGTTGGGCTGCGCGTCTAATCTCTCCCCAGGGCGAGAGCCGGCTCCTGAGAAATGAACCCATAAACTTGGCGTGCGATTTAAGTCATTGATTACTGTCAGGGAATGGCTGCCCTCCGTGGCCCTCGTGGTAACAATAATTAGATTTGCTATTTATTTGTTGAGCACGACGCCGTCTATTACCGGTAAATCTACATGTAATTACAGTACGGCTTCTGAAAGGAAATATACCCTACATTGGCTAAATGTTGGGGCATTGTCGAAGACGCCGGCCCACTATTGAACCAGTGTCCTGTTTTGAATCCCTCGTCGTAGGTTTGCGAAAACAGATTCACTTGACTTTGAGTCAATATTTGTGATTTATGTTTATCCTGTAGCAGTGATTTCTAATCTTCCACAACCAGTATCTTACCCACGAGCACGCAGTGCGATACCTTGCTGTGTCGAGCACAGCGTCCAACTATTTTAAATAGCGAGATACCTTGAATGTCACGCGTCTCAAGACAAGCCAATCAGACAGCGTTTGACAGCTGGCTGACAGCAAAGCTTGCTTGTTTCCATTGGTATAATAGATCAGATAGATATATAAGCTCGGAATCTCACGCTGATGTCATTGTGTTCCAAGCTCCCTGAATAGCGGCCACTATATGATTACTAGCCGCCATGACGAAATTCGGTACAACTCACTGTCCAAAATGAAAGCTTCGCAACTTGTCTATATAATACATCTAGCAGCGAAAACAGGTAACTGTGCATGACAGATGAACAAGAAGTCAATTCTCCGTAACATTTTATGACCTATTAGCTATTTATAAATCTGAAACATCCAATAAGGTTTGAATCTCAGACACACCCCCAAGATGACCACATAGACAGAATAACTTATTGTAGTACTCGATACGGCCAGGCTCCTGCGGTAGCACTCACGTGAGACTGGCCAAGGTCAGATGTGATTTCAGGGAGGTGCTCAGTAAATAACTGATGTGGTTTCATGTTATTGTGACTGTCAGGGCCCGTATCCTCGTACTGGGTATGATATATTGTAGGTTTCGTCCAGATGGCCATCTCGACCAATCTGAAGCCTACTATATATCGCAACTTGTACGAAGAAGGCCCTGGGGTGGGTTTACAATTTTTTTCAATGCGCATCGCGGCGTAGCTCCTATGGCGTTTGGGGTCAAGTTGGATCACAGTTGCAGAAAACCCCAAAACACATTTTTTTACAAGCAGCACATCTGTGTGTATCATTATCATGATTATGTGCATACCGGTATGACTGACTTTCAACATGTTAGAGATGTTAGGGTTTCCAAGTCCGTCAGCTATAAATTACATACATAATTGTGCCAATAACTAAAAATAATGTGTAACATCGCTCATTTGATACTGATGTGGTATCAATTATTCAGGTTTAGCCTACGCGGCACCATGCATCTCCTTGAAGGCTGCCGTAGATTAGCTTCCAGCCAATCATAAGCTACTCGAGCGCCCCTGGCCTAATGTGATCTAATATTCTATTACGATTAATGTGCATCTTCCGGTTGTGACTCTGATGGAAATGCAAATTCAAACAACAAGCAAAATAAAAAAAGTGAACGAGATAAAATATAAAATAATGAACTAATTAAACAAAAAAAATAACAGAAATACAGATAAACATATAAACATATTTTGAAAACTACTAAATAGTGATGTGTTCTATAATATTATGAGTGGGAACTAGCAGTATATTAAAGTTTGTTACTGATAACTCTAAATATATATGATTATCTTGACTGGATCTAGTCTCCCCAGATGCAAACACTTCATTGTCCTCCATTGTTGTAAGAACGTTCTTTCTGTAAGTAATGGTGACTTGAGGCAGTGTTCTCTTAATAGAGTCGTTTTTATTTGCCGGCTGTACCTGTGGATCGTGACACCGTCTTCTGTCATGCGCAGTGGCGCCACTTTATTGTCTTCCGGTGTCCCTCAGAGGAGAATTGTCCTGACAAATTATCACCATCGTGGCAGATACAAATCCCAGTGCGGTACATCATGCCAAAGAATCAGATCCAGAGGCAATCACGTAACTAGGGAATGTCCACGTCTCCTTGGGCGATTTTCCCCCATGTTGGTTTAATGTTGGGCCGCCGTCTGCGACGCGGCCCAACATTAAACCAACATGGGATAAACGACTCTGTGGACTCCATTGACTGCAGCGAGTCAGAAGATATGGTTGGGAAACTGTAAGCTAATTTCAGGATATAGACAATTATTCCGAGTCCTTGATAATCCTAGCGAGATATTTATAAACATATATTTGGTATTGGAAACTTTGCAGACACAATAATTGTGCTCTCCAACTGTTCTTTTGTCGTATATAATGGCAGAATACCGGTTCTCCACCACATTTTATATTCATTATATTCATATCCGATATAATTATGATAATGACAAATATAAAATGCAAGTTCAGAATTCCCAATCACACATATCTACACTTGATAAGGATAATTAGTTTTCTTCTGAGCTGCATTCTATCTGCTAATGAGTTGCTGCTCGATAAGCAATCTCTCCCGTCGTGTAACCATATTACCATGATTGGTAAAAAAACAGCGATTTAATCGAATTTCACATCACTTGTACTGGAAAGAATTTGATCACTCCTAATTATCTCGGTCTTTCTAGACAGCTTTTTCGTCTTGTGCACTAGATTTTTTCCCAGGACTACTGTATCCATCCCCTGGGGTAAACGAGTATGGGAGGCATACTAAGAGAAAAGTTTCATCGTATAGAGTGCTCAGTGCAGTTTAACTTTGTTAAACTTTATCTCCCACCTCTTTATTCGCGGTGTTGCTTTCTTGAACGATACACCTGAAAGCAGTAATTTTGTAATTAAATTCTTAAAATCAATTAAATTCGCCCACTTTGGCATCGAGTAGTTTGTAAATATTAAACAAAGCATAGGCCTATAAGACTAGATTTTCACCGAGACCTGGAACCCATGCGTTTAGGAAGCAGAAAACATATAGATGCTGAATTTAAATTCGTTGGCATTTTTTTAAAGTAATATTTGTATGAAACTTATGTACAAAGGAATCGCTTTTCTTTCACAGTGTTTATTTAGATCAGTGGTAACTCTTTATACATCCGAGCAAAGACAAAACGCAGTAATTGCTTACTTTTTACTGGCTGTTGGCTTACCTGCTGAGCGTACATTTACCCATCCTCACTGGTCAGCGTCTCTATACTGTTTACGATGTGACACCCCAGTAAGGGGTCTTGTCAAGTTGAAAAAATCAAAAAAAAATCGAGAAAAACTCGGATTGGTCAGACCCCAAACACCCACACCCCCTATGCAATTTTTACTTTTTTTTGGAAACATTTGGAAATATGAAAACAACACAAAAAAAAACACAAAAAACACAACATTTCAAAAAAAAAAAATAAACCGAGTTGAGGCTTGACCCACCCACCCACTTTCGAGTTTTTCTCGGATTTTTGGATTTTTTTCAACTTCACAAAACCCCTAAACACAAAACATTTCTATAACATTTGTACAATGTTGGACCAACGTCGCAGACGTTGGGCCGACGTTGGACAAAATGTTATAGAAATATTGTCGCCTGTTTGTTTTATTGAATTTTTTGTTACTGGCTGTGCGAGGATGCCATTACCCCTGTTTCGAATATATGTTCCCCCGCCCGACCATCTATTATAGATTTTCGCTTTGTTTTGTAATGACTTTGAACATGCTTTACTCTCTCCCTCATTACAACGCAACTCGTTAGCTTAGACAATAAACAGCACCGTCACGCTAGAATAATACAAATAAGGAATTAGATAATGATGGAATTATCTGGCTGGCTATGTATCTGCAATGCTAAAAGGTGATGCGATATTTGGCCTAGTGTTAGCACAATTATGGGCCAACGTTTCCGAAGTTGGTTTTTGATTGCGTATGCTAACCATAATTTATGATGTCTATGAGGCTAACCAGGCGAACGTTTCCGCTGGGAAGGAAATATAGTCGACGAATAATAATAATTCTGTCAGCATGGATATAACTAATAATAGGATATTTCAAGATATTATTTGACCAGAAGACTTGACAGAAAGTAGATAACACATCGTCCCCTTGCAGTTAGAAGGTGCTGAACTGCGACTTTACAAAGTGGCAGCTTAGCATCTTCTAACTCCAAGGGAACGACATGTGAACTATGTACAATAACTTATAGTCCACTAGTATATGTCGGCATTTGGAAGCGTTTCACGGGTGTTGTTACAGTGTAGGTCTGCAGCTGCAACACATCCCTTCAAGATAATGAGGTTGATGAGCGTCCGTGAACCACGAGTTGAGCTTCTAAAGTCATTGTCAGAATAAATGATATCACTTGATTGGCTTCATTAATGGATTAGTAGACACAGCCATGACCTAAATCATGACAACTGGTCTAATGAACCCTTTGACTAATATAGATTTTGGCACGGTGGTATGTGGTATGTCTATGTCTATTTACACAATTTCCCAAAATGATATCTGTTATCCTCAATTATCAGGATTTTAATATTTTTTATTTTGAGGTATTTGAGAAAAAAACTGGGATGCAGAATGTTGTAGAAGGCTGTACATTGTCTTAGAAACGAATTTGTTGAAAAATCAAAAAAATCAGACATACAGTTTTAATTTTTAGTCGTGCAATCACACAGTTGGCAATAACAAGGGGGCGTAGTAAAGGGGGCGTAATAGTAAAGTATGATATATGTATGAATAAATATCTAGAGCAATTTATGTATGAATAAAAGAATATGTATCATATTGGAGCCAATATAAGACCAGAATGCAGTTATCAGGTTATCTTTGCAAGGCAGCATCACATTCCAATATTATCAGTACCACGCACCACCAACACCAGTAGCAGTTAACATAACAATCGAGTTTTTGTCATCCAGCTCACATAGACGACTGTAATCTAAAAAAACATCTAGGATAACTAATAGATTTTGTATCACCCTCTGCCCTGGAGTGACAGGCTGCAAAAGAAGCCACCTCCGCGGTCTCAATAAATCATCACATTGTGACGGAGACGTGGGACCAGGGTAAAACAATAAGCTTCCATCATGTCGTATCGTCTGTGATGAACGAGGTGAGAAGCCAGTGCGCAGTCGCGCAATCACAGCGAGGCTCGTCAGAAATTGGCCTCGTTCATAATTTACCCCTTCTAGAATGTCATTTTATTGTTAGCACATCACAAAACTGTTTTACCAAGTTTATCGCTCGTATTGTTTATGCTAGCCCGGCTTTTGTGACTTTGATAGACCTCGCAAACCTGCTGTAAATATAGATTGGAATGTTCGTTTTGACTATGGTATAATCAGGTTGATAATGATGCTAGCGGAAAAAAAACATGTCAATGGCTACTTAAAATAATGTCAAATGATCCTGACTTTATTGTAAAGAATTTTATTGATTGTAAGTAACAACAAGGAATCTAAAGGGAGATGCATTGTATTGGTGACAATACCAAACAATGTGCATGTATAGGCTTACTCTATCTATACTCTGATCGGGCTTCGTCACCGTCTCTCGCTCTCTCTCATGTCAGGCACTGCATATCGTTTGTTTAGACACGTTTATAATGATAAAGCAAATCCCTATCATTCATACCCAGAAAACGGAGACGTTGACCTAACGTTTGTTTTTGCGTTGGGCCAGACACGGAGACAAACATTGAACAAAATGTTTATTGTTAGCTATGTAGATATGGCGTCGGCTCTGTGTTAGTGAGCTGCACTTCTTTTTGAGAATGTGAAGTTCGACGGAAAATATATATTGTTTTATGACGTAAAGAACTTCAGACGGAATCAGTTCATCATTTTTTAATTATGAGATTGCTAAATTGTTATTTATGGATAAGCCATTGCACTGTCAAATTTATATTTCACGAAGATGTCAACTACTTATTAACAAAGGCAAATTTAATGTAAATCTCAGTTCTCTATTAGGGGCCGTTCAACAATTACGTAACGCCTAGAGGGGGGAGGTGGGGGAGGGTTAAGCGATGCGTTACGGACCGTAGTCAACACAACGTTAAAAAGCGTTACAAAGGGGGAGGGGGGGGGTGTAAAAAATCTCTCAAAAAAGCGTTACGTAATTGTTGAATAGCCCCTAAATAGCAAAACATCTTGACAATATTTCACAATAGCTATTTTCTAAAATTGAGGCATCATTTCAAAAGCGGATATAGGCCTATATTCAGACCTGGCATGATATAAAAAAGACTGTTTATAAAGTATGATGCTACAAGGGAGAATAAATAAAGGAATAAAAAGGAACGGGATGGAAAAAAAGGGTAGAGGGAAACCCCGTATTATGGAATACTCCGATGATTTCTTTTATCGCGTCATCAAGCAAAGATGGCGGCGACCACCATTCGTCTTCCGGTGTCTCCCGGTGTGCTAACTAGCGCCTGTGACAGTAAAAACCAGCACTCTACCTTTATTGATTCTCACAGACACCAGCACAATACGCTGGCTCAATGCTGTGACAACGTCTTACGACGTTGGCCCAGCATTTTGCCAGCGTATTGTGATATATGTGCCTAATTCCGGTGGTGTTGGGATGTCGCCGTCTCCCTGGGACAGTGATTACATCAATTAAACCGAGGGACTGATTTAATGGCACACCGGCGATGTGATGTGTGACGTGGACCTATAATACAGCCTTGCGCACGCATGTACACCTCAGACCGACTCCTTCCTCGGTTTTTAATTCTTTTGTTTTCTTTGTCTGGGACCTTGGTGATTTCTTGAGATTGTGGTTGTGTGTTTGCTGAAAGCGATGTGGATTTTATGTTTCAAATGTAGCAAACTTTAAACATGATGTCTAAAATGAAACCAAATGCATTATTTTAGTCTAATTTGAATATGGTGAATGGACGAATGAATGAATTAATTAATTCATTCATTTATTCCTAACTGTTTTCATTTTATGCTTCTATGTTTTTATGTTCATTTTAAAAAGTATGTAATCCATACCCTTGATATTTTGATAGCTTTCAACACTTTTCATTTCGCATCAAAATAAAGGTCTCAAACACTCTCAAATATTATGATTCAACTCTCAGTAATTGAACTCCTACCGAGACCACATTGGTCATTCATTCATTCATTCATTCATTCATTCATTCATTCATTCATTCATTCATTCATTCATTCATTCATTCATTCATTCATTCATTCATTCATTCATTCATTCATTCATTCATTCATGGTTTGTTACTCCGTTCATTCCAAGGTTAGATCGTTCGAGTGCTCGTTTTCGTTTATTTGTTCGTTCACTCCTGCACTCTCATTTGCTCATTACCGATTAATGTCGACAAAGAATGGCGGACATTTTTGCTCAGGCTTAGGGAGGTCCATCGCTCATTGTCGTCAAGGTGACACATGTTGCGCCGAGCCGAGCAGGAATTGCGTTGCATACATCTTCTCTTGTCAAGTTCTCACTCACCCCGGCTGGGTGAGGGAGACCTTGACACCAGAAGAAGGTTCTATAATGCACATGAACCACGTAGGTACATAATAGATGCATGAAAAGATTCCATCACCTCCCTCCCACACACTGTCATAAACAACGGTAGTGTTGCTCCATGTCATCATGCAATATTTACAAAGCTAATCTGATAAATGGAGGCGGAGGTCTGCTTGTTGTGAAAATATGACCCGCAAGTTGCTGTTTGATACTATGATGCCCGCAAATTGCTGTTTGATAGTGGACCACTTTTGTAACTTATGGCCAAATGAGTGATCTTTCAAAGATGGAAATCAGAAACATATTATTCAGATTTTGAAAACAATTGGCCGAAATGTCATGAATTTATTCTAATAAAATATTGAATCTGATATCGTCATGATCACATTAAATTATTCATCTGTAGAGACCATCGACCAAATCATATTCCGTCACCTTGGACAGGTTGAGTCCAAATGTGCTGTTTGCCATGATTAACCCTTTAACCGCCGGTGCCGCATATATTCGTGTTTGCATTTCTTATTAGCACATTAAATATCACATTTTAAATGTGGTAAAGATAAAATGTGACATCAACCAGCAAGATTTGAAAAGAGTTGACCCCCATTTTGTCAAATCTGAATAATTTTCACTCACTTGAAGTTGTGGATCGCGTCAGCGAGACACAACTTCAAGTCGGTGAAAATTCAAATTGAATAATTTGGCGGTTAAAGGGCTAAACAAAGTGGAATTCAGCATTTTGTGAGCTTCTAATAGTTCTATGGGAGGAGTTCATAGCTTCAAATACATCATCTGATTATAATGATTGATTCACATCTACAGATGTTAGCATGTTCACATAGCAACAACGAGCATTGAGCAGTGGACATCATCTGCAACCTCCAGATATAAGAGAATACAGTGGAATAAGAAGTTTAATTATGGCAATGTGTTTTTTATTTTATCATACACCCTACGTTACTGTCCTGTGCACACTGCTGCGTCTAGCTGCACAAATTCCCAGGAAATCAATAGTTGGGGAAATGTCAACTCGTAACTTTGCCTTATTTATCCATCCATTGACGTTCTATATACTCGCTCCTTTTGGAAAAAATATTCCAAAGAGTTCGCCGGAGAAGATATATTTTTGGAATGGAGAGAAAACTGTACAGAGGTGGCAAGAAGGAAATATAATATTTGAACAGGTTAAGCATCACAAATATCCCACATATCGTTCATGTTCAGTATTTTGCCAATCAAAAGCCAAAAAGCAGTAACTGATTACCTGAAAACAGGCGTTTTGCATTTTGACGGCAAGCTTGTTGAATACTCTTGTTGAAAGCTTGTTGAATACTTTTGCACGCCGCGCTCATCCATTTCATCCGTATTACGTAATCCACTAATCTTAATCCATCAGCTCATCACACTCTTGGGGCTTCTCTTTGCGCAGCTCACCATTCTGCATATTTTACCACAACTCGATCTAAGTATGAACGCCGTCCAAGACTCAAAGGAAGATAAAATCAGAGAGCTGGGCCGGATAAAGTGCAAAAAATACCAGCGCATAAAATGAGGACAATCAATTTTGTCTTATTTTTGTTGTAAGGAGAGACAGATCCTTGTCGAGTATGACAGTCACACTTAGATGGATCCCCAGGGACTCATAACCATGTACTAAAGCTGGGCGAAGTGTGATAAGTATCACTGGTCTATCACTGTATCAGGTAGCCAGAGACAATGACCAGACGCCGGCGCAGAGTTGGCCCGGCGCCTGAGACACTGGCCCAGCGATGATTCCATATCTGGTGTCTGTAACCATGTAAGGTGTTTATAGTGGTCGCTACCGGGATCTACATCTAGTAGGGAGGCATCAATCCGGATCCCGAGGGGATACGGGGACTGTATCCCGATGAGGACTACCCCATTAGACGACTAACAACGGCCGAGTGCTGGGCGAACGTCTGCGACGTTCGCCTAACACTCGGTCGATGTTAGTTTGGTGTTTCCCGTGAGTGGACTCCCCGTTGAGTAATGTGATGTAGATACAGGCGGTCAAATCCCCGGTCTCATGGGTGTTCACCGTCACTCGACATGCTGTGCCGCATCGTAAAACCTATCTCAACCATGGTCTACTCTAATAACTCATACAGGAAGGCAGGCCAGAGACAGGCAGGGAACGCAGACAGGCAGGCAGACAGCAGACAGACAGGGAGGTAGGCAGAAGACAGGCAGGGAACGCAGACAGGCAGGCAGACAGGCAGGGAACGCAGATAGGCAGGCAGATAGCAAACAGGCATGGAGGCAGACAGGAGACAGACAGGGGACGCAGACAGGCAGGCAGACAGGCAGGGAACGCAGGCAGGCAGGCAGGCTGGAGACAGGCAGTGAGAGCAGGCAGACAGGAGACAGACAGGGAGCGCAGGCAGGAAGGCAGACAGGAGACAGGCAGGGAACGCATGCAGGCAGGCAGACAGGAGACAGACAGGGAACGCAGGCAGGCAGGCACATAGGCAGGCAAGAGGGCGTGCGGTCGTGCTTGTGGGCGGGCACGCAGGCATGCAGACAGGCACGCAGACAATAAGGCAGGCAGGAAAGCAGACAATCAAGAAAGCAATGAGACCAACAGCAGACAGTCTTGCAGGTTGGCTGAAAGCAGGACGGAAAAACAAGCAGACAGGCAAACAAACAAGCAAGCAGACAAATTGCTGGGGGTAGAATACTAGACTTGGTGACACAGATGATGCGTTTATAATATAAAATAGTCGAGTGTGTGTATTTTTTGTCATTTAATTTTCTCTATATCAATATAGTTAATACTATTAATGAGACTTAATGCCTCATATTTTGAGCAAGTCATGGTGAACATCCTTCGTAAAGTTCACACTGTTGGGAGGTTGTTGGGCACTGAAGCATGCTTCTGTGGAATTGCTCAAAATGTCTGAATGGATTCTATTTCCTAAAAGTCAAGTAGGCTTGTGATAAACTTAACTGCGAATGTTTTAACAAAAATTCCCCAAGTTGATTTTTCACTTTGGAACTGTTATTTCTGCACTCCCTGTAGCACCTCCTGGACGTCTCAGCAGGCTACTCATCCACTCCCACTACACACGACTCTGGCAGTTTCATGGCACCCCAGCCAGACGAGGCCGGAACGCCTCTGCTGGGATTTCCAGAGAGTTGACAAATGACTCTTTTATTTCAAATCTCACCCATTCTGCGTGTGATAATGCGAGACATCGCGGGCTTCAGCGCCGGTGTTCATTGTCCCCGGGCACTCATCTCAGTAATGACTACTGATCTGCTCTGCAAAGCCAAAAAGCAGTAACTGCTTACTTGAAAAGTAAGCAGTTACTGCCTTTTGGCTTTGCAGCAGTGATGCCATGTGCCCCTCAGCACTGCTCAGCAGTCCATACCAACCTACAGAATTCAGCTGCCACCTAGAAAACGTGACACGTGTCCCAACTGTGAGTTAATGTTGGGTAAAAGTTTTTGACTTTGTCCCAATGTTAAATCAACATTGGTTCGGCTTTGCTGGCATGAACCTCCAGCCTCCCGCACCTGCCAACATTAAAGACTATTTAAGCCCGTATTGATCCAAACTGGGCAAGCTGGTTTATTTTCTTAGTGGATTGTTTCTCTGCTATCAGCATCCTTATAGCAACTATCCTGAGATATATATATATATAAATGTACACTATCCATCTTCCCGAAGTACTTAGTATATCATATCGCAAGTGCAATCATGCTTTGTAACTTTAGATGTCGAGATCATATAGATTCAGACAAAAGTTAGAAGACAGACATATAAGAGGGTTTATCCCATGCCATGCATGCCACAAGTACGAAGTGGGAAACGAGTTCCTTTATGTACCAAAGTGTTCGCAGAAAAAATGCTGTTTTGAATAGAAAAAACGTATACACCGTCGATGTTCACTTGTTGTCATAGCATGAATGTTACTGACATTAAACTATTATAATCGACTAAAGTCATGGAAATTATTATCAAGACAACTAATAGAAATAGAATAGAAAGGATCTAACATAATTATTTTACGCTACTAAGTGCCTTCTTGGTGATATCGCCCCTTGTTCTGCTGAATAGATTGTTTTCATGCATTTAAAGTTGGAATAATATTGAAATTCCAGCAACGCAATTTCTAGCTTTAACCATTTAACCGCCAAATTATTCAATTTTAATTCTCACATACATGAAATTGTGTCTCGCTAACGCGATCCACAACTTCAAGTGAGTGAAAATTATTCAGATTTGACTAAAAGGAAGTCAACTCTTTTCAAATCTTGCTGATTGATTTTACATTTTATCTTTAACATGTTTAAAACATGGTACTTAATAACAAATGGAAACCCGAATATATTCGGCACCGGCGGTTAAAGGATTAAATGACGAAAAACATGTTTATTTTTTTAAAAACACATCTCGCTAATTGAGGTATTTGATGAGCTCCGCATCTATCACAAACAACATTTTGCTCATTTTGGAGTTTGGGTTTCAAACAACTGGTGCAGCATCAGAAGGTTAATCGTGATAACAAAAACATAATTATCATTGATCAATAAATGATGGTAACTGGGAACAAAGAATAAGCTAAACATTCATTAAAAGCCAAAAGTGCAATTAAAACAGGACAGAATAATCGTACGACACTTGTATATATTTCACGAGTATACATTTCACTATCTATCTGTTTATGTATATTGATAAGGTATGGATATAATACTTGATTTGTTATGTGTTGGTAAATAATACTGGGTCTTTTTGTGTGTTACAGTGCAGACATACCACATCAAGGAGATGACTCGCAAGTATCAGCGGATGCCAGGAGAGAGCATCCGGATGGACTGTACTGTGGCAGGGGACGACGTAGATAAACTAACAACCAATATATTCTGGAAGAAGGGGCAGGACACCCAGGTCTACAAAGGTGTGTATGGACGGAACGTACAGCAAGTACATGCACCCAGGACGTGTTCATGTTATAGGGTCCGTCTCCCTGAAAAAAATATGATCAGATCACTGTAGATCTGGTAATTTTCGCATGTTCGAATTTTCGCGAATTTCTAATTTTGGCACTTTTCACGAAGTTTGGAATTCGCGAATTTTCTTTTTTTTAGTAACACTATTATAATAATAATTTTCGAGAGATTCTCGAATTTACGAATTTGTCCTTCTTGCGAAATTCGTGAAAATTACAATCTCGCGAATATTTCCAGATCTACAGTATATCAAATTTAAGTGATTTATCTTGTTTATCATTGAGTCCCCCCACGTGTACATGTCACAACAATTACATTACTCACGATTTATCAACCTTTACAACACTTAAATATTTTTGTATAAACCATGGACACCAAAGGTTTTTGCAATTTGAAATCATCATCAATGTCTTGGTTAGCTCTTTACGCTTCACTTAAATACATATGATATGGGTCTATGACCATTATCTGATTATAAAGTTTTCATTCTTTCAGTGAGACAATCGACTTTAGACGTCAGAATCTGACGTCTTTAGACGTCAGATTCTGACGGCTAAAGTAGATCCCCACGCTGTAAGGGCTAATGAAAGGCTTAACTCTTACAGCACGGGGAACGACTTTAGTCGTCTGAATCTGACGTCGGTAGACGTCAGATTACGACGACTAAAATAGATCCCCCCACTGTAAGAGTAAAAGTATTTATAATGGCCGTATACCCTTAACATAGGTATTCAAATGAATCGGAAAGAGCTACCTAAGACATTTATCATGATGATTTCAAATTAAAAAAAAACCTTCGGTCTCCAAAATTTATAGAGAATAATTCAGCGCTTCAGGGGTTAATGTTGAAACCGCCATAGGGACACTATCAAGGAGACTTGTTTACATACCAACCTCAGTAAAATCCGTTTGACAACCGACATCCTTGTCCGCTATTTGCACATTTACATAGATGTCTTCGACGGGTGCGCCTCCTACGAAATCTTTTGACGCCTCGCACCGACTCATATCAATGTCAAAGCGGTGAAAAGTTCCTCGTGTTGACTGAGCATTTCCCCAGTTATTATATATTAGCCCAGGTCTAATATGATAAAAAAATCGGTGATTTTATTTTAGCCTAATAATATGACCATATGATGTAAACATGTCCATAGACAAGAACTGCAAACGTTTTTTAATTTTTGTGCTGCATTCACCAGTCAGGCTAGATATAGAGACGAAATTCCTGATTTCTAATTATGACAACCATGTCAAAAATAAGAAATACGGGAATTTCGTCTCTATTTCTAGCCTAACTGATAAGTGCGCAGCACAAAAATTAAAAAACTTTATATATAAAATACAGAAACGAAATACGTATCTCATGCTTCGTTCCAATGCAACTTAATTCCGAGGCAACTATGCAACAATTTATCATGTTTCTTATTATTCTGTATTTTATTTCTCAGAGTTAGGTATCAGCCAGGACGGAGTGGCCTACGAGGATACTGTGTTTTACAGTACCGGCAGATTCTCTGTGTCCATCGACGAGGTGGAGCACTATGACAACGGCGAGGCCTACTCTGAGTACAACAGTGATCCCGGTACTGAGTATGGTGAGAGTAATAACTACGCCAGTAACTACGGCGGCGACTACCAGAAGCCCAGTGTGGACTACAGGGTGACTCTAGTCATTATAGGTGCGTTTATGATTAGGAAACACACAGGAAAAAGGCATGCTGATCCAATATGGTTATTCTATGGTTTAATGTTGGGTCGACGTCATAGACAGTGGCCCAGCATTAAAGAAACACTTGTAATAAATATTATGTCGTTTCTCATGTTTATGAGAACAAAACACCCCAGCGAACAAAATAAACTGATCCAATTAAACATTAAACATTAAATCAACAATGGGATTATAGGTCCGTTTGTGAGAACAAAACTGCAAAGCCAAAACAGCAGTAAAAGCTTACATTAAAGAGAAATAGCTACTGGTTCTTGGTTTTGCAAGACAGGAAGATACGTGACGTTGCTTCCAATGGCCTTAGTACCATGAGTATAGTACTCTACTCTAGACCACACCAGCTCCGTTACCTGATCAAATAGGCTAGATACTACCCTCTTTGGTCTTACCATGTGGCAACGTGACTAAATGACGGCTGTGATTGGTTGGAGTAGAATACCTTACTGCAGTGCGAAGCCAAAAGGCTGTATCTGCTCACTTGTAGAGTAAGCAGATACTGCCTTTTGGCTTTGTACGGAATAATACTTGGACCGTGTTTCATGGGACGTGATTTTGTTTGGACGTTGCCTCATTATGGGTTTAATGTCTAAGATGTTGGATTAACGCTAATCCAACGTTGCTTTAAAAAAAAAAAAAATTCTTTCACTCGTTGGGTAAAACAGCTTAATTACCGAGAATAACAGTTTCAAAATGATATATCTACACCCCCGTCACACTATAAAAGAGAGTAGTCAATTATCACATAATCATGGAGAAGGCGCATTGGTGGCGCGCCTGACTGCCTCGCCGGTCGTGCATGAGTCCCGGGATATAACCCCGCTGATCCTGCGTGCGATATTCAGAGAAATATTCTTGTTTCTCCCTTGCCAACGTGACTGGGCGATCGCGTTAATGACAACCTCTTTGTGTTAAGGTTGAAACCAGTGTATCGACGATAATTTCGAGTAGGCTGGCGACGAGCCGCGCGCTCCACTAACTTAACATGAGGTATTTCGAGTAACTTTCAATCAGCATAAAAACGTGGAAATTCCACCGAAACGGCCCTTTTGTATATTCAAACTGATATTTTGTCAGCTCAAGACCGTGTTGAACTTACTGCTCTTTCGCTTTTGGATTTGTCTGCGGCTTTTGACACGATCGATCATGACCTCTTGCTCAGTAGATTGACTGAGTGGTTTGGCATTGATGGTGTGGTGTTGCAGTGGGTTCGATCCTACCTGACCGGTCGTTCTCAGCTTGTTAAAGTTAATGGTGTACTGTCTACTCCGCAATTGTTATTGTGCGGTGTTCTGCAAGGCTCTGTGTTGGGTCCACTCCTTTTTACTATGTATACTACTCCTCTCAGTTCAATAATAACAGCTTTTAGTCTTAAGCATCACCTTTATGCTGATGCTACACAAATATAAACATCTTTCGTTGCAGAGGATATAGCACAGTCTTCAATTGTTGTACAAAATTGTATGCTGTCAATCCAGGTTTGGATGAATCAAAACATGTTGAAACTTAATCCTAGTAAGACAGAGCTCGTGATCATTGGTAATCTAACTCAACGTAAACAAGTTGCTCATATTTTCCCAGTTGAACTTCTGAGCCAAAATTTTGCCGAAATAGACTCCATACGAAACCTGGGTGTGGCTTTTGATCCAGCTTTTTCATTCAAGAAACATGTCTCGAATATTTGTAGATCTTAGACGCATTCGAATCCATTTGAATAAAGCTACTGCAATTTCTCTAGCCAATGCTCTAGTGAGCAGTCGCCTTGACTACTGTAATTCGTTGCTATTCGGTTGTTCCGAAAAATATAAAACAAGCTTGCAGCGTGTACAGAATTGCTCATATCTCAGTGATTTATTTCATGTCGAGAAACACCAGCAAACACTGAGATCCGAAAGTATGAAGATATTAAAAAAATTACGGCCATTCATCGTTCGTGGTTGCCGCACCGCGCTTGTGGAATAAATTGCTCTTTAAACACGTGAAGCAAAATCAGTCACTATCTTTCGGAAAAAATTAAAAACACACTTTTTTAAATTAGACCTACCACCTTAATCTGAGCATCCACCGACCGTCACATGATGAATTCCTTTTCCGCCTGTGGACCTCCCCACTGAATACTGATTTCAGTCCACAGCGCCATTGAGTCTCAATATTGTTGAGAGATTCTGGCGCTATAGAAGTCATTACATTATTATTATCATATATCTTATATTATAACATGAGCATGTTGGGACAAAAATAAGTAAAGTTTGTTTTATATTAATCAACTGGGGAGAAAGTACTGAGAGACGAAGCAGCTATGTACATACACGTGTATTTTAAATAATTCGGCTTACTAGTAGTTGTTTCCAGCATAAAATGAAAATTATACATTTGCGTCTTTAAATTATTGTTTTTTCCTTGACAGTAAAACCAGATGATTTGTCCTTGGTTTTAGATCCGTATATCAAAGAAAAATTATATTTTCCCAGGCATATCTAAGTCTAGTGAAAAATTTGATACATAGAGTAATTATATTGAATCTTTGCTTTATCTTGCAGATCTACAAAGCGAGGACAGTGGATTTTACATCTGTGAAGTTGGTGGTCAAAGATTGGAATACGTTCTAGAAGTAGTTGGTAAGAACCCGACGAATGAGATTAATACACCTAATAATTATGCTCGTTTGCCATCGGTATGGTGCGCCAGTGACTTAAAAATACATCGTGTTATGAATTTTTGAAATTCAAATCAAGTCGTCTATTTGGATATGAAAGGGTGTATCTGCCACTTTATAAGTGGCAAATACGCCCTTTCATATCCAAGGAGACAAAGTATACATTATATTCCATGCAAGGAATGAATAGTGCATACGGGCACTTAGAACGATCAGCTAATCACCACCATTATACACTAATTTTAGTGTTATTTAAATAAAAACACCATACTTTGGCCAGCAATTAGTATCTTCATATGATTGAAAATGAGGAGAAATATATTGGTGTATAATAATAATAAATAATAATAATAATAATAATAATAATAATAATAATAATAATAATAATAATAATAATAATATAATAATAATAATAATAATAATAATAATAATAATATAATAATAATAATAATAATAATAATAATAATAATAATAATAATAATAATAATAATAATAATAATATAATAATAATAATAATAATAATAATAATAATAATAATATAATAATAATAATAATAATAATAATAATAATAATAATAATAATAATAATAATAATAATAATAATAATATAATAATAATAATAATATAATAATAATAATAATAATAATAATAATAATAATAATAATAATAATAATAATAATAATAATAATAATAATAATAATAATAATAATAATAATAATAATAATAATAATAATAATAATAATAATAATAATAATAATAATAATAATAATAATAATAATAATAATAATAATAATAATAATAATAATAATAATAATAATAATAATAATAATAATAATAATAATATAATATTGGGCGTTTTTTGTAACAATATCCCACCTACTGCTTAATTATTAGCTTGCAAATTACAGTGACTGTGCATTAGGGATTCAATTTAATGACATCGTGCGCATGTGAGATGATTTAATTTACTGCGAATAGGATAAAAAATAATCGATGATGACAGAACTTGAAATACGGCAAGGTCTGTGTGAAAAACGCCTCGAATGTTATTTGCGGTGTGATCGTGATGATACAGACAATTTTCACATATTTTTTTGCAATTAGATATCATGTCTACGGCTATAACCTCATTCTTACTTGACATGTAGTTTAAATAATTATAGCAAATTCAGCCGAGACGCACCTAGATGCACTGATATTTTTGTTTGCAAAACTTCATTCACGTCCGTAAACGGGAGGGACAGAGATAGACTGAGCAGCATAACAGTTTTGTGAATATGTATTATGCATACACCGTTGGCAGAACTGATGGGCATATTCCCATTGGCGCGAGATATTGTTTTTTTTGTGTGATATATTTAGACCGATGTGATTAGGGTGCTCCCTCGTCCGTCTTCT